>JARKHS020034000.1:0-575000 GCA_030143305.2 Amblyomma americanum
TCGGTTGCCATGTTGAATTGACGAAAGGAGCTGCTAAAGGTAGGCCAGGGGCTACCTTTGCGTACGCGCCCTTTCCGGAGCCGAAAGGGCGGCTTAAGGTGCAGTTTAAGGGTAAGGTTGGTTTCTGAAACCCGGAAAGGAGCCGTAAAGGTAAGGACCTCGAAAGGGAAGGTAAAGGTCGGTTTGTGAATACGGGGGTTAGAGATATTCAACCTGCGCTGACATCACGTACTGGTGCTTTTGCATTTAGTCCCCGTCGAAATGCTGTCGCTGCGGCCAGGATTCGAACCCGCGACTTTGGGCTCGGCGCTCGATCGCCATATCCACTGAGTCACCACCAGAGATAAAGTGTTATCGTTTGAATCCGTAACCTGCTTCGGAACGCCGGCTAGGGCACTGTTCATATAGGTCCTGATGCGCGCTTCACTTCCGACAACGCAGGGGGCGTACTTTATAAGAATTCTTTCTTACAATTGGCCAGCCCCGCCCCCAGTACGTGAGCTGGCGGATCACACTGCTCGTCGTAGATGGGTAAAATAAAAATAATAAAAGGGTTGTTACAAAATACGTACAGGCCCCATTGGCGCTTTGCGCATAGGCCGACAAAGGAAGTCGAGGTCATCACCGCAGTATGGCGCGCATGCACGACATTGTGTGATGCACAACTGTCGGAGCCTTCAGCGTGGAAACACCTCCACTGCGTCGACAGGACGGCGCCAGCCGGTAATCGCGCGCTTTTGTTCTGTCACGTTTCCCTCTCCCCCTTCCACTTGCTTTCGTGGCGCACTGTTAACAGCTTGGCGCTCCCACCAACCTCACTCTTCGGCTCGGGGCCATTTGCATGGCTGAGTTGAAAGTCGATACATTGTTTCAGCGGCGCCGTACCAGCTCCGCCTCGCTTTAGATCGTTTCGAAGGCGTCGTGCTGGTCCCCTGCCCTTGGGGAAGGGGGGGGGGGGGGGGGGTATGCGCGTAGGTATATACAATACGCTTCACTCTTGACGTACCATTATACACAAACTAAGCGATACCCGATTGTTCCCTTAGATGTGTATGCTAGTAGTCTGCTGAAGCTCTGAAAAAGATATTACTTCGCCTAGTATAACTACTGCGGCGCCGCTGCAACCGCTAATCACTTATTTGATCAGGTAAGATAGAAAACTAGTGGTATTTCTGAGCCCACAAAGCGTAACTCTGGAACAGTGCAAATACGGGCTGAATGGTACATTTTTGAAGACCTAGATGAAACGCTAGTGTTTGTCCTCTTGTCTCGTCTTCCGGTTTTATCGTAACCCTGGCCCTGCTGTAGGGCTGGTATGCTAACGTCTGAGGCCTTCAACTATCGTTGTTTTAGCTTTCTCCGAGATTTATCTCTGCTCTCTGATGTATAAACTATTGTTATGGTCTCTCCTGGTAATTTGAAAAACATGTCGAGTGTAGTGACCAGGACGTGAACGATCGTTTTATTTCAAGCCTGCCACATGAATTTTCACCCTGCAGAGTAGAGCAATCGTGCTTTCAGCACCGTTCCTGTCAGCTCGAATCGGATGTTGTGGCATCTTAATTACTGACTAATAATAATAAATAATAATAATTGGTTTTTCCGGGAAAGGAAATGGCGCAGTATCTGTCTCATATATCGTTGGACACCCGAACGGCGCCGTTAGGGAAGGGATAAGGGAGGGAGTGAAAGAAGAAAGGAAGAAGGAGGTGCCGTAGTGGAGGGCTCCGGAATAATTTCGACCACCTGGGGATCTTTAACGTGCACTGACATCGCACAGCACACGGGCGCCTTAGCGTTTTTCCTCCATAAAAACGCAGCCGCCGCGGTCGGGTTCGAACCCGGGAACTCCGGATCAGTAGTCGAGCGCCCTAACCACTGAGCCACCGCGGCGGGTCCTTACTGACTATATGCTGTGTTGATTTTTGAAAGTTTGTTACCAAAGCTACCTGCACTAATTCGGGCAGTCTGGTACTTCTGCTTCCACCATGCTTCGTAATAATAGTAATAATTGTTTTTTGGGGAAAGGAAATGGCGCAGTATCTGTCTCACATATCTTGGTGGACACCCGAACCGCGTCGTAAGCGAAGGGATAAAGGAGGGAGTGAAGGAAGAAAGAGGTGCCGTAGCGGAGGGCTCCGGAATAATTTCGACCACCTGGGGATCTTTTAACGTGCACTGACATCGCACAGCACACGGGCGCCTTAGCGTTTTGCCTCCATAAAAACGCAGCCGCAAATAACCGCGGAAGTTCAAATTTCGCGCCAAAGTTTTGCTACGAATGCAGGAGACTCGCTCTACACTACTCTGGCAGTATAGTTAATGTATATTTCGGCCACGCGCCTGTCTTTTCACATCGCACGACTGCGGCTGACGATTTGTGCGCTATTCAAATATTCGTTTCTGTGTGTAAATTTGTTTCTTTTGTCAACTTCTTGTGATATCACTTGCCGTCAGTTACGTGCAGTAATTGCTAATGTTCAGAGTTGGTAATTTGTCTGTTTTTGTTGTGTTTTACATGCAATAGTTCTAACAAAATGTGCACTTACAAAACTGCAGCGCCTGCCTTGGCCTGTGCCGGCAGTATGAATAAATAAATAAAATAAATAGAAAATACTCTGAAGTTAAATGTGACAGAACTGTTCTGCGCGTTGCTGCAATGCAGCAAAGTAAAATGGCTGCACCACTTCTTCGCGTTCGCACCAGTGTGGGTAAAAAGAGAAGTGAGATAAATGGTTCTTATGCAGAACATTGTGTGCTATGTCACAGCGCAACTGTCTGATTATCTCCGGAACTAACTCTGGCTCACCATTCAGAACTTTCAGGATACCCTCTAAATACGCAAGTATAAGTTCACGAAGTTCGCTTTTGAAGCTTTCGACAGCTTCCATCTCCTTACTTTTACTTCTGAACACAACCTTTCTTCAGTTAGAGTGCATTTGAGACAAGCTCCAATTCACACCAGTTCTTGATGGCCTTGCCCTGAAGAGATTACAATCTGAACAGAAAGGAGTGAAAAGGGGGTAAGTTTCCCTCTAGCTCAAACCCTTTTATAAAAGGTAGTGCGCTAGGGGAGAACTTATTGTCTTCTTACTCCCATACAGGCGTATTCGTGTTTAGAGTGTACCTTCTGGACACCAGAGAACACCCCCAGATCACGTGGTTTGTGTGCCTCCTTGCCCTCTCTACAGCCTCCAGCACCAAGTCGCGTGTGCCTGTTCCAGTGATACTACGTGACGTAAACAGGAAATTCCTTAAATTTGGCAACAAAAAAACTCCTATTTCTGGCACTTTTTTTCCTGCAGCAGCTTAGGAAGTCCAGCAATTCAGAAAAAGCCTAGAAAATTTTGTCTCTTAAAATTCCATGGGAAACTAAAAGAATTCCTTTCTCGTCAAGTTTTTCTCCTAAAATTTTGTGAAAAGAGGGAAATTCCCTGAATGGGACATTCATGGGACATCCTGCAGACGGATAGCATGCCTTCCTCATGCTGCATGCACACAGGAAGCTGGGACCGCCACGATAAACTAGGGAAATTTTAACCGAAGTAAATGAGAAAACCTTTACATATATAATCATCAAACGAGACTACCGTGAGGTTACTAAGGGTAAGCGGGTTTAGGTACAAAATTTCTGGCTGTATATACTACATTATACTTATTTACTGTCCTCACATGTTGTGAGATAAGCTCTTGGCAGCATCAGAATTGCCTTTCAAAAACGCACAGCAGAGAACTAGACATTGTACAGCGCACATTTAGGATTCGCGGTCCATCGCTGTTCCTCAAACATTTCAATCAAATGTTTTGTGAGGTTGGCAACCGAAGTTCCTCTCAACACGTACTGGTGTGCAAAATTTGTTCAACACGTGCAACGAGAGTGCTCCAAAAGGCAATCTACACACAAAGATGACACAAACACAACACACGGCGTTGCCTGTGAGGCCCTTTCGTAGAGTCCCGTCTACTGTGCGACGTCAGTGCACGCTAAAGTACCCAGGTGGTCGAAATTTCCGGAGCCCTTCACTACGGCGTTCCTCATAGCCTGAGTCGTTTTGGGACGCTAAAACCTGTAAACCAACCAACGTAGTACAATTCAATTCGACTGCTTTCGATAAAGGCAGTGTTTGAGATACAAGACCCAGGGTAATCATACAGCCGGGTGAGCAACCGTTCTTTTGGGATGAGATCGATCTGGTGGGGGGTACAAGGACACAAGGGAGTCTCCCGCAGTGGTATGCGTTGTAGTACGCTTCTCTAAGTCGGTGGTTGCGCACATACGCCTGTTTTACGCCACCAACGATAAAAGACGAAGCGAGAACCACGTGTCCGCTCGCTTCCCACCGGCAGGCCGAGTTCAACGCTCCGCGAAACAAAAACAAGCAAAAGAAAGGAACACTCCAGCCCTGCCTTCCGAAAGCGGTGTCGTGAGCTTCGCGGAAATCGACGCGCCCTCCCAGCTAGCGTTGCGAGCGCGACCGGTGCGGAGGATTAATCGTTCCCCCCTGGTCGCGCGTGGGCGTCCTTCCTTCCGCAGAGAAGAACAGGTTGCTTGGCGTGCAGCCCGCGCAGTCTAGGTGGCGCTGTGGAAGGCGGGCGTCCGGAACACCCTCGGCCATCGCCTCTGGACTTGCCGCTGCGGCCGCTGCTCCCTGAAACAGGACGTCCTGTGTGCAGCACACTCGCTGCCTGTCATGCACACCTGCGAAGAGGAATAAGAAAACAAGGCTGCACGGACCCAGCGTGCATGGCGAATGCGGCCCCAAGTGGCCGCAACGTCCCTAGAGGACGTGGAAGGGATCTGTGAGCGCCGGTGGGTAATGAAGCGAAGGAAGGGGCGAATGGCCCACCGTGCAGGGTGGAGGGGATTTGTAGAATGGCATAGCATCCTAAATTATTTGAAGCTTGAAGGCACTACGCAAACGCTGTATAGACACAGCGGTCACAGGACACGGGCACAGGAACACGCTTCATGTGTCACACCAAATGACCTGCATTTATGAGGTAGTGGCCTAAATTATGATCTGAGTTTAAAAAAACGGAGACCCTGGAGGGCGAGACCAGGGGTTTGCGCTTGGCTTCGTAAGTCTCCGTCCTCTGAGCCAAGCACGTAGCCAAAGATCAGTTTTTTTTTTTTTTTTAGGAGGGAGGGGTGGTGCTCAATGCAAATTCTTGAATTGGGAGTGGTTAGAAACAGAAAGGGCCCATCTCATTCCTCGCCCCCAGAATACGAGCCGACTATGAGTGTCTTTGCTTGCTTAGACTGTCGTGTTGAGTAAATAGTAGACTGATTGCACTCGCGTCCACTCTGGCCCGGAAAAATCTGTACTGATAACAAGATCGCGCAGTCCATTTGGCGTGACATTAACTTGAACATGGTTCCTTGTTGGTTGTATGCTTGGAATATTTTAATAATTTTTTTTTCAAAGTTGCGGCTATACGCTGATTAAGATCAAGTGACTTCCGTCTAACCTTCCGTGTGAATATGAAAACAGCGACTGCCTGTTCATTGTAATTTACCTGGGAAGTTTCAACCATGCAGCTTGTTGCCAGGGCGTCGGAGCAATGACTTTGTTACTTGTCAGCGACGAGTGCCTAAGTTGAATATCACTGATATGCAGAGGGCAGGCGCTTCCTTTCCTGGAAAACGTAAATTAGGCCCGGCAAGCTGCTACAACAGCACATACGACATTTGTGCCGATATTTTGCTCACTATTTGATTGATAGCGCTTCTTTATGGCTCATTTAGTTGACCCATTGTAATAAAACACAGCGTAATTTACCAAACTCTCAGTAATTGAGAAATTTTTCGGTGCACTCAGCATGCACCCAACCAACGAGCCGGCGACTCGTCATGTCATCCGCTCAAAACCGTTGCTAAGTGGTTACACCGTCGGCTCTGGCATCTTGGTTTCTCGAGCGAATTGAATTATCAATTACCTTAACATCGGCTTAACGTACATTCGCTAACAGCATTACTATTAGCCACTTGAATCATTCAACCAAAAGCATGCACGCATTTTGTGTTGCTGGGCGCTTTTAAGAGTATAACTGGCGAGTTCCGGCCGGCTTCGGCATCGAAACTAGCGTCTACCTCCCATATGCGAATGGATGTTTTGCTGCTAGAAATCAAGAGCAAAAAAAGGTTGTTATTTCTGCGTGTGCATTTTAAGTATGTCGACGGCAGAACGAAGCACCAACCCGTGAGCAGAACGGTTTTGTCGTACAGACCGTATGGTACATCAACGAATCTTCACATGCATCGTTCGAAAACGAGGTCGTTGATAATGGGAATGTTCACTCTAGGCAACAAGTTGAACCCAGTCGCATGGGAGGATTCCAGACTTGATGGACTACAGTCACCTGAGCAGGCAACGGAGTCTATATCTCGAGCTTTGGGGGGCGGAATGATTGTAACGAAGCACGTTGGCATGTGAAGCAGGCTTCGTATATAAACTGGCGCAGACGACAGGATTTGCGTTCAGTTCCCACAAGGCACACTTGTGAGGCTCAGCGACCAATTTGGGACCCGCGCAGTACGCTAGGAAAATTGTTGAAGTGTACTGCACGTTCCTTATTTTCTTTTTATGAATAATTATATCTTCCCTGTTCGCACGGATATCCCCTTTCAGGGTTCCAAATGACTGATAGCGAATCTTTGAATGTATGACGCTACATCGGTGTGCCGCTTCTGGTTAGACTGCGGTGAAGATTGAAGGCGGGATCGGACGTGTCTTTACTGTGCTTTGAACCATATCTGAAGATGAGGCACCCGCGTTTCTCAATCGATAACTTTTACTCGCGGTATTCTCAGCGATTCTGCTCGAACGTGCCCAGCTTTGCGGAACAGCCTACCATTTTGACCCTTATTAGTTACGGGAAACTTCTTTCACGAGCTGGTGTGAAGAGAGAGTCAAGATCCAGGTTATCTGTTATTACAGACCCAAAAACTACCCACCCACCCAGGGACAGGCCTGCGGAACTATTCGGCTGCTGCGCTGTGTAATCCGGGTACCGCCCGTGCGCTGAGCCCAGTATAGCGCAGGGCGGTTCCCTAGTTTCCATGTAAGAGCCGCAGTCAGTACTGGATCCAGGCGATACCACAGGGTGGTGTACATCGCGGAGAGGACCTGTTTCTTTTCCTTTTTTTTTCTCTAGCCCAAACAAGCTCTGCGCGGCACGCATTTAGCTCATATATAGCGTGCAGCTCGCAAGGGACATATGTTCAGAACGGCTGCTGACGATCGGCGCTTGTCTAACAGGCATCTTCTTGTTTTATTTTCTTGCTTTTCAACGTTTCCTGAACAGTTTCTGAAGGTCGTGTCACGCACGCCTTGTTTCTCTAATGCGCGTGCTCTGCACTATACCGGGACCTCGTGAACCTTCCAAGTCGTTCTATGCTGCTATTTCACCGTGGTCAACTGAAATTTTTTGCGGCGTGTTTTCTATCTTTCGTTTTTCTTTGCTTTTGTATCCCGGAAGAGCAACGGGTCTTTCGCGCTTCGAACAACTCTGGGCCTCCTCTGGCTTTGCCCGTCGCTGCATTGCTCTTGCTCGGCCAGGTCCGTTCTACACTGCCGCGCTTTTCTTGCTTCCGCCTGACCCGACCTGGGCAGCGGCGCTTCGTGTTGTGGCGGTGGTCACCGAAACGAGCAGCCCTTGATGCATGGATCCGGCGGCCCGGACCGGATGCTCCGCCGCCTCTGCGACGCCCCGAAGACTTCGCGGTCAGCTCGCTCCACCTAGCGGCCTTGGTTGGCGGTAATCCCGCCTATCGTGGCGCCCCGCTGTGGCGGAACACGAAAGTAACGGCGGGGAGACGGACCCGTACAGAGGAACGCGATAAGAATGGAATGGCGTTACCCTGATATCGCCAGAATCCTTTCGGCCCCGCTGTATAGACCAGTGGGTCAAAGAGGGTGTGGTGTTCTGAATGGGAATCCAGCGAGCTTCCGGATGCTCGTTTCTTGAAGACGGATGTGCGGTGGGAGGTTAAAGGAATGTGGAACCAAGCTTTTCGTTGCTTGTTCTCTTTCCCTTAATAGTGCGTAGCACGTTTACTATACATGAATCACTACACAGAACTCGCATGTGCATTGTACGCTCTCATGCTGTTTTGCAAAGCCTAACGATGGCTGGGACGTCAAAGCTGACGTCAGTTCACGTGAGACGGAAAAACTATGTGTCACTGCTTCGACGTCTTAAGTCACTGCAACATTTAATCCGACTTGCTGCAAGAGCAGGAATGACAACGAATTTGCAAACAGTTACTATTCCTTTTTTTTTTGTACTCCTCACGGGACCTAGAGTCAACCTTGACGGTCATAGACACCGTCCGGCTGTTGAAGCCGAAACCAAACTATTCATCGATTTGACGCAGAAGTGCTTTAATTAGGAGTAATAAATTTCATCGCCGACCATAAACTGGCGATAAAACGTGCTTCTTTGCGCACAAACACGAAGGGGGCGCCAAGAAAAGGAAGAACAGAGAAGAGGGTGATGTACCTACGCGAAGCACGGATGCCATCCTGTGTGATCCGCATTCACTGAGAGGCCGGTAGCCTTGGGAGGAATTCTTAAGACCTGTGAGAAGTTTGTCACGACGACGGCTCGGCGCGGTATTTACGAGATAGGCGAGATATGCGACGACAGTGTTGAGAAAAGCCTCTAGGTGGAGCTGGGAGTAAAGAGGAGGAGGAGGTATACTTTCATTCATCGCGCCGAACGGAAGCCCCCTCTTAACCGTGCTCTCTACCTGCTGTTTTATTGTTATTATTTTTCGTGTGTCCTGTGATAGCCGCCGCCCTCTCCGTCGCCTGTGAAATTTCCCGGGGCGGATTCGCAGGTCTGGGCTGGGCCGTCCTTTTTCGTGCCCCTCTTGGCCAAGCGGTCGCGGATGCGGCTAATGCGGGGGCTTGTCTTGACTTTATACGTCTTGTTATCTTTTTATGGTTGCTGTGGTTGCTTATTTATGTGTCGCTATCTTTGCGTCCTTCCCATGTAAACGCATGTATGCCTCCGTCCTTCCCAGGATGTTTCTTTACTGTCTTCTTCGCCCCTGCTATCTCTTTCCGCGGTTGTCACGTGACAGTGGAGAGCTGTTGCTTCCCGTCAAAAAAATGCCGCCGGAACCCTTGAGTAAGAAACAGGCAAAATTACAGGCTGTAGAAGCTTTTTTTTAAAACTTTCTCAAAGCAGACGACGACCTCGAGTCTCAGTTGTGTCCCGGCCCGGCTCGAAGGCGACAACTTATTCCTTCCGTGTTTCGTCTGCTATTGACCGAGCTTATCGCGGTGTTCTGAGCCCACGAGCGATTAATACGGAATGGAGATAAAATGAAGCGGAGCTATAGGGGTTCTCACAGCATATTTCCCTCGGGAAACCTAGAACCTCCATCGCTCACCTTTAGTAAGGTGCGCTCTCACCTGTACCCACCCGTGTTTCTTCCGGTATATGTATTCGTGCGGAAACTACCTTCTAAATTAGCCTCCTGCAACCAAAAAATTCTGTTGAGAAACAATGAACTTTGTGTTTATCTGTAAATCGTCAATTCAGCGGTGAAGACTTCAAGCAGCCAGAATGCTGAAGCCATTGATGGGTGCTTGGACACCGTTAATTACTTCATTGATAGAGATGCTAATTACCCGCTTATAAATTATTAGCTAAAACATCTTTAATTCACTCAGGACTTGTAAGTTGTACGGTTTGATGATCCCAGTAACTTATCTCATTATCCTGTGGGCTGCGCCAATGAAACGTTTTCAAGCATGATGCTCAAGTCCGAAACCAGGGGACGTCAAAGCAACGTCAGGTCGAGTCAGAATAGAACAGATACTGAGTGGCGTCGAAAAACAGCTTCGCACATGCAGCCTTTGTCAACTATTCGCAGAATCTTCGGTGTCTTAGTAACAGATAGTAAGGGGTAACAGTGTCACTGGTGATGGCAGTATCTTGCCGGTATTTCTCAATCAGCTACATTTTACTGACTCTCTGGTGCCATAATTTTTACAGAGAGGAGTCAACGTCGTGAAATTTCTATTGGCTGCCTCTCTCCTATTTGCATGCAGCAGGTGCAATACAGTGCAGGTACAGTGGGTGCCGGTTGAGAGGCTCGTACGCGCAATTTTCTTTGCTCCTCCTTAAAGCCACTAACTAGTATCGCTACTTTCTATAATGGTCCGTTAATTTCCCTTCATCCCCCGGCGCGCATAGCAAACAAGACAAAAACTGAAGGGAACACATATAAGCTCCGCCTGAAGGATGTGGCGCGATACCCATACTCTTACCCATATATGCGGAATTGGTCATTCTGTCCTTTACAGTCATAGATCGCGGGCAGTCCTCATAGCACTTCTGGCGCAATGGTGCACCTGTTAAGCGATGAGCCACTGCACTGCGATGGCAGGTGCTGCCACTGGTGGGGCTGGTGAGACCTAGGTTTCTCTTCCCGACCAACCTCTCGAGACGAATCAATAATTGAACTACCACCTGTCATGGTGGGTAGGTAGGTGACAATCCTCACGGTTGTCACATACCTATCACCTACCTAACGCTATCACGTTAAGAAAGAAACAGCACGCGTTGGCAGCGACACTTCTAGACCCTAAATAATAACAAATGCTTAAGGTAACAAGACACGAATGAAGACGGCGGTTTGCACTACTACAACTATGGCGTACCTTAAATGGCTTAGTTCTTCATCGCGTTCATCATCACACCACATCCTGCTTCGGAGTAATGACGTCTCACCGCTCTCTGTTGCCAAGGTGCGAGACTCGTGCCACGACGAAATAAACAGGCAACCGAAGGACCGCTGCTGAGGTCGTGCCGGCAGTCATCACACGCTGTGACCTAGATTTGATAGAAGAAAACAGTGCCGGATATGCAGGGGCGGGGAATTTCATAGTCGCTTTATTCCTTTTGCTTCTAAGGCGAGAGGGGCCGCTGTTATTCCCGTAGCTGGGGCGAAGTGGGGCAACGGGCGACGAAGTCCGGGGGCTGCGCTTTGGTGTGGTGGGGGCAAGTATGTGTGCTGAGGGGCGGAGGTGGGGTGAGAATGGGGGGGGGGGGGGGGGGCATAAGTAGGCCATTGTGATCTCCGCTGACTATCGGCGGGGAGCGTAGCCCATTTGGGGGGGAGGGGGGGCGATCTGGGGCAAAGGAGGGCAGCTAGCTCTGACAGGATGTGGGTAGCAGCTCCGGTGCTTTCGTGGTGTCGACGATGCGCCGTTTCATCGAAGTTGTGGCACTATTGCAGCACATCATCTCATGGCATTCCTTCCTTCCTTCCTTCCTTCCTTCTTTCCTTCCTTCTTTCCTTCCTTCTTCGTTCCTTCCCTTCTTCTTTCTTTTTCTATCTTCCGTTTTCCTTTCTTTCTTTATTTCTTTCTTTTTATTCTTCCTTTCATTTTCTCATCCCTTCCTTCGCACTTTTCATTATGTTTTTTTCTGTTCTTCCTCTCAGTATCTGATTCCTTCCTTTGTTCTTTTCATTCTCTTCGAACCCGACCGCGGCGCTGCGTTCTTTATGGAGGAAAAACGCTAAGGCGCCCGTGTGCTGTGCAATGTCAGTGCACGTTAAAGATCCCCAGGTGGTCGAAGTTCTTCCGGTGCCCTCCATTACGGCTCCTCTTCCTTCCTTTTTTCACTCCCTCCTTTATCCCTTCACTTACGGCGCGGTTCAGGTGTCCGGCGATATATGATTCTGTTCTTTGTTCATTTCCTTCTATCCTGCTGTCTTCTGTTCTTTCTTGCATTCTCACTTAATAATAATAATAATTGGTTCTTTGGGAAAGGAAATGGCGCAGTATCTGTCTCATACATCGTTGGACACCTGGACCGCGTCGTAAGGAAAGGGATAAAGGAGGGAGTGAACGAAGAAAGGAAGAAGAGGTGCCGTAGTGGAGGGCTCCGGAATAACTTCGACCACCTGGGGATCTTTAACTTGCACTGACTTCGCACAGCACACTGGCGCCTTAGCGTTTTTCCTCCATAAAAACGCAACCGCCGCGGTCGGGTTCGAGCTTCCGGTGTTCTCTTCGGATTCTGTTTGTCGAGCGTTCCTTCTATCCACTGAGCTCTCTTCGTCGGTCGGGTGCATTCTCACTTCACTTTCGATTTTTTTTTTCATGTCTCTTACCGCAGGAAACTGCAGTTTCCTGCGGTATCTGCCTGCAGTATCTGTCTCATATATCGTTGGACACCTGAACCGCGCCGTAAGGGAAGAGATAAAAGAGGGAGTGAAAGAAGAAAGAGGTGCCGTAGTGGAGGGCTGCGGAATAATTTCGAACACCTGGGGATCTTTAACGTGCACTGACATCGCACATGGCGTCTCTCATAGCCTGAGTCTTTTTGGGACGTTAAACCCTCTTAAACCAAACATCGCACAGCACACGGGCGTCTTAGCGTTTTGCCTCCATAAAAACGAAGCCGCCACGGTCGGGTTCGAACCCGGGTGCTCCGGATCAGTAGTCGAGCGCTCTAACCACTGAGCCACCGCGAAGGGTTTCTTCTCTATGGCCTGGTCGCGTAATTTAGATTTTTTTTTTTGCTTGTCGTTCGACATAACGCTGCACATTTTAAGAAGCACCAAGATGTAATTGCGGTCGTATCTGACTTTTGTCACCTCGTTCGCAATGGGAGATGACGCTTCGGACGCTCCACAGCTGCTTCTTTGCAATGAACAAGAGTTGCTTTGAAATGTCTACAGCTACTCAGGCTGATCGAATGCGGCATCGATGCCCACCGTATGTTTTCTTGAAATAATTAGCATGTAACAGGCAACAAGTACCTCGCTGCATGTTCGTGGCAGCTTTCAGGTCACATTAAATAGTAGTTATCTCGCAGAACTCCAAACAGAAAGTCAGCGTTTTTTTTTTTTTTTACGAGCAAGGAATGTGTCGCCTACGTCTATCTGAACAGCTCAACAGCCGTTATCAACAACAACCATTATCAACGTCATCGACCAAGTTGATACCGTCGGTATAGGAGAGAGGCCTCTCTGAATGGCATTCAGTTGTTCTTTTCGGCCAGCCGTAGCCAAGCTATTCGAGCAACTTTCATGAAATCCCTAATTCTTACACTTGGCTGCTCTCGATTACGTTTTAACGCCATTAAATCAAATAACAGCCATTCTAATCGTCCGGTTAATAATTATGAGTCGTGGTGGCGGTGCGACGCTCAAATGACGCAGAGACGTTAAACCGCGCGTTTTAAAACTTTGTTCCCTGTCGTGAATCGCAATGCAAAGCCGATCGCCTTGAAGCTCCTTTTAGCATAAGGCTTGACGTATCGTAAACTGAGCTAGGTTAAACTCGAGAATGCGGCATTGAATCGGCTGCTGAGGTATAGCGCTAGACCTTCAATCATTTTGAGTGCGTCAGTATAGCTGTAACGCCGCTCCAGTTGCCTACGCCCCTCCTTCTGAATGTGACGGCGCCGATGACGTGATCACCTCAGCATTCACGTAACACGCCTTTCTCCATTTCTTATTTGATTATTTTTACTTTCTACGCTGTGTGCCTTTAATGTCTCTTTTACGAGTGAATTCGATTTTTACGGCTCGAGTTCGTTCGCCCTTTCAGCCTCATTGTACCGCGGTGCTGCTTGGGTAAATGCGCGTTGTCGAGAAGAAAAGAGGAACACACACTCACGCAAAACAATTCAGCGTAAACTCGGCACCCGAACTATATAATGCAAGGCGTCGTCGTGGTTCTTTAAAGAGAGCGGACCTAAAGTCTCCCATGAAATGGGGGCGCACACCGATATACGTGACCCGCCGGCGCTCTTCCGATTCTCTGCTGCCACCCCCCAATCCCCCTCTCTATACTGACCCGCCGTCCCAACGCGCACTCCCATTTCTATCACCAGGGGGTGCAGGGCATAGGACAGGGGTAGAGACGGGGGAGAGTCTTCAGGGGTTCTCGCCGGTGACGTACAAAGTAAGGTGCCGTAAAGTAGAATATCGATCAAAAAGAAAAAAAAGGAAATAAAATACGAAGACCAGCAGTCGAGAGTGGTGGCATGATAAAGCTTGTTCTGCCACGAGCTTTGACGTCTCTCGCATTTGCTCAAAGATTGAATAAGCGCAGCGGTGCGGAGTTGCGTCTCCCCAGGTTCTTTCCGGAGTCCCCAGTTTTCTGTGCCCCCGGCTTTAGGAGGTGCGCGCGTATACGTGAGTGCTTGCGTGTCGTGAAAGATGGTACGGGAGAGATTGTATTTCTTTCTTTCCTTCTTTCTTTCTTTCTTTCTTTCTTGCTTTCGCGAATAGAGGCAAGGTGCCAGAAGAGAGAGGGGGTCAACGCAGGTAGTGAGGTCGGAACGTATGGAAGCCATTCATGCCCCGACAGGCGTGAAGATCGGCTGCAGGTGACGCAGTTTTGGGGCCAAAGAATGGTGAAGACATGTTGAGGTCGTGTGCGGGTCTCACGGGGTCATCGTGCTTCGAGGTGACCAGGGTCGATGTCCGGTGACTCCCCGACCTTTGCCACCGCCGATTTTTGTTTGTTTGTTTGTTTGCCACGTTTCCTCGTTTCTCGCACTCTGGCTGCATATACTTGTATGCAAGATTAGAAATACAAACCGCACTCCTCCCACAGGATAATTTATCACTGAAGGTTTTCGAAATGGTTGTCAGCGTATTGACACCACTATTTATTGTAGCGATAGCTACATTGCGGTAGCATTTCGGGTCTTCAGCGTGGCGGCGCAGCCACGCTGTCACGTGGTTGGTCACGTGATCAAGTTTCACTCGGCCAGTTGTAGCTATCGTATCGCGTCACTCCAGGTTTAACCAGAGCTAAACCACCGCCAATTTTTTTTATTCTACCTGCTCGTTCAGTCAGTCTGTTGTTCAATAATAACACTGATTTGCGCTGTCACTCACGGTAAGTTCAGCCTCTGGCATCGTAGTGCAACTGGTGTGGTATGGTGTATGCAGACTGTTTTAAAAAGCTATAGACGCCCAGAGTTGTCAGACTTCAGCATTCATGCCTGACGAGAAACAGATGGACAGCTTCGGCAATTTTCCAATTACGGGGAAATGTGGTGGTGTTTACGCAGTTTATTTATTTATTTTTATTTATTACAGGTACCTCAGGGGCCCTTGCGTGAGGGCTTTACATGAGGGCAGTTTACGCAGTTGTTCTATGTTGAGGTCGAGACAGGAAAACAAATACATCAGGCCTTCCGCGAGCGTGCCATCAAATCCGCAGGTCCGGAATTGTTTCTTGTTCTTCAGATCGCCTTGAAAAAGGGCCCTGGGCCTTGTCAAGCTACTCTGAAGTAGCTTTTTCCCCGGAAGCCTTTTTTCTTTTAGAGAAATAAGGAATGTGTGTATGTGTGTATGTAAATGCTGCCGTGCAGTGGTTTTTCAAATGAGTAATAATAATATTTAATGCTAATACATATACGCAACAATTTCGCTTGGTGCACAGTACACGAATTAGAATTGATCCGCAAAGCACCTGGCTATATCTCTGATGTATCGACAGCATGGACTCATTAAATTCATGCCGATTTTAATGCGAAAGCATTACGTGCCTATGTCGGCGAGGTCGTGTCACAGCCGTTTGTCGTTCTCAAAACAGATTAGATCAAACGAGTGATTGTAATCAATATGAGGATGATGTGAGGGTGACGTGCGACAAGATTTGGTGTTGATAGGATGAGTAGTTAATTAATTAGAGCCAGAAAAGATGAAAACCGTCGAAATAGCGCGGTCTTCGTTATTTTGAGTGGACGGGAAAACAACCGTGGACGGCAAAATAGTGGGAAAATAGGCAAATGAGTGGAAATAAAGTTTTGAATGGATTGAAATGCGTTTGATGAGTGATAATTAAACGAACAACAAGTTTGATTGACGTACAGTAATTAGATAATTAATTAGAAGCAAAAGTCGTTGGACGGCCGAATAGGCTGGACGGGGACATAGTAGGCGGACGGGGAAAGCACCAATGGGCGCCAAATTTGAAACACCTAAATGTGTGATTGAGCTGAACGGGGGATTCAATTACAGTAATTGTGCTGAACCTTCTTCTGTAGTCCTCCTCAGAGGAAAAAGAGGAGCAAAGAGAGATATCCTCAAAACACATGCTTTCGCATTGCTTTACGTAAGCAGACTTAAGTGCCCTGAGAGCTTTATTCTTAGAAGTCGACCGGCCGGATTGCACCGCTCTATTGTTTTAGCTTTTGTGATATCATCAATTCATTCCTGACAAATTTCTTGCGAGGAGAGCTTTTTGGATTAATTAGGCGTGGACCTATCGCCGGTCAGCTGTCCGGATCTCACTCATATAGTACGAGTTGTGGAGTTGTTTTTCACTTCGCCCTCTCCGAACTTACGTAGTGTTAGGACTATTTGAACTTTGGCGCCAGTCGACCATCTAGTCCCCCAGAATACATTGAGAGCCAAACACCAAGCCCGGTGTGATGACGCGAGCACAGTTATGACGGGCTCAGTCGTGGCTCCCAGGTCTTTAAGCGGTGAAGTGAGCCTGCACACTCGAAGTTAGTTAAGCGCAGCATTGTTAACTCTTCTGCTGTAATGCAATGAAAAAATAATGCAGTGATAAGCTTGAAGACAGCTTTATCAACCAGACGCGCCGACATGTGCAGGCTGGTTACCCGTGCACTCTCTTATTATCCTCAGTGGCCGAGGACATATTGACTAAAAAAGAAGCACGCCAAAGGGACAAGTATAATAAGAAGATTGCTGTGATTCCTTACGCGCACGGGATTTCTCACCCCCTGAGAAAAAAAGGAAAAAGACCCGCAGCGGTGGCTCAGTGGTTAGGGCGCTCGACTACTGATCCGGAGTTCCCGGGTTCGAACCCGACCGCGGCGGCTGCGTTTTTATGGAGGAAAAACGCTAAGGCGCCCGTGTGCTGTGCGATGTCAGTGCACGTTAAAGATCCCCAGGTGGTCGAAATTATTCCGGAGCCCTCCACTACGGCACCTCCTTTCTTCCTTTCTTCTCTTCACTCCCTCCTTTATCCCTTCCCTGAAAGCGCGGCTCAGGTGTCCAGCGATATATGAGACAGATACTGCGCCATTTCCTTTCCCCCAAAACCAATTATTATTAATAGTAGGAATTGATGTACCACTTGTACACAACAGGATAGTTTCGAGCAAGCCGGGTAATGGTACAGGGACAGGGCGAGGATTGCTACGAACGCGTGGGCAGTTCCATAAATGGACTGCGCACATATAGCAGCCCGGCGATCTGTTGGGATGAGCAAGTCCGAAATCGGGAGCGAGGGGAAGCGTTAGGGCTTCTTCATGTGATGCCAGCAGCCCCGAAAGAAGACAACACGAAAGCAGTAAAAAGGGAATACGTACTGATATACCGAGTAATAAAATTTTGCTCAGGCCTAAATGTTATGGGGTTTGTTTCAGCACCGTTGATTTTTGAGCTATTTATTTCAGTTCACTGAAGCAGATTTTCAAGAGTAACGTAAGCGAAATGCGTAAGATCACTGATATTACGCGAATTGGACGAAAAAAAAATGGCTGCTGCATAGCTCTGGTTAAGCCTGGAGTGACGCGATAGCTACATCTGGCCGAGTGGAAATCGCTCAGTCGGATTGCAAAGTCAGTCTTTCGCCGCTCCGTTTCGCTGGGCGTTCCTTCGATCTTCGTCCCTAGACGTGGATCCACTCTCCCCATTTCCCCCTCTCCAATCCCCCCCCCCCCCAACCGGTTTCGCCGGCGCGCCACGCCGCCGGCAGCTGCTCCGCACCACGTGACCAACCACGTGACCAGCCACGGCGCCGCCACGGGGCTCAAGGGGTGCCACGCTGAAGGCTCGAAGTGCTGGCGTAGTGTAGCCATCGCTACAAAAAGGGTTAGCTCGTCTGCATAAACAGTTTAATACCTTTGTAAATATTAAAGAACCCCGGTCCTACTACACTGCTCTGTGGTGCTCCCTGAAATAACATTTAGTGCAGAAGAATGCACATAACTGATGAAAACGCATTGCTTGCGATGATTTAGAATATACCTAAGAGGCTTATCAGAAACTCCACGAAAGCCGGAATGTTCTAACTTTTCATACGATCCACAGACAATTCTATCAATTGATTTCGAGATATCGACCAAGATACCTAATGTCAATTTATCTCCCTCAAACCCTCCAAGTATTAATTCTTTCAGTGTTGCCATATGTAACTCACTCAGTAGACATGCCTCGACGATTGAGTTCTTGCGGCACATAGTCTTTGTGCAGACTTTCTGGTCAAGAACAAATTCAGCTGGGCACACTTGCTCGCAGCAGTAACAGTAGTATCTTCGCACCTGAAATGTTTGGCACAAACTGATGTCCCTGCTTTTGCTTTGATGGCGCCAACCAGCATCGTGGCCGCCGCGGTGGCTGAGTGGCTATGGCGCTCGGCTGCTGACCCTTAAGACGCAGGATCGATCCCGGCCGCGGCGGTCGAAAGTTCGATGGAGGCGAAATCTAGAGGCCCGTGTACTGTGCGATGTCAGTGCACGTTAAAGAACCCCAGGTGGTCGAAACTTCCGGAGCCTGAGTCGCTTTGGGACGTTAAACCCCCATAAACCAAACCAACCTGCGTCGTAAGCTTTTATATTTGTGCAACTCCGTCCTCTCTTCTCGCTAGGGCTCAGCATGACTGGGACAACCGATTTACTTAGTTTGTTGTTATTGTTGACCTCTTTCCCAGCGGGACGCACCCACGATACCAGGATTTTGTATGAGCCCCTCAAAACTGTTTCAGGAGATGCCCCGCCGCGGTGGCTCAGTGGTTAGGGCGCTCGACTACTGATCCGGAGTTCCCGGGTTCGAACCCGACCGCGGCGGCTGCGTTTTTATGGACTATAAACTCCAAGGCGCCCGTGTGCTGTGCGATGTCAGTGCACGTTAAAGATCCCCAGGTGGTCGAAATTATTCCGGAGCCCTCCACTACGGCACCTCATTCTTCCTTTCTTCTTTCACTCCCTCCCTTATCCCTTCCCTTACGGCGCGGTTCACGTGTCCAACGATATATGAGACAGATACTGCGCCATTTCCTTTCCCCAAAAAACCAATTAATTAATGCCTACATAGCAAAAGAACATCCATTTCACTAGTCCGTCCTCGGTGCCAAACGCATTCTCATAGTCCTCGTCTGTACTGTTTCTTTTTTCGCAGCGACCGCCCAGTGCTGACCTCGCCGCAGTTCACCCGTCGTCCAGACCACGCCTGCAGTGTGCTGTTATAGCACCGGGGTCTGTCGCGTGCGGTCTTTGCGCACACGACGGCAGCCCGGGGTGCCACGAGGCCAGTCCCGCGATGTGGAAACACACCCGTCCATAAATACGGCGGGTGGGAGGGGGACACCACCACGGGACGCGTGCTGCTACGCAATGGGGGGATACCACGACGGGAACCCACCGCGATAAAAACGTCGCGGCGGTTGTTGTTCGGCCTTTCCTGTGCTGCTGCCTTCCACGTCGGGGTGGATGGAGGTCTCGGCCACCTCCTCTCCCAGTGAACTTTACAACGCCGGCGAGTCGGCTTTTCTCGACCCAGACGCGAGCAGATGGTCGAGCGAACCAGGCGAGCTGGTGAACTCGGAGGGGGGGGGGGGGGGGGGGGGGGGCGGGGAGACTGCAAAGAGAGAGGAGTGCGTGTGTGTGTGTGTGCGCATTTTGTGTGAGTGTGCTTGTTTATTTCGCTTTTTTTTTCAGCGGGCGCAGCACTAAGCCTCTATCGTTCCTGACCCACAAATGAAAACGGCTTGTCTTTACACCCGTCTGAGCACATCTGAAACGGCTCCAAGGGTGAAAGACTGCCCGCATACCACTGCGGGATGCATAGTGCTGTGCTTTCCGCAGTGCTATGCGGGCAGTCTTTCTATGCGGACTACTATGCGGACAGCCCTATGTTTCCCGCAGTGGTATGCGGGCAGTCCTGCATCCTTAGGAGCCGTTTTAGATGTCTGCGAATTTTTTTTTTCTCATTGAAGAAACGCCTGCTTTTGTCTAATATCGAATACGCAAAATTAGCCGAAGCAATAGTGAGATTTAGAACAAGGTAGGGGCCTGCTATTTCCAGTACTAAATAGGGGGGCGCCCCTACACCCGAACGCCGTTCGGGTTCTGTGCGTGTGCCCAAAGCAGAGGGACACTCAAAAAAAAAAAAGGAACGAATAAATGAGTTACAGAAGTGAGGTTGTCATGGAATGGGCACTAATTCTACTGATGTAGCTTAGGCACGCATCATAGTTTTGGAAGACGGTGACCTTGTCGGAATAGTGAATAGCGGGTCGCTGTGCGCATGCGCAGAACTAGAGCGGCGTTCGAGTATAGGGGCCCTATTTGCGCAGAAATCGTGCATATCTATAGACAGTCCATAGACTACGAATAGACAAAACGAAATATCCATAGGAAGGCAATGAGTCTATAAAAGTCTATAGACTATCTATAGGCCATTTTTATAACGGAGGATACGCTGTCAATCTCTTCAGAACAGCGCCAACCAGTCCCTTTCGGTATGAACTTAAGGAGCTTGAGTCGAGTCGTGTGAGTATCTTGAAATTCAATCTTCTCAGTCACAGATATACGTTTTTTGCTGCCCGGACAATACTAATGAGAACAATAATTGTCTATAGACAGTCTATAGACTACGAATAGACAATACGAAATATCCTGGAAGGCAATAGAGTCTATAAAAGTCTATAGACTATCTATAGACCATTTTTATAACGGAGGATACGCTGTCAATCTCTTCAGAACAGCGCCAACCAGTCCCTTTCGGTATGAACTTAACGAGCTTGAATCGAGTCGTGTGAATATCTTGAAATTCAATCTTCTCAGTCACAGATATACGTTTTTTGCTGCCGGACAATACTAATGAGAACAATAATTGGATGGAGCAGTCTAAACACGAATACGCCTGTATGGGAGTCGGAAGGGAGTAAACTGTCCTACTAGCGCCCTTCCTTTTACTGGCAAGTCGAAGTTCCGGAGCAGATTTCGATCACTAAATACACGGAATGCTTACTTTTTGCAGCGGAGGGATATCTGCAAGGCATCGTAGCTTCATTGCCGCTAGCAATGTGAGGATGCTTTTAAACGCGGCACCGCAGGTCTTGAGATTAGCGAATAAGAGGAGGTTGAAACCTCGGTTAAAACCTTCGTGGCTGCCGGAACTTCGCTTGTTTTGAAGAGGAAATTTGTCTCCGTTGGCCAACTGTAAGTATTCCGCATTTTTATCGATGGAAATCTACACCAGAGCTTGGGCGGCGTATAATAATAATTGGTTTTTTGGGGAAAGGAAATGGCGCCGTATCTGTCTCATATATCGTTGGACACCTGAACCGCGCCGTTAGGAAAGGGATAAAGGAGGGAGTCAAAGAAGAAAGGAAGAGAGAGGTGCAGTAGTGCAGGGCTCCGGAATAATTTCGACCACCTGGGGATCTTTAACGTGCACTGACATCGCACAGCACACGGGCGCCTTAGCGTTTTTCCTCCATAAAAACGCAGCCGCCGCGGTCGGGTTCGAACCCGGGAACTCCGGATCAGTAGTCGAGCGCCCTAACCACTGAGCCACCGCGGCGGGGCGGCGGCGTACCCTAGTCCCTAAATAGGTGTGTGCTAGAGCAGAGCTTACTCTTTTTTTACCCCTTTCGTATTCACAGTCAGCGTACTCAGTGTCCGTTCAGCCTATTGTGAAGGCGGTCGATTTCATGTCGATATTAAGTCTACAACCAGTTGAATCGGTGATGGCGTGTGAGGTAGGCCCTGTCTGAGGAGCAACATGACTCTGTCGGCAGTGGCAGTTGGTGCGAAGTTTGAGGCGACGATTATCAGTGTCGGTACAATGACCTGGAAGTGCGCGCTGGATGCCGGGCGCCAAAATCTTATCGGGAATACCACAACATGAGCCTTCGCCCCCCCCCCCCCCTCCCCCCGACAGTGTCTGCTATCTAGCTGTATTGTTTACTGTGCTGCTCCCGCTGCGAGCGCCCTCTACAGGGTACAAAGTTTTTTTTTTAATTTATTGCCCCAGGGCATCAATGATGGGTGAAGGTGTGACGAATGATGTAGTAGAGATTAAATGAATGGATAAAGGTTAGCTGATTTGATGAAGCCCAGTAGACAACGGTGGTACGGTCCCTGCGTCCAGGCAACGTATGAAGAAGGGTTCCTTGGTGAAAGACCCGCTACCTTCAGGTGCCGGATCCTTGTAGGCGTGAGAGCTGGACAGTCCCACAGTAAGTGATGAATGTCGGCCTCAATGTCCTCGTGTAAATTTACATACCGGACACCCTGGCCGAGGAAACAATTCTCGGTACTGAGGCCGGGTACAAAGTTGATAAGCGTCCATCCAGGCATCCTAACCTGCTCCGACTTGTTTGTTGTCGATAGTCTGTGCGCAGCTGTTTTGCAGTGTGACGCGATGGTCCAAAAACGAGCAATGAAATGCAACTCCGGAGCTTGTTAACTTCGACGCATTTTACTGAAACATTTCAAGTACGTTTTCCTGAGTGTTCAGATTCCTTGAGCGATTTTTTTTTCAGCCGGGCGCCGTTTTGTATCACCGGAAAGGAATTTTAAATTTCCCTTTATCGTGGCCTGAATCGGGCCGATTTCTACGGGCAACTTTGCGTGTGTGACGTCACGGGCTGCAAGCCCGTCGATATTCGGTCTGCGTTTGCTGAAGGGGAGAAATAAACGCGCTTGCCTTCAGTAATATGAGACAAATAATGATCAAATCAGTCATTTACAATCGTTAGTTTAGCGAATAAATGCGCACGTGAGAAGTTTCGGGACGGCAGCCATGACATCATACATTGGTCGAAAGACAGTTTCGGTTTCAGCTTCCCAGTTTTTGCCGTTCCATAATTGTGTGATTATTCTGAAAAACTGTTAACCAGGATTTAGACAGGGAGGCCAAGAAATATGATGCGATAGTCAACTAGAAATGTGAAAAAATCCTCAGAAGTTTTTAACACATACTGCTGTAGTTGCTATGCTCATATTTGAAAAAAAAAACACTAATAACTGACGGGGAAAAGACAGGAAGGAAAGACAACACAGGCGCTATGCAGCTGCATTGCAAGACACCCTAAGTATTTACCGCACTGCGTTCAATACAGCGCCCTCAACTGATCGAGAATAATAAAAAAGCATTCAGTTTGCACAAAGTATACAAGCGAATACGATGGCTAAGTACTTGTAGAGGACAAAGTAAAAATATACCGAATGATTTCATAATCATTACAGACTTTTGTATCGGCATAACCTAGGACTACGTCGGCGCGGCCTGTGCAGTAGAATTGCACGGCAAGGCGCACTTTATGCACGTGATAGGAGTCAATAGACGATTAATTAACTAAATTTAGCGAATTAACTTTTTTATTTTCGGTATCACAAATTCAGAACGCAAGATTATACTCCGAAGTTCAAGCCGTCATCATTTGAAGGTGAGCCTGTTTTTATATTTTCCGAATCGGCGTTGTGGTCACAAATCTGGAGCGTCAAAAATACGGGTTTGAAAGCTTGTTTAGTTGGCTTTCCTGCGTTGCACATTCACAGAAAGGCATTGCCCGCTTGATGGGCCTGGTACAGTCGCCGGCATGGCGCGAACTTCTATGTCATAAAATACAAAAACGGCATCTGTATTTGCTGCATTACAAATGCGAGTGACGCATTGTATAAGTGTGCAGCGCGGGGAAGCCAACTCAGTGGGCTTACAAACGTCTATTTTTTTACGCGTGGTATTTCGAATCACAATTCTTATTTATAAAATTTAAATACTGGACCCACCTTCGAGGTATAGATGGCTTTTAATTTCGCAACATTATCCGCATTTCTGTACAACTGACCTGCACAGACCGCAGTGACCTCTCTCCCACTGTTTATAAAATAAAATGAAATAAAAAAATAGAAAGACCACCCGGTATTCAGTTTTGATAAGCACAAGCCACTATGACGTTCACGTCACAGCTGACGTTAGGATTTATGTATGCTCGGCATAATAGCGACCATCGCTGGCCCTCTTTGGAGAGACGACCCACATAATTCGCTCCTTCATTAGATTAGCTGATAAAGCTCCTGGAACTAGTTTTTCACTACTTGACGTCCATATACGTATTCATGTCGAAACCTTAACGCTCATTAGCTCCGTCTTCGATATCACCCGCTCTACCCCATTTGCTTTCTTTTTTTTTCGTGAGGTGTCGAACCCGCGACATCGCGAGGTCTCCACTGAAAGCGTCGTAGCTCCCAACACAAGTTCGCCGCCAGAGACACGAATACTGTCTCTCTGCTTTCACGTATCCGTGCATCTTCTCCGTAAACATTCGGCGAAAACAGTGCTCGTCTTTCTTCAGACGCAACCACGCAGTTATCCATCTCACGAGAAGTAATAAAGCAAAAAGAATAAGAAAAAACACATGGACTCCGAAAACGCCACCGACGCCTGGCTGTTTTCAAGTTTCTCCTCAACAACTGTCGCTTTCGCCGCCTGCTCCTGATATTTCTTCTACTTCCTTCCTTCCTTCTGCCTTTTACATCGCGCCTTTAAAAAACTATCTCCTGCCATGTGGCGCACAGCAGACGGCGGGATTCAGTGGCGGCTGTAGTTTACAGGCAGTGGCACAGGAAGCTGGAGCAGCAGCACCATATAATGCAGGAGCGCCATGTTTTTCACGGAAAAGACATGAAGACCTCGGTCTTTTACTATTATCTCGTTTATTTTACGGCTAGCGGTGCGGGGGAGATACGGGTCGCTTAGAAGGCCGGAAAGAGGCGCGTCAACTCCGTCGCCCGCGACCCCTGGTGTCGGCTCTGGAGGTCTTCAGGAGCGAGGGCACCGCCGTGTTCTGTCAGGCCGCGCAGTGGTATATGCTTCTAGCACCATGGGTACCACACAAGGACGTGTCCCTGAAGCAGGCGCGCCGTCACAGACTCGCGCAGAGCGTGTCGATCTTCGGCTGCCTGCTCGCAGACGCCATCTCCCATCGCCAGACGGCGCCACTGAATTTATGTGACAGACGACGACACTGTCTTTTGGTGCCGACCGTCATGTGCTGCTCACTTATAGACGGTCTGGGGGCTTCAGTGGCGGCGGAACAATGTTTTTGCGACGTTGGCTGGCGCGGGAACATCATTTTACGATGTCGATGTCTGCAGTGCATCACACTGACGAAGGAGGGGTCACCAGTTTAATTTGTTGCAGCTTTCTTGAGTGAAGCTGGTGAAAGGATTTTCGAGTTGAACTCCCTGCATTTTCATCGAGATCCTTGCATTTGCAATACAACTTACGGGTAACCTGCTTGTTGAACGATGACTGAGCAGCGGCGAATACATATTATATAACAGTGAGTAACTTTGTATGCGGTGGCCTACACTTTAATAGTTGCAAATGCTAATGGAATACGGCCTGGTTCAGGATATGAAAATGGGCAATGGCAGAGCAGGTGTTGCAATGCTAGCAATGCTACGCTTTGTAATAAAATTCGCAAGCACTGTGCTTGCGAAGAATAAAGGAAAATCAATTTCTTCTTTATTTAGCCGCATAAGAAGCGCCGCCGAAAGTGTATAATGCAAACAAGTGTTTACAATGATCATGTGCTGCCACAGCCGCTGGCTTTGGGAGCGGGCAACTAAGGACAACTCAGGACGCGACTGGAAGCTGGATTACCCGTTTTTGCCGGCTCTTCGAAGACCGCTGAGCGGGACCAGATTGTTGCCAACTTTCTGATGCATTCAGCAGTAGCATCGGCGATGGGAATGCCTTCCGAAGGCATCGCACGATCGCACAGACACTACCATATACGCAACCTTGTAGACGACGTCCTTCTAGGTAAACACCCGCGATTTCGCTGCAACTTCTCTTATACCCCTGTCACACGGCATTCCTCGAAGGCCTTTCCAGCAAAGGCACCATCTTTTCACCAAAGGAGCGAAAGCTTAAAGGAGCAGCGACGCAGCTACACGGTGCAGCCCAAAGGTGAAACTGTCGTTCAGGCTTAGCACCCGCTGCTGTGCTTGAGGCGGCTGAAGTATTTTAAAATTAAAGTGGGATACTCTGTTCATGCGTTGAGCTCAGATAATATTTTATTCTAATTGCTTCCTTGAAAGAACTGCAACAGCTACTCTCATCTGCAGCGGCAGGCTTTGTGTACTGCTTTGGCCATCAGGGGCACTCGGTGTTGCTGCAACACTTTCACTGTCTTGAAATCTGGGCATGAAATATAAACACCCGCACAAAGAAAAAGCCAGACACACCTTTCTTATTTTTAACGATGTCTTAGCTCCATCTGTTTTTTTTTTTCGTAGCTTTTACTTTTTGACGTTGGATGGCACTGCGATCGCAGGTTCTCTAAGGCCGTGCCTTTGGCCTCCAAAGGTCTCTGACGGACGCCTTTGCCTCCAAGGCCCTTAGCGGCAAAGGCGCAACATTTCTCCCATGTAGCTGAATAATAATTGGTTTTTTGGGGAAAGGAAATGGCGCAGTATCTGTCTCATATATCGTTGGACACCCGAACCGCGCCGTAAGGGAAGGGATAAAGGAGGGAGTGAAAGAAGAAAGGGAGAAGGAGGTGCCGTAGTGGAGGGCTCCGGAATAATTTCGACCACCTGGAGATCTTTAACGTGCACTGACATCGCACAGCACACGGGCGCCTTACCGTTTTCCCGCCATAAAAACGCTAAAGCGCCCGTGTGCTGTGCGATGTCAGTGTAGCTGCACTCCTTACGCCTTTGGATATAAGGACCTTATTCTCAAAAGGCCTTTGCGGTGCCCGTGTGACAGGGGTATTAATCTATCCAGCTTAAATGAGTAGCACTGGCATTCCAGTTTTCTTTATTATCGTTTCGTAGATAATGGTTCTTGACACTGTTTTAGAACAACATCGAGAAGTATGCAGCGGGGCTTCCAACTATGCGTCGTAAGCGAGTTGGCGCGGCTCCTGGCGCGCTGTCAGTGGACGTGTTGTGTCTGACGATGGGAATACGCGCCGCGCTTCTGTGTATGTTTATTTTTTTTCTCGCAACTTGTTTTCACACACTCCCAGTCGCGTTTCTTCATTTTTTTTTCCTCACTCATGTGCTTCAGGAGTATGCTCACGTGTTGTCACCCCAAGCCTGGTACTTCTGTTTGCTCTCCCAATTCATTATACGTATTTTCTCAACGGTCGACGACTGTGGCTATTCCTCAATGTCGTAGGAAGCGGGGAGGGCTTAAAAATAGCAAGCAGGAGGTTGAAGCCAAGAGCAGAATGAGAAGGTTGGAAGAGGGGAAGGGGGGGTGTTTGGGTGAGCATCTGGGAAGTTGGCTGGGTCCGGTGGTGGTGGGGCGGGGTGGGGGTGACTGACTGCACCCTCTACTACAGAGTTTTTAAAGAGCAACGCTTGGAGGTCGTGACACGACCCGGGCCCGAAGTGAAGAAAGAGACCGACATTCCCCCCTCTTTCCTCACCGGTTTTAGCTTTCTTATTTCTTTTTTCAATTTATTACTCAAATTTCTCTCGGTATCTCCCATCTCCCGGTTTTCCGTACTGTGGTCCGTTCACCCCCCCCCCCCCCCCACCCCCCACACACACACACACACTTCTGCCTGCTCCCCACCACCCCGACAGAATGAACGACCGCCTGTTCCGGAGAAGGAGAGAAAGAACGTGGCAGGGAATGGGAGAGGGGATAATGCACGTTCGTTGTGTGAGCAAGGTTCGTGGCACCCTCTTCCGCTTTTCTCGGCTCTTCCTTCTTTTCCCTTCTTTTCTTCGTTTCAGATTTCTGTGCATGTTGCCTTGTTTTTCATTCTTTCAATTTTTTTAGGGCGTGCCACTACCGGGAGGGCCCTCGCCGCTTCCCAGCTGTTCCTTCTGCGTGACTGGCATGTTTTGCCCTAACAGGTCCATTTCCGGGTGGCCCCCCTTCCAGTTTATATCTTCGTCTTCTTTCTTTTAGGATTTTTTTTTCAGTGGAAATAGGGCATAGACTGGAAGCCTTCTGGTCACCGGTCTTCTCTGTATACGTTGTTGTCACGTCTGCATCTTTTGGGCTGATGTTTCACAACTGACTGCAGTCTGCTCTGTTTACGATAGCGCATGCAGCGCTGAAAGGTTCAGTCCGCAGCGTACGAAAATGGACTTGATCCGACAGCTGTTGTTGATAATAATGTCGCAGGCTCACAACTGAGAAACGTGCCGACAGAAAAAAAAAATGCCTTGAGGAAAAGAAGTGAATTTCTTTCATAGTGCAGAGGAGCAAACAAACATACCTTCTCGCATAAATACCAGTATACGTAGAAACTGGACCCACCCAACAAAGTTCCAGGAGTCTACAGTTACCAAACTTTTGGAAGTCTGCAGCTGGAAAGGCAGGGGCGGATTTATAGAGGAGTGGACTCCCCCCCCCCTTCCCTCCCCTCCCCCTACCTTTCATGCCGCTTACAATAAATTTTGCCCAGGGAAACCATGCTGAGCGATTGTCTCTCCTAACGCTTTCACTTGGCGTGAAATTTTCTTCACCATATGCCCGTCTGCGGCATCATGTGAGAGCAGGTTCTAATTTTAATTTCACGAAATACAAGGTTCAAATGGAGCCGCCGCCTTCAAGAGTGATCCATACATACGCCCGTGGCTGAAGCTTGTCTCCACCTAATCACCGGAGGAAGGAGGCAGTCAAAGATGTCGTAAGACCCCAAAACAAAACTCTGTTCGACAACATTCCTCCTCCTTTGCCTATGAAAGGGCTCGGCCCATACTTTTTCTGAAATAAATCATAGTTCAGCTCATCTAATCTAGCTGTCATTAATTGTTATGCTCTCTCTTTTTCTTTTCTACTTCGGGCACTGATCGAATCTAGTTCTGAAAATCGCCATCCTAGTCTCGGGTTCTTCCGACCAACCAGACAAACATTGTTAGCACAGCGCAATTTTTAATTCAACTGCACACAGGTTCCTCGAACTACCTCAGTCGTTCCTTTGCTGTAACTGAACTTTGGACTGCTCGGACCCGGCAGTGGCAAATATGTTGAGCTAGCAAAAGAAGTGCTTTTTTTTTTACTTTGCCTGCTGTCCCGAGCAGCTGTTGTTCTATCGGGGTCAAGCGCAATACGAGCTCCACAACTGAAATACAAACAGCAGAAGGGTATTGCATGTCGTGTCTGGGGTTTAACGACCCAGGGTATCACACGAACTGAGGGGTTCTTTATAATGGGCTGCTGCGGATTTTTTTCCGACCCCCCGTTTTCATTGACGTGTACTCTCATCGCATAGCACACAGGCGTCTTTTGCGTTTCGCCTCCATCGAAATGCGAACGCCGCGACAGGGATTTGAACCCGTGACCTTGGGCTCAGCAGTCGAGCGCGACAGCCACTAAGCCACCACGGTGGGTTAGCAGAAGGATGACAAGATTTTACTGGTGGAAAATTAAACGCTTGAGTGATCATCATTTCGAAAGTGCGATGGGTATGCTCTTAGCTACTGGAAATACACCTCATTTGTTATTCGGTTATTGCTTTTAATGTATTTTTGCGTTCAGGTATTAATTGTACCTTTAGCACTTCACTTGTCCCGAAAAGCATTGAGGGTTCTCGATTGGAACGGCAGCGAATTATGTCACCGTATTTGTTAACCTTCCTCGGACAGCAAGTTTAGTTACTGCTACGGGTCGCAGCATTTCCGGGTCTTTCCTTCAAGACGCTACATAATTACGCTGCCAGGTGTCTTGGCAGAAGTTACCAAACACACGCCCACGCAGTCGACGCGGCCCAACCGAGCAGACTCGCCACCGACAGCTTCCTTTCCCGCGAATGAAACGCGCGCTTGCTGGACGCGTGTCAGCTCGCCGCCCAAAAACCCGAGTTTTGACTGTCATCGTCACACGCCGCGGTGCCGACGGGGTATACGCTGTGGCCGACTGATAACAACCCAGCTTTCCACTCCCGGTTATACTTGAGTGGCATCAAGAAAGAAGGGCGCTTGGATCTTGCATCGCGATAACTCTTTACCGATGACTACATTCGTTTATTTTATTTATTTATTTTTTGCAACAGCTTCACCCAGTCTGCTCTCCAATTCTTGCTCGGCATCACCTGACGGTTTAACGCCTTCTATGTAGCTTTAAGCCAACGTCATAGGAGACATTCACGTGACGTCACAGGCGCCTCTTTGTGCAGAGCGCGCAGTTTCCGCGGTGCAAACTGGTGCGTGTAGCGATAAGCCTAGTAGATGTGCTTGCAGCTTTTCGCCGTGTCTACATGCTCTACAATATGGTCGCCACTGTGACGTCGCCATGTTCTCTGTGGGTTGCGCTGACTGTGCTCTACAGTTGTACTGCTACTCAAGATCCGTGCTGGGTTATAAGTGATTTTGGTGCTTAGCAAATGGCTCCTGAGAATCTCTCGTCCTGGATCGTACTGCACCGTCAAAACCTAAGGGAGGACTTTGTGTTCGTGCGTGCGGCCTTGGCTACAGCAAAGGTCAGTGGATGTCGTATGTAACGGTCAACCTGTCAACCAGCTCCGGTGCCCCGAGGGCATCGAATACTTATATCGCTGTGTCGTGCAGCGTCATTGCATGTCAGCCAAGCGGCTGGTCGCTGTTATCGATAGAGTATGCTACATTCGTTCCGCGGAAGGAGGGTTCAGTCGACACGCGAAACGAACAAAAATTCTCCGCCAACACTGCCTCGGTGTTCGACTTAAGAGCGTTAGCTACAGGAGATTCGTGTTTACAGCGGAGTGCCCAGCAAACATGGAGAGAACCAAATCCAAACATCCGCGGATGTTTCCTTTCCTTTCCGGAAACATCCCTTCTAAGACACTAGCAGCGCCATCTACCTCGTGGATTTTGCACTACTACTGCGATTTACATCCACCCTCGCTTTAGCCTGTATATTTCCTCGTCGTATCTGTTAATAAATTTTATAAACGTGTGCTTCACAACACGCAAAAAAATAGTTCGACACCATCCGGAACTCCCTGCGACAAACGGTTCGGCCGTAATGGCCTTGTGAAGGTCCTCGGAATGCACTGTTTGGGGGCGGTAAGGTCGTCGTTGCGAACCCCATCATATTTTGTGCTTCATCTCAATTAGTAATTTTATCATCATCAACATGCCAAGTCATTTTACACCACTTTCGAACATTGTGCGTCAAACGGGTGGCCCCCAAATTTTATGCAAATTTTGGCACCGGGATGGGGGGGGGGTGCCATTTCGATGGCTGCCATGCCGCCACATATAAAGCGGATCGAAAGTATAGGTATCAATTAAGGCGCTATGCGCCCACTGTTGCTATGTGAAACGGTGTGGTCACGTGGTAACTGTTTCGGTCAATTTGACCTTCATTGCGGACAGACGCGTCCTTGATAAACGTAAGAGCTCACGCTCTTAGAAAGTCCTAAGCTGGCAGACATTTTCGCGTGAGGGCTGAGGCGCGCATTCAAAGCTGATGCGCTCAGTGCTGTACGTGAATGAAGTCCTTGAACCGCTTCGCAAACACATACAAGAGAGTCGACGGTGCCGGATATCTTCTGGCAGAGCTCCGTGCACCATATGAAGCGGTGGGAAAATCTTTCCAAATGCGAGGCTATCTCTCTTCCTCTCCCGAGCACGCTATTTCGACTCTCCGCCTTAAAAGCGCTCACGCAGGCAACTTACTACTGACGTCTCGCCTAACGACGCATTGTCTGAGCGCTGGAATTTTGAACGAAACTCACGAATGGAAGAGAGCGGTGGTCTCCGTGCCCGCAAGGGCATCGACAACCAGCGTCCGACGTTGACAGTGCCGGCAGATCGCATCACGCACAGGCAGTACCGTATTAACGCCGATTTAAGGGACATCGAGGACAACTTCATCAAACTTTTGCTCCAAGTTGAAATAAATTCCACGCATCTTGTTGCTGCGTTGGTGTTTATCCGGCAGCAAAAGTCGCATTTATTACGGAGGGAATGTATGGTTTAAAAATTTTCTCCCCATTCGATTTAAACTCGTGAAGTCCATAACGAAAAAGACTCCGTGATCACCGTCGTAAATGAATGGCGATGTAGCATAGCCTCAGTGCTCTCGAGAAAGCACTGTCTTGACGCACCGCAGTTTGCTTGCGAAAACAGCCAGGAGTGGTGACACCCGTATTAGTTTTTTTTTAAGTCTATTCCAGCTTATAAACGCTTGGTTTTCGGTGCAAGCATCGTCTTCGTCATTAAAATCGATTTAAACTCGGGAAGTCCATAACGAAAAAGACTCCGTGATCACCGATTCTAAATGAATGGCGATGTAGCATAGCCTCAGTGCTCCGAGAAAAGCACTGTCTTGACGCACCGCAGTTTGCTTGCGAAAACAGCCAGGAGTGGCGACACCTGTATTTAGTTTTTTGATCTATTCCAGCTTATAAACGCTTGGTTTTCGGTGAAAGCATCGTCTTCGTCATTAAAACGCGGCAACCTATTGATGCAGGCCAGTGTGCCATTAAGCCCACGAAGCGAAATAAAGTGGTGCGTATTGGGGACATTTTGTATTGTATTTTATTGGGGACACGCGTATTGGGCGCATTTTGCATCACATGACAGGAAAGGAAATGGATGTGGACAGGAAACGTAACACGTTGCAGAACTGACCACCGGTGGTCCATTAATGTGCCAGAGAGTCCACACAATGCGAAGGCATACACAATCGATGACTCCCGACAGTCACGTGGACAGAGATTTCTTGGGGGAGGGACTTTTTCCTGCAGAGGACAACTTTGCTGATTACATTGGCGATGATGATGATGACGACAGCGAAGAACAGCCTTTCGTTTTCCTAAATCACGCGCCGTGGAAAATAAAGAAGACAATCTTAGAGGGTCCACAGAATCGAAGGGGACGTATAAGTGCTAACAAAAGATACCTGCCGTTTCGAATCGCCGGTTGGATCTGCATTCCGTTTGTACCAAATGCTCAAGCAGGTGTTATTAACAATCTCCGCACTAACGCCGCGAGTCCTGAGGAGGCAAGCCATTTTTATTTCTGAAAACTCCGTTCTCTTGGATATCAACACTGCTATAGTTAATGAGGTGGTTAAGTAAAAAAAAAAAGTGGAACGTTGGGGAGAGGAAAAGTTGCACAAGTTTGCGCGCAGGTTTCTTTCCATCCCACTGCTTTGCATTATGAATTGCTACGAATTAGCTTCATTTATTTATTTTAATCCGAAGCGGTACAAGCCCACTTTGAATGCCACGCCACCCTTCAGGCGTTATCAACGTCCTTGGTGAAGAGTCAAGAAGTCTGTAAACCTCAATTTCGGAACATTTTTGACCCAAGAGCTGCCTATGATATCACAGTCATTTTATTTCCTCTTCCCCTAATGATTCCCTTTACTAATAAGGGATTAATTACTCATTGGCATCCACCCAAACGCAGCCATACGGCTACAAAGGAAAATTATACAGCTTTCTCAGATGCCAATGAGTAATTACTCCCTTATTACAAATTTACTCCACCTTGGGGGCTTCCCCTAGACATTTGACCATTCCCTTTACTATTCGGTACTTTTTCATTCCTCCATTTCTGTTCGGCTCCTTTCTGTCATAAAATGCTCTCATCTAAAGAAAGCCGATTGTATGAAGAGCAAGGAGGTGCTAAATTCGCGTCAATACGGTACCTGCATATGCGCCAGAGCGGGTGCTGCAGCAGCGATATGCTCAGCCATCTGGAAACTGCGGTCGGCGGCGAGGAATTTTTCGTCGTCCGGTGGCTGACGTCCTCCTCCTAGCCTGGTTTGTTGGCGGAGAAGATGGGGATGTTTTGCCCCCCGCTTCTGTCCCTGGCTCGTCCGTTTGTTGACGGCCAGCGAACGCCCCTTGCCCGCATGCGGTGGTGGGTGGGAGAGAGAGAGAGAGAGAGAAGGAAAGACGAACGCGAAAGGCAGTAAACGTGTTTACTGCAGTTGTCGTTCGAAGGGACGGGGTGTCTCTCAGTCTGCTGGAAGAGCCGTAGGGGGGGAGGGGGGGGGGGGGGGGTATTTTAGCAGACCAACCTAGACCTAGAGCATCAGGCTCGCAGCAGACCTCTTAACTCAACAGTAAAGTGCAGCATGGTGGAAGCTGAGTCACAGGATGAAGAACGCCGAAGATGCATTTTCAAACGGTCCTCCGCGAAGCAAGTGCTGTTAGTCCATGACTACGCGAGAGTTGATTCGAAAAATGGAAGAAGCAGGTCTTACTTTTCTCGGGGGCTTTTCTCTGGCAAGAGCGATGCGTTGTGTTACATTGTTATGCTCACTAGGCAGACGGCTGGCCTCCATGACCAGCACCGCCGTCATCGCACCATCGCCGTCATCATCATCATGCAGGTATAGGTTTACGGTAGGACACGGGCCTCTCCGACATTACTATCTAGTTAGGCCAACCCTATGCCAGTCGGGTTCGTCGTAGCCCGGCAGAAATCCGCGTCTAGTCTCCCCAACTGACTGTCTGCCGTTACCTCCTGCTGCATTCACCTTCCCTTAGAATCCACGCTGTTAACCCGAACTGACCGTGGGTCTGGTGCAATTCTCAAATCCCGCGCCCCAGGTGAGCGCTCAGCGACGCCCATCAAATCACGTCACTCCGTGGCGCACAGGTCACGTGGTCTTCTCTGCCCCGCCTCGGTAGGCGCAGCGAAGAGCAGCGAGCAGCGGTGAGCGTCGCAGCTCGGGCGTGGCAGAGCTGCTCATTAATGGCCACGGAGTGACGTGATTTGACGGACGCCGCGGGCGCGTGATTTTAAAATTGCGCGAGACATGGCCAGAGTTTGCTGAGCCACGGCACCGTCGGTAGTCGCGTTCTTTTTTTTTTTGGTATTCTAAAAACTGATATGGCTCTTAATAACGGCCAGCTACAGATCCCTAATTACATCCTGGAGCTCAACCCTACTACTCGGGAAGTTAATTATTGGAGTTTAGTCAACCAGCTTACTGGTTAAAACGATTAACCGGTTTTCTGGTGTCAGTCAAGTGGTATTACTATGCCATAGAAGCCGTATTTTTAGATCAAAAAGCCGATTTTTAAAAATTGGGTTTAAAACTTTTTACTTTTCAAGTTGGTTTCTAAAAATTTGCGCAGTTGGGTCGTAGCACTGCATCTACGCAACTCTGCCCTGCGCAAATGAGAGCCAGTCAAGCATGAAGGAGTCATCAGCTTGATCAGTATGACGTCATCAGTCCATTCCTTTTAAAACACCACTTCGTTGTTAAGCTAGTTGGTACACGCTACCAACTGTTCGCTGTAGTGGCACTCGTGCAACGTCCTCTGCCCCCACAGTGTCCCGTTGTCCCCTGGCTCCAGAATTCTTGTCCTAGAAACGAATTGTTTTGAAAAAAAAAAGAACATTTATTATTTATTATTATTTATTATTTTTATTAATTTATTATTTTTATTAAAATAATAGTAAAAAGGAAGGAAAAGATTTTTGCTAGCCCCGGCATCTGCCATCAATACTGAAGCACCTGAGCTGGGGCAGCGGAAGTAAAGGATAGCAGGCAGAATGCACAAATGAAATGAAAGAGGTGAGGGGACAGGAAGAGAGGATAGGGGAGAGGTAATGTACACACAAACTATTTACACAAATAGTGTAAAATTACATGAAAACTATTTACACAAATACTGTAAGATTACACAAAAACTATTTACACAAATACCAGACGGCAGTCTGTTTTTCTTTTTTTTTGGGGGGGGGGGGATCTATTACAGCCTAAACAGTTTGTTCGATGCAATCGCTGGAAACAATTTAAAAGAAACATTTTTTTACATATCAGAATATTTGACGATTAACTCCTGTATTTCCATAACAGCGTCTTACAATATTCAAATTTTCAAAATGTTTGCCCGAGAAAACTGAACTTGATTACTGGAATAGCGTCGGAAACACCAGGGCCTAAAAATCGTAGTGAGGCGGCTACCACAGCCATTCCGCTAGGCTGCACTCTTTTTGAGGCGAGCTCGGCCATTCGTTTCCCGTTTACGGCGGACACCCGGGGCGCATTAGCGGTGCTGGTTGGTGGTAGAGAGCGCGGAGCCGTCGCCGGTGGCCAGCCTCGCTCCGCCATCACCTTCGATAGTTGCGTGCACTTGATGGCGGGCGTCGGTGTTGTATGTGCACGCGCGTTTTGTGCGTGCGTGCGTGTAAATGCGCCGGTTGCCTTCGTCCTCTTCGAGCCTGTTCAGTTCTGCTTTTGCCTCAAAATGTGGAGCTTTCCTTTCTTTTCATTCCAATTTTTCCCTCCTCGTTCTGAGGACAGTTTAGACGGCCACAGTCGCCGCAACACCCCTCTCCCTTCTCGCATTCCTTTCTTCCTCCTTCTAGGGTGAGACGGTCTGCTGCTGCCGCCCTCACCAGCACTGCAGCTTGCCTCGTCTGGCGCACATCTGCTGCGCAGCGCCCACAGATGGACCCTACAATCGCAGACGGAGGTCTTTCTTTCTTTATTTCTTTCTCTTTTTCTATCCTTCTCTCTTACTTTCTTATTTTTCTTTCTTTCGTTCTTCCCCTCACTCTTTCTTTCCTTCCTGCCTTTTTATTTCTTTCTCTATTTCGGTGATCCTTCGTTAATTCCTTTTCTATCTTTCTCTCACTTCTGCCAGTTTTTGCTAGTAGACAGTGGGCGTGCATTTTTCGTGCCTTCCCTCACCCACCGCGGTGGCTCAGTGTGTAGGACACCCGGCTGCCGAGCCGGAGTACCCGGGTTCGAACCCGACCGCGGCGGCCGCGTTTCGATGTAGACGAAACCCAAAAAGGCGTCCGTGTGCTGCACGATGTCAGTGCACGTTAGAGATCCCCAGGTGGTTGAAATCATCCCGGAGCTCTCCACTACGGCAGCTCTTTCTCTCTTTCTCATTTCACTTACACATGCCTCCCTTCCCTTACAGCACGGTTGAGGTGTCCACTAAGAAGTGAAACAGTTACTACGCCTTTAACTTCGTGATAAACAATCTTCCTACCTTCTGTCAGAGCCGGTTAGTGCGTGGGCATGCGCGCGCGTGACATTGATGCAGTATATAAGCATGCACGCTTTGTGCTGCACAGGTCGTCATCAACGCCATTGTCGTCATCATCAATACAGAGGCAAAAATTATAAAAAAATCATCGACAATTCTTTTCTTTTTCTTCTCACAGGTACTATCGAAAGCAAAAGTCTCTACAACGCGCATAGGGCAAGCGAAGCCAGTACCTCTGATGCTATCAGGTGGCTTGAGACCAAACTTGCCTAGGTGAAAGTCGTGCTAATTAACGGGCTATAATGTGTGGAATTGAAACCTCTTCAGCTTGCCTCTTCTGTTTTTTTAAACGTCGGCTCCGATAACGTTTACATCAATATAAAGAACACTCGGTTGTAAGTGGTATGCTGTGGCAAGCATGCTACGTTCATAGATGGATGAAGCGAAAGGAATATAGAAGCGTGCCCTTCAAAACGTTGTGGTGGCTCTTGCCACCATGCTCGCCCCCCCCCCCTCCCCCTTTTATTTCTTTAACCACTACAGAGCGTTCCAGCGCCCTCTTCCTGTTCCGGCAGTTTGTAACGCTACAAACGCCTGGAAAATTACAGCAAGAAGCCGGATGTTGTTTAAACGGCGTCACTGCCGCGCTCACTTGACAACCAATTCACATCGCTACGGCAAACGCAGCGAACGCCCCCTGGTAGCAACCCACGCACGTTTCCAGGGTTCCCCATGGTTTCCATGGCAGCCGCCCCGCCCTGGCAGCGGCACCTGGAAAACTTGTCTAATTAAGCGTTTGTCTGTGCTCTTCTGGAATGCACCCCGTCTAATGCGCATCTAATGAATTCACCGGAGAAGGCATGGACCTTTGCTAGCCGCTGCCACGGTGTATTCTGCGGGCTTAGCGAGCCACGAGTGTTCCCCCGCCTTTCCCCCTTCTTCATTCTGTTAATGCTAGCATACTTCTTTCTATCTTAGTTCAGGGCTTCTTCAGACACATTCCATGCATGCGGCACACATCCGTTCCTTTGATGTTATCCCCCCCCCCCCCCTTTTTTTTAAGCTTCTTCGTTCCTGCTCTAACCCTTCCAGCATTGATGGCATGCGTGCTGCGGACTGCTTGGAGCAGTTCCTTTCATAATTCCTGAATTCATTTGGAGTCATTACTTCTTGGTGTAAGGGACTGTCCCTATTGAACTGCGCCGCTTTGATGAGATTGTTTTTGCCTTCGAACTTAACGAATTGACACCGCAGGGGGTTGTTTTCTTTCCCGCGTTCCTTCTTTACTCTTTATTATAACTGTTTACTATAACCTCTTTTGAAAAAAACCGAAAAAAATAAATAAGGTGAGAGCTAAACAAGGAAAGAGGCAGCCCCCCCCCCCCCCCCCCCCCCCATCCGCGTGTAGAGGATGTGGATTAGTTCAATGCAGCCTCCCTGTAAAGTACAGTGCGTCCTTCTTTCGTTCTTTTGCTTTTCTTCTTTCACTTTTTATTGACCTTTGGATGGGAAAATGAACCCCGCCGATGTACCCGGCATCGCGTAAGAAAACACGCCGTGAAACGAGTAAAAATGAAACGAAGGAATTAGAAAACGTGACAGCAAGAATGCAAGAAGAGTGATAGAAGAGCGATGGCAAGCAGCAGAAAGGCAGCGGGCAGGGAAAGGGAAACGGCGTGAGGGAGTAAGAGAGGAGGGTATGGCAGGGGGTCGGGCGTGAGATCGTGAGGTTCGTGAGCTCGCAAAGGCGTAACTAATCCTCATTCATGAAATCCTGGTTCATGCCACGGGGGGAGGCTCTTACGTATTCTTACGCACACACGCACGCAACCCGCCGCCGAGACGAAGTTCCGTGCAGCAATGACGACGCCGAAGCCGTGCGACATTTGCAAGCTCTACCACACCCCTTATAATACTAGTCCACATGTTACAGTCCTATGTTGTGTGACACTGACGTTTCGGCTGTAAATCCGAAACTATGTATTCGAAAATATTATTTTCGGACAGCCTATTCACAGAGACACGTCAGACAACTTTTCGAAATCTGATTCCTGATTGGTCGAGCCTCGGGTGCGCGCCTCCAGTGGCGGTGCATGGAACTAGAGCAGATGTTCCGCGCAGATGTCCGGCTGCGGCGCGTGCCGCGATGCTCCAAACAGCCTCAAAAAATAAAAAAAATCCCCGCGTTCGCGTTTATTTCAAGTCTCTCACCCCCGAGCATCGCGTCAGGCTGGTTATGCGTGCTCGCGCAAGTAAATTACGCCACGTTTTCGGTATAGCGTGGGAAGATCGAGCCTGCACGGTTTCGGTTGGGAAGCGGCGTAACGCCGCGTTTATATTATCGCTGTCGTTGCTCCTCCTACACCTCGTTGTTCTGGACGCCGATTTTCACGCGTTCCGTGGAATTCACGACTGGCGTAAGGGGCATAGCCTAATCAGCGACGTTCCGCCAATATCCGGTCAGGTGCGCAGCGGTCGACGGCTTCTTCAGCGAGGGAAGGTGAAGTCACGCTTGCAAGGGCGGTGAGCTACCGCTCTCTGACGCTGGCTGCTTCCGAATGCGGACGCAGGCGTGAGATGGAGCCATAGCCGTAGGCATAATAATAATAATAACAATAATTGGTTTTTGAGCCGTAGGCATCCCTGCCGAAACAATACTGTCCGAGCTATTTCCTCGAATAGTAGAAGCCATAGGAAATTCCCAGCAGCGTCCGGTTGTACGCTGAATAGCACTGCATTATGTACATGCTGAATAATAAAACACTACCACGTATTACGGAGCCATCCATTACGACACCTCTTTCTTCTTTCACTCCCTTCTTTATCCCTTCCCCACGGCGCGGTTCAGGTGTCCGCCGATATGCGACAGATACTGCACCATTTCCTTTCCACAAAAATCAATTTATTTCTCATGTTACAGTGTCTGAAGTTACCGTGAATGCGTCCAGCTATTGGGGCCAGCCGCCATGCATGGGGCCAGTCATTTCTGTTCCTCAAAAACAATTTTCAATTTTTTTTTTACCCCGAGCAGTAGAGAAAATTGAGAATTGGTTCTTGAGGAACGGAAATGGCGCAGTAACTGTGTCACATTATTCGGTAGACACCCGGACAGGGCCGTAGGGGAAGAGATAAAGGAGAGAGTGAGAAGAAAGGAAGAAAGATGCCGTATAGTGGACGGCCTCCACTACTGCACCTTTCTTCCTTTCTTCTTTCCCTCCCTCCTTTATCCCTTCCCTTACGGCGCGGTTCAGGTTTCCGCCGATATGTGAGACATATACTGCGCCATTTCCTTTAACCAAGAAACCAATTTCATTTCCGATATCCCGGACCCGCCGCGGTGGCTCAGTGGTTAAGGCGCGGTAGTGCAGTATCTGTCTCACGTGTCGGCGGACACCTGAACCGCGCCGTAAGGGAAGAGATAAAGGAGGGAGTGAAAGAAGAAAGGAAGAAAGGTGCAGTAGTGGAAGACCTCCACTACGGCATCATCTTTTTTTTTCTTTCACTCCCTTGTTTATCCCTTCCCCTACGGCCCTGTTCGGGTGTTCACCGAGATATGTGAGACAGATACTGTGCCATTTCATTTCCCAAAAAAACCACACCAATTCCCGTGCACCTTCCTTTTCATTCTTCCTGCAGTACAACTACAACTGTACTCGTAGTCTGTCGAATCACATCGTATGATAGACCATGAATTGTTTTTCAATCGAAAGCTTCACTACGCTAGGTAGGTAAAGCCGATTTCGCCGTGCGCTGCCGGTTGACCTTCAAGTGAGCCAGAGGTCAAGTGTGGCCTTAGCGTACGTGGTGGCCTTACCATGGTGTCGCACCACTTGACTTTTGACCTTTCACCTTTCGACTTTTGACCTTTCACCACTCTGCCACCTGCCAGGGTGGCAGAGTGGGCGCGCTGCGTATTCAGTGTGCGGAACGCACTGATTAGACACTTTTAGTTGGGGCGTACGTAGTAAGCTTGCGTACGCATCTCTTATTGCATTGCGTACGCTGTGAATAGCGTAAACACGACACTTTTAGTTGGCCGTGCCGTAGCGTCCCTTAAGCGAACGCGTAAACAGTAGCGCCATCTAGTGACAAGACATCAAAACACATCAACGCTCGGTTGAAGAAATTTTAATCCGTGATTACTGATAACTAGGGTGAGTGCATTGCGAGCCTTTTTTTTCTTCCAAGAAGAAAAACTATGCAAACCGAAGAAAATGTAAGAACTGACTAAAAGCTAGAAAACTGCTTCACCTGGTGTCGTCGCAAGAAGGAAAACACACCGCATTTAGTTAGGCCTAGGAGCTTGAAAATGGCCAAATTATCTGAAAAACAGGGGCTAGTTATCGCTTATGCCGGTACGTGTGGGCAAGAGTAGGCGAAATAAAAGCGAACCGCTACCATTTGAACGAGCTATTGCGTAAGAGAATCCAGCGGCGACATGTATTTATTCCGAAGCGGGCGAGATGGTCGCCGCCATGTTCTCTACGCAGCACGTGGCGTCCCACGTTGCGTACGCTACGCTATGCTTTATAGGCGGGCGGGCGTCCGCAACGCGCGGCTAGAGTTGCGTTCTGCGCATGCGCATTTGTTACCCGCAGTGTCGTTGCGTGCGCAAGCTCGCTGCGTACGTCCGACTAAAAGTGTCTAGTGTTACAGCCGCCAAGCAGCCCTATACACCACATTTTTCGCAGCAAATTTTTGAAGCGAAAAGCTTGGTCACGCTAGGTAGTCTTCGGGTAGGCAGCACAATGACCTTGAACGGCCTTCAGCCCAGCCAAGGATAACCGTGAATGGCCATATGTGGTACAGTTATGGTGTCGAACCCTTAACACCTGACCTTGACTCATGACCTTTAGTTCACCTTTGACCTCCAACCTTTGACATCGAGTGACCTTTGGATTGACCTTTCGCCTTAAGAGCATTAATAATAATAATAATAATAATAATAATAATAATAATAATAATAATAATATAATAATAATAATAATTGGTTTGGGGGGAAAGGAAATGGCGCAGTATCTGTCTCATATATCGTTGGACATCTGAACCGCACCGTAAGAAAAGGCATAAAGGAGGGAGTGAAAAAAGAAAGGAAGAGAGAGGTGCCGTAGTGGAGGGCTCCGGAATGATTTCGAACAGTTGGGGATCTTTCGTTTGCAATTCTAGGGTTAGCCAGGTTATGCCACTGCCAATTTTTTTTTGCAAATCATCAGAGAGCTCGACAGCATGATCTTCAAAATGTCAATAAAATCCTTGCGCTATATGAGCGATGGCGTGTGGAGAAAAAAAATGGACAGCCAATGACGCATCCCCTTTTCAAGAATTGATTACAGGTGAGGACCATAAAACCAGTTGAATTTCTTGCGTTCGCAAGCGTCGTGTGATGGTAGAGGACAAAGGGCGCTTGGTTCCGAACACGTTCCGCGGTGGAATGAGCAATGGACTGTAGCTAATATGGCTAGGACAGTCCCTGGTGCAATTACTGCGCACTAAACGTTACGGGGCGAACACAGAAGGAAGGACGCTGTCCCGACGGAGCGCGAGTTATAATACATCATATTTTTATCCCATTTAAAGCGAAAACTTTACTACAGGATGTTCCGCGAGTTTCGCCGACTCCGTCACTTTGACCCCGTCGCGACCTTCAGCCGCTCCGGAGCTGTGCCGAAAGCGAATAGCGGAGCTTCGAAAGGAGAGTAAAGGCGCATAACTTTCCCCTTGGGACAGTGGACACCTCAGTTGCTCTTTAAGCTATGTGGCGGTAGTGACAGATGTGCGCTGCATGCGTTGACATTGGTAATGTGGCAGCAACGCGGCACCTAAACCCCGCCGCGGTGACACAGTGGTTACTGATCCGGAGTACCCGGGTTCGAACCCAACCGCGGCGGCTGCCTTTCGATGGAGGCGAAACGCAAAGGCGCCCGTGTGCTGTGCGATGTCAGTGCGCGTCAAAGATCCCCAGGTGGTCGAAATTATTCCGGAGCCCTCCACTACGGCACCTCTTTTTTTCCTCTCTTCTCTCGGTCCCTCCTTTTTATCCCTTCCCGTACGGCTGGTTCATGTGTCCGCCGAGATGTGAGACAGATACTGAGCCATTTCCTTTCCCCAAAAACCAATTTTCTAGGAAAGGAAATGACGCCTATTCCACATATCTTGGTGGACACCCAAACCGCACCGTCAGGGATGGATTATGAACTGAAAATTGGTTTTAAGGAAAGCAGATGACCCGCCGCGGTGGCTCAGTGGTTAGAGCGCTTGGCTGCTGATACGGAGTTCCCGGGTTCGAACCCGACCGCTTCGGCTGCATTTTTATGGAGGCAGAACGCTAAGGCGCCCGTGTGCTGTGCGATGTCAGTGCACGTTAAAGATCCCCATTTGGTCGGAATTATTCCGCAGCCCTCCACTACGGCACCTCTCCCTTCCTTTCTTCTTTCACTCTCTCCTTTATCCCTTCCCTTACGGCGCGGTTCAGGTGTCCGCCGATATATGAGACAGATACTGCACCATTTCATTTATTTTTATTTAATTGGTTTTTGGGGAAAGAAAATGCCAGTGCAGTGTTGCATCGCTTAAGGGCTGCACCATTGCACCCGGTGCGGAATGAGGGCTCCCAGGGTTCTATTAATGCAATGCAGAGAATGACCAAAAACAGAATGAAAACCGAAACGATAGCGCACCTAACTCTCATTCAACCACGCCAAATCATCCATCATTTTTTTTTCTCAGACACTACTTATGTTCAGGATATACAGCAGGACGTGGTGTCCTGGTGTATGGTGTCCCACGTGGGACATGGTGAGGCCATGGTTGCACGCCGCTTCGTTCGTACGTGTTTCAGCTTTTTCACGCTAGGCGGAACCAAATAATGTGCAAAGCAGCGTACACGGTAGGAGACTAAACGGTATCGTTTGAAAGAAACGAGGTCTATTTAAAGCAACGGTTACTTCCTTTTTAGTGATAAGAAAGATTCAAGCTTGACTAACAACTGGCACTGTTGTCACAAGCTTTTAGAAAGCTTTGTTGGAAACAATGCGCTTGGCGGCCTGTCGCGCAGTTTGACATCTTACTATCTGTCATGTAGGCACCTGAAACTGACAGCGCTCCACAAGCCAAAAATGAAAGTTTGCAACCAAAATGCGGCTTCACAGTCCTGGATAGGTGCTGCGATAATGTTCCTCGAATTTAACGCGCGATTACCGTATACCGAAAGACTGATTCCGAGTTTCCATGCTTATACGTCACTTTTGGCAATTTGTAATGGCCGCCTTTTTTCGAGTTTCAGTTTGAAAGAGGATATGTCAGACGGCCAGTTTCAATGGCCATCGAGCCCAGGGCCTTCGAAATTCTCAGTCGCTAACGAACTCGAAGGAGTAGTGTCGCTGCTACACGGCACATCTCAATGGCCATTGAAATGGTTCTCGTGCCTTACGCCAAGCTTGTGTGGCGCCACAATAATAGTTGGTTGGTTTTTTTGGGGAAAGGAAATGGCGCAGTATCTGTCTCATATATCGTTGGACACCTGAACCGCGCCGTAAGGGAAGGGATAAGGGAGGGAGTGAAAGAGGAAAGGAAGAAGAAGGTGCCGTAGTGGAGGGCTCCGGAATCCGCCACAATCGCTACTTCGGTTTTTGCGCAGATAACGACAGTATTTTATAAATATATACTGAATGCTGAAACATTCTTATGTGGAGTCACCGGAGGTATTTAGTTGCTATTAAATGCGAGCTGTGTTGTCTTGCTGTCGTAGTTTTGTAGCGCTCTGGCAACGCTGATACCGCTGGCGTTTCCGTCTTCTGCGATGGAGCGTATAAAATTAATGCGCGTTACAGCAGACTGATAAAATTTTGAAATTCTTGTACAGAATCCTCGCATTAAAGTTTAGGCGAATTACGTTTGCTCATGCTTTTGTGCCGTGCATGTATCGAGTACGAAAGTGCGCTTCGCGCCGCTCGAAGGCCCCGCCGCGGTGGCTCAGTGGTTAGGAAGCTCGGCTACTGATCCGGAGTACCCGGGTTCGAACCCGACCGCGGCGGCCGCGTTTCGATGGAGGCGAAACACAAAGGCGCCCGTGTGCTGCGCGATGTCATTGCACGTTAAAGATGCCCAGGTGGGAGAAATTATTCCTGGGCCCTCCACTACGACACATCTTTCTTCTCTCAGTGCCTCCTTTATTCCTTCCCTTACAGTGCGGTTCAGGTGTCTGCCGAGATGTGAGACAGATACTGCGTCATTTCATTTCCCCTAAAAACAATTTTAATTTTCATTTTTGCGCTCGAAGCAACATGCCCCGCCGCGGTGGCTCAGTGGTTAGGCGCTCGACTACTGATCCGGAGTTCCCGGGTTCGAACCCGACCGCGGCGGCTGCGTTTTTATGGAGGAAAAACGCTAAGGCGCCCGTGTGCTGTGCGATGTCAGTGCACGTTAAAGATCCCCAGGTGGTCGAAATTATTCCGGAGCCCTCCACTACGGACCTATTTGTTCCTCTCTTCTTTCGCTCCCTCCTTTATCCCTTCCCTTACGGCGCGGTTCAAGTGTCCAACGATATATGAGACAGATACTGCGCCATTTCCTTTCCACCAAAAACCAATTATTATTATTATTATTACTCGAAGCAACGCTAGCAACCTTGGGCAGCGCTCGAAGGCCCTCGAAATCGCGATAGAGTTCCGCGCTGCTCCGTTGACCCGATAGACCATTGACTCAATGGCAGCAGGTGCTGCCACGGATGGCGCTTGTGAGACCCAGGTTGCTCTTCCGGAGAAACCTCTCGCGACTAAACATCAATTGAACTGCCATCTGCCACTGCGGGCAGTCTGCTGACAATCCATTGGACAGGTTGTGATGACATCACACGGTCACGTGACCTAGGTCGCGCGGGTGGCATCCAGCTCTTCAAGGTCGCAGAGGGACCGGACAGAGCCCTGCGGAATCGGCGAGTGCAGGTTCAGTGCTAGCAAGGGGGCATTTGGGCCAGCTAGGTCACGTGACCTTGTGAAGTGATCACAACGTGTCCACAGAGGGAGTCTACACAGACAACGGCTAAGCGGCTGAGGTGATCACGCTGTAGTGCTCGGCACTAAAACACAACTTTACGGCACCTTGCCATCCTTCGCGTCGAAAACAGGCGACAACTCTCCCAGGAGATCACTGACTGCAATACTCGCATAGACCAGTCCAGCTTGCATGTCGCGGGGCCACACAGGAGCATTGCATAGGCAACACCAACTCCCAGGTTCTTCTGATCGACGCTCTCATCACGGAGCTCGTTCAAGCTGAAGTTTCAGGTTGTCAAATATTTCGACTACTATGCCTGTGATTCCGCTGAAAACCGCGCCTACACCTGTCGCTTTAAAAGCGTCAAAAGAAATCCTGTTCTCTCCGGTTTCTCCCGCGCCTTGCGTGTCTGAGGCCGTGCTCACCGTGACGGACATTACCGAGTGGCCCAGTGGTCTTCGACGCCTCCGTGCTCCCGTTCAAGGCCAAAATATGTGCCATCGTCTGCGACAGGAAGTCGTTCACGGACACCGCGGACAGCGCGCACCGCTAATCTCGGTCCCCAGATGGCGCTCTCACTCACGGCTGCGTCCGAACGAACGGCGGTCGGTTCTTCTGCGCTCATGGCGTCGCTGTCTGGAGCGCTGAGGCTGAAGCTCAGTTGAGCCGGCGGTACGGGCTGGGGGGGGGGATGCGTAGCTGCCGAAATGGATTGGGAGAGGAGGGGCTGTATTCTGCGCGCTCGGCGGCACGGCACAGAACATAAAGCGACACAAGACAGCGAAAGCACGCGTAGGGAAGGGCCCCTTCCCCTGTTTATCGCTTTCTGTATTGCTCTATTTCTCTTTCTTTCTTTCTTTCTTTCTTGCCGGAATGGCGGAGTTCGAAGCGCGGCAAAGCCGGCATAATTACGGCGCTCAATGGCTTCGCTTCTTTTGGACCCGTAAGCTTTTCACAGCCGCGTAGTATGCGTGCCACACGATGGGTCCCCACAGTCTCGCTGCCCCGCCGCTCCCGTTCGAGCAATTTGAACGCCGTCTGGGGCTTTTATCTTATCTCCTTCTTTTTTGCTTTAAAAATGCATCCTTTAGAATTTGTTTCCTTCGGACCAAGCACGAGTGTACGGGTAGGGAAACTATGCCGGCTTGTGGGGAGGCGCTACTGTGTCACGAGTTTTTTGAGGCGCCTGGAGCCTGCCGCATGCTGGCGGCATCTAGCGGGTGAAATAAGAAGCAGAAGTTTCCACGGCCTGGCTGATATCAGAGGTTCTAGCGGCACTAGCATTTACAGCGCGCTACGTTTAATTACTTAGACGTCCCTGATTAAAGCGATACTCTGGGAACGCATTTCACGCCTCCAGGTGCCGCCACTGCATGAGACTCCCTCGTGCTTGTTGTTACATTATCTGGCCACCAGCTCGCGCTCGCCGGTTACAATAGGCGGCTTTCCCGCCTTGTTTATTTTCGCTTCATGCATTCTTCACAGTTGATTTTCGTTGTTCATTCTCTTGATCTACATATATTTTTTTCTTCTGCTGAATATCTACTGCACGTCGTTTTCAGCGCCTGCCATCATGTCGCGTAGCCATTTATGAATTTTTCTGACCTTTTTCATTCGGCTTGACACGATCGAGCCCGGTTCCAGAAAGCTTTTTATCAGTCGGCGACCACGCGTTCTTGTCTGTTCGTGCGTGCGTGAGTTGTATGGGATGCGGAGCGAATTTGAATACCCTGTCGGGCACTCCCTGTTATAGATGGCTTCGGCTTGCGTGAGCGCGCGCGGGAAGCGTTTGGCCCATGCCAGCGGGAGTTTTCGAGAATGGGACGGCCGGGTAGTAATGAAAGCAAACGAGTGAGAGCCTGTGTTGGTGTGGCCTGCTGTGCATCATCGTCAAGAAAACAAAACGAAACGAAACGAGAGAGGCTACGTTAAATAAACTAGAAAAAGAAAGGAAGGGTGTGGGGGAGGGAGCAATTGAAAATGGGACTGGGTATAATGATGCAAACAAAGTGCGCGGTTGTCGCTTTTCCCAGGTCCGAACCCGACCGCGGCGGCTGCGTTTTTATGGAGGCAAAACGCTAAGGCGCCCGTGTGCTGTGCGATGTCAGTGCACGTTAAAGATCCCCAGGTGGTCGAAATTACTCCGGAGCCCTCCACTACGGCGCCACTCTCTTCCTTTCTTCTTTCACCCCCTCCTTTATCCATTCCCTTACGGCGCGGTTCAGGTGTCCAACGGTATATGAGACAGATACTGCGCCATTTCCTTTCCCCCAAAACCAATTATTATTATTATTATTATTATTATTATTATTATTATTATTATTATTATTATTATTATTATTATTATGTTCTCACTTAATTTAACCATTATGATGAGGGAACGAAATATGAGTTGAAATGAAAACCAAACAAAACAACAGCACCTAACGAAGAGAGCATAAACACCACTGTTTAGAGAGAGAGGGTGGAGGAATCGAAATGCGATGCACGTTAAAGATCCCCAGGTGGTCGAAATTATTCCGGAGCCCTCTATCTACTACGGCACCTCACTCTTCCTTCCCTCTTTCACTCCCTCCTTTCTCCATTACCTTACAGCGCGGTTCAGGTGTCCAACGATATATGAGACAGATACTGCGCCATTTCCTTTCCCAAAAAACCAATTATTGTTATTATTATTCCGCGTTGAAACGAAAAGTGATGCCGTGTGTCCACTGTGGAGCCAAACACAATGCTGTGAAGCCTGCGTTCAAGCGAGAAGCGTTGGCTTGTATTCTGTGTGGAACGAAGAAGTAGTACCGCGTGTTTTGCGTATTAAAAAAAACGACGCCTTTTACTATGCATTGAACCGAAACGCAGTGCCGTCTACTGCCTATGGAAAAGAAAAGTTATGCCATGTAGACTGCATGTGCAGAACAGAAAAGCCGCCATGTGTATTTTATCTGGAACGGAAAAAAGAATGTCGTTTCCTGAGTGGTGTGGACAATTAGCAGAGGCTTGATTAGGAAAAAGAAAACTTTGTTTCGTGCTCTGAAAATTGGTTGAAGAATGGAGTTGCGACTCCGCGGATGCGTGATAATTTAAGATAATTCATGCAAAAGAGACGCCATTTGTCCTGCAACGCAGCGTAGAAACAGAGAGAGAGAGGGGGGGGGGGGGTATCTACAGCGGAATATGTGGACGATCGCGATCGGCGCATGCCAGTTACTGTGTTGGACTTCATTTGCTCCCGCCTGAATTATTTTCTCTCCAGAGATTCCTACAGCTCCCGAATCGTTCCTGATAATGTCTCAATTCCAGGTAATTTGGGGAAGCCTCTGCGTTATCAAGTTGTATCCGACTATAGAAACTCACTTTCTACCGCGACATCATTCTACCGTAGCAAAACTGACTGTGGAAAATGCTCTCCGTATTTGTTGCAGGTGGCACTGGCTACGAACTCCGCCATTTCAGGAACACAACAGTGTTTTGTAACAGTTATCAGCATCGGCTTATTTGCTTGTCGGCTTCCCAGGAAAGCAAGTTGTAAAACAAACTAAAATCTATTGAAATCATTGAAGAGGCCCTGCAGCACATTTCCCTCCTGGTTAAACTCCTTGTTCTCTGTGCCTTTCCCTCTCCTGAACAGCTGGGTTGCTAAAACCCACGTGATCGGGAACGGCGGAGCACTGCAGTGAACATACCCGCAACCATCGTTGTTATTGTTGTTGTTGTTGGAACCATCGGTCAGTGATGAGTCAGCGTGCGGCTTCTTTTTTTTCCCTTCTATCTTGAAAATACTCTGGTCAACCTTCGCCACATCTCCTTGACCCCTCTCCCCCTTTTTTTTTCAGTATATGTAGACCCTTAATGAAGAAAGTTTACTTTAGGTTGGGTTGCCAACTTGGTATGCATACGGACAGGCGGGGCGGGTTTGTATTAGTTTAGTGAGGTTTGGCAGATTATGAAATCCGAATCCCTTACGGATGGGCAGACTTCCTCCTCGCCTAACAAGGTCTTTGCAATTCCAGAAGGGCTGCTAGCTATATAGTCTATATAGTCTAGCATATATAGCCAATATAGCTATATAGCCTAGCAATAAACCCGATTGCTTTAGAGGTTCTGACAAGGATAGGACAATCACCACCATCACTCCCAAAGAAATTGGCGTGTGTGGTGCTTCGACCAAAAACTTCCCCGATGCGTTAGAATCCACGTCGTATGACAAGAGTTGAAAGAAAAGGACAAAATTAGCCCAACGTGTCGCACCTGGATGTTGAACCCTACAATTTACAGAGATTAAAACGGGAAATAAAGAATCGACAATGAAAAGGTGCTCGAACTTCAAGCACGCACGCATGCCCCCCACTGAACTTAGTTGCGTGCACCATGCTTCTCCGCTGCCGCTTCTCTATAACGAGGCTTCGCTGTACCGGGAGGACGGACACCACGCAGTTACCTTTCCCGGCCGTGCCTCCTCAGCCAACTGGGGCCTCTCGGCGCCACCGAGCTCCGCTTAAGGCGAGGCGGGCGCCATCTGCCTGCGATCGTGAGCGGGTCGTGGCGCTCTTTTTCGCGCCTTGGCCAAACCCAGAATTATCGCATTGGTATGCGAAGGCGCGCGCGCATACAAGCTCCATCGGCTCCTCGCGAACCGATGAGGCTGATGACGATGGTGGCGCGTCCGGCGTGGGGCCTCCCTTGCTCCGCTCTAGTGGGGCACCTTGTACACAGGGGTGGTGTAACGCTCATCCGCGCTAATTGCACGCAACGCACGATTTGAACGAGGCTTTGTATCGAGCGTACCGCATTAGCGCGAATTTAAGCCCAGCCGCATTTCATTCGCAGATATGGCCATATCAGGAAACGGGAGAAAAGTGACCTGTCGTCGTTGTCGTAGTAGCGATAGTCGCAGTAGTAGTTTTATGATTTATGGGTTTATGGGGGTCTAACGTCCCAAAGCCACTCAGGCTATGAGGAACGCCGTAGTGAAGGGCTCCGGAAATTTCGACCACCTGGGGTTTCTTAACGTGCACTGACATCGCACAGTACACGGACCTCTAGAAATTCGCCTCCCATCAAATTCGACCGCCGTGGCCGGAATCGAACTTACGTCTTTCGGGTCTTCAGCCGAGTGCCATAACCACTGAGCCACCGCGCCGGCAAACAGTAACAGTAGCAGTAGCAACACGAGTAGGAGTACAAGTGGCAGTAGAAGCAGTAGGAACATCAATAGTAGCAGAAGTAGAAATGGTAGCCCGACCGCAGCGGCTGCGTTTTTATGGAGGCAAAACGCTAAGGCGCCCGTGTGCTGTGCGATGTCAGTGCACGTTAGAGATCCCCAAGTGGTCGAAATTATTCCGGAGCCCTCCACTGCGGCACCTATTTCTTCCTTTCTTCTTTCACTCCCTCCCTTATCCCTTCCCATACGGCGCGGTTCAAGTGTCCAACGATATATGAGACCGGTACTACGCCATTTCCTTTCCCCAAAATCCAATTATATATATAGCAGCAGTAGAAGAAGTAGATCACTTTCTCTTCTCCCGTCGACGGTTTAGTTGTCTACCTTCACAGATCTGGCCTGGCAGCTTCCCCACTGTGCCCTTTTTGTGCCGAACCTGAGACAATAGATCGCTTCCTGCTGTTCTGCCGCCGCTTTTCTCATTTGAGGAAGAGTATTTTGCAGATTCCATTTCATCAACTGGGCTTGCCTGTGTCTTCCGCGGTTGTTCTTTCCATTGGCGCTTCTTTGCTTGGACGAAGCGACAGTAGTGTGCGCTCTGCTGTGCAAAATGTTCTTCAAGAAACGCAGCGACTCCCATTCTAATTTCTTCTTCCCGCTCTCAGTCAGCACGATATTGAAACATTACAGGCATTGTATACTATTCTGCACGTTAAGCCATTGTCCCGTCTTCGATCTCCAAGTTAACAGGACCCCTGTCCTTCCGTCTTCCAATCTATCAGACTACATACTATTACCACTCCTTTTCCCGTAAAAACTTTCCTGTATCCAGCAATTAACCGCTTGTGTCTTGGCCACTCCCCCGTAGTGGGTATGTGCCAGCAACGTCTGAGGCCTTCCTTCCTTTCTTCCTTCCGTCGACGGTTTGCTTCTCAGCGAAAAGCTTACGTGTCTGCAGATTCCCCTCGCTCGATTAGGGCTTCCTCTTTCTCAGTCCGGTTTTTCTCTCCGCTGGGGCATGCGCCTGGGGATATGTCCTAAAGCAGTGTGCGATCATCTGCATAATCTCATCACTGCGTCTGGGAGACTCCTTTGTTAAATATAATTCACATTTTATTTATTTATTTGAAGCACAAATTTCAACCTCGACTACTTTAAATGAGTCATTGTTTCACAATTGTTTGACTGTACAAGGCGCCCTGGCCAATCCCCCACTGTGGGTATGTGCTACTCCAACAGAGGACAACAACAATAACAACAAGTAGAAATCGTAGCAGCAGTAACAACAATAGTAGGAGCAATACGATCAGTAGAACGGTAGCTGAAACAGTCATCATCATCAGCCTGGCTACGCCCAGTGCAGAACGAAGGTCTCTCTTATATCTCTCCTGTTAATGCTTTCCTGTGTCAGCCGCGGCCGTCTTATCCCCGCAAACTTCTTAATCTTATGCGGGTTCATTGGTTTATCGGGGTTTAACGTCCCAAAGCGGCTCAGGCTAAGAGGGACGCCGTAGTGAACGACTCCGGAAATTTCGACCACCTGGAGTTTCTTAACATCGCACAGCACACGGGCCTCTAGCATTTCGCCTCCCTCGAAATTCGACCACCGCGGCCGGGATCGAACCCGCGTCTTTCGCGTCAGCAGCCGAGAGCCATAACCACTGAGCCACCGCGGTGACAATCTTATGCGCCTACCTAACAGGAGGACCAGTAGGAGTAGCAAGCAGAAGTGAGAGGAGCGGTAAGAGTGATAAAAACAATTGGAGTAGGGGGGCGGCATTATCGTCATAATCAGCCCAACTACGTCCAAAGCACTTTCCAAATCCCTCCAATTAACCCTGTCATCCTCTGTTGTAGTACGTGTGTCTATCATAGCCAAAAAAAAAAAAAGTGGAGGGGGACATTTAAGCTCCGTCATAAGCTCCGCCTTAAGTGGGCCATGACGCGATAGCATAACGAGCCAGCTGGAGTCACGTGACTCAGGTATTTATAGTCTTGGTGCTCTCGTGGCAAGGAGCTAGCAAAGAGGAAAGAGCTGTCGCTGTCGCTTCTCCACCTAGAGGAAAACCGACAGGCCCTTGAGTTTATCCAGTTTAGAGGCTTGAACTGCCAGAAACCAGGAAATGGTGCACAAGGGCTAGTATATTACTTACCACCTCTTTCAGTGTCAGTCCACATTTCCTTAGTCCCTGCAACGACAGCTGAGGCCACAGTAGTCACGGGCAGCACTCCGTCCTCTTAAATGCATAAAACTTGTACGTGTAATTTAAAGCATTAACCCCCTCACGTTTATTTGCAGCCTACTTCAGGGTCCCAGGTCACTTAAATCCGGGCTGATGCGGTATGTTCTTCGTTGGCTGCAGAATGTGGACCACACTCGGTAAGCTGTGCACCCAGGGCCGGATTACGAGTTCGGTATAGAGAGTCGATACTAGACACCACCCTGGCTAATGGCGCCGAGCTGCCCTTACTCGATTCCTCTGCATTCGATTCCTGGGAACACTCCTTCATATCCTCCAGCAGGAACTCTTGTAGACAGAAGGGGGGGCGGGGCGGGGGGGGGGGGGGGGGGGCGTTGAACCCCTTCGATTCCTTCGGCTACGTCGTGACGACTTCGCGCGAAAGAACGCCGCGTGCTTTCCGGTCGAGTGACCGTGGCGTCAATACTGACCACCCGGTGAAAGCCTCGAAGGAATGTACGATGAATGCTTGACCTTCATTTTCAGCCTCAGTTTAGGCTCCTGGTGTTGCGTGAGTCATGCGGTATTGGCGCTTTTGCGTAGTACTTCATACGGAGGGCTCTCAGTAGTCCCAATTATGTCCCGTACGGGAGACTATCGGCGCCGTTTGTGGAGTACTGCGCAAAGTAGTCTCTCGACGGGGGTCTCCCATTGCCCGGGATGGTGGTTTTCGCATTCGACGCAGCTGGCCCGCTATTCTCCCGAGGGGCTTCGACCTGCTCAAGTCCTGATTCTGGTCGAAGTTTCGGATGGGGACACTCACGCCCTACAGGTGTACATTACGTGGTGAGAAGAGGTGTTTTCGAGGTGTATATGGCTCTTGGGAACTCCCAGTACGAGTATCTAAGGAGGTATATTGCACCGCATACCTGATTCCCGTACATTTGGGTATCGGGGGATTTCATTATTTTAGGCGCTGAGTATCCAAATGGGAGGCCACTAAGAGGCTGAAAATTGGTGAAACTAGAGAAGTGCAGCGAGTGTTGGAAGGGAGGAGGATAGGCAGTATTAGAAGTCAGAAAGAAACCGGTGTTGACTAGGGAACAACAAATGGCAGTTGAGGAGATATTAGCTGGAATTCAAAAGAACTTTTGATAGGCAGCTCATGAAATTCATAGAACTGACAATCAGTAGTCTGTAAGTTAGTAGAGTGGGCACCAAGACAACAAAAGCGAGATCGGGGTCGGCTGAGAGTCTTGTGTATAGAACGAAGGAAATAGGAAATCTTCTTTTGTACCGGTACCATGGATGGCACAATAGAGGAACAGTTGATCGGTGTGAGGGCAGGTCTTTCTGCTCTTCCGGACTCTACGCAACGGTTGTTAGTTGATATTGGTGACAACGTATTGGTTAAACAACTATTGTGTTCGTGCCCGCCATATACATTAAAGGGACCATTTGAGGGGGTTGTAGTATTGAGGTGAAATGGCCTGCGCCTGAAGCCGTAGCTCCGCGAGTAGCGCACTTCTTTAGACGTGAATTTAAAAGGAACGCGTCCGTAGTGTTACAAAGCTCTCACGAGTTGAAAATTAATTTCTTGATAAGCATGAGACCGCGGCGGCTGTGTTTATATGGAGGAAAAACGCTAAGGCGCCCGTGTGCTGTGCGATGTCAGTGCACGTTAAAGATCCTCAGGTGGTCGAAATTATTCCGGAGCCCTCCACTACGGCACCTATTCTTCCTTTCTTCTTTCACTCCCTCCCTTATCCCTTCCCATACGGCGCGGTTCAGGTGTCCAACGATATATGAGACAGATACTGCGCCATTTCGTTTCCCCAAAAAACCAATTATTATTATTATTATCGATAAGCATGCCATCTTGATGCGCCACCGGAAATGTCGGTCTCTGCACACTTCGGCCTTAACTTGAACCGTTGTTGTATACTAATTTAGGAAATAAATAAGACTGACTGTGCTGTCATGTTTTTAACTTGAAAAGCAGGCCTCTGCAAACTTTGACAAGGAAACTTATTGTCATTTTGATCAAATTTTAACCCGAAGCCCGTAAGCTGGCACAGATGTGTCAATGAGCGAGCATTTTTGAGTTTGGTTTTGCCGTCATATAGACGAAAGCCCTTCACGTAAGTAAGGATGCGTGTTAAACACGCTGCGCTAGCATTACGCCTTAACAAAAATGGTCTATAGACTTCTTATAGCCCCTATTGCCTTCCTATATATATTTCCTTTTCTCTAGTCATAGTCTATAGACTGTCTATAGACTGAAGTCTACTAAAGGTGTATGGCCATAAATCTATAGATTGTCTACAGACTGTCTGTAGGATTTGTATTGCCTATAGACTGTTCTTTAGGTTTTGTCTATAGACAATTTATAGACTTAATAAACAGAAGTCTATGGACATTCTATAGACTGTCTAAAGAAATTTTTGTACCGGTGGGTCGCGTTATCCTGCTAGTTAACGGGCTGCCTTAATCATGGCATGCAGAGAGTTCACTGCCGTGCTTGGCTCGAGATGCGGATAAAATATTCAAATTACGGTTACTCGGTTTGGCCGATTCCCCGCGTACGTTCCGTGTTACACGGAGCAGTGCATCAGAGTTCGCCATTAAATTTTAATGTTATACTGCACTGAACCGCTTAATTAGCACTCTTTTCCAACTTGGGTCTGATCTGGAAGGTTTATTTTTTGCTCAGAGAACAATCTTTCCTTCAATATTAATGACAAATGTTAGGGGGGGGGGGGGGGGTACGTTTTTAACGTGGGCTCGTTGTTCGTGCTAATAAATACGGTAGCTGATGTAGCGCATTTTTCCGCTCAAAGACCTCTCCCTTGCTGCGAGGATGCATCTGAGAACAAGACTGCGCGTTCTATACATCACCACTACTCCCTTATACTCCCACTTCCCACTATAATTACCACGCGCAGTGTATTTTCTTTTATCGTCGTGAATGGGCGCCCTTTTTGAAAGCTGCCAGGTGCTTATGTATAAGTACAACCTATCCCATTTCCTCTAGCCGAAAGTACAACCGGTTCAAACCACCGCGGTGGCTCAGTTGTTAGAGCGCTCGGATACTGATCCGGAGTTCCCGGGTTCGAACCCAACCGCGGCGGCTGCGTTTTTATGGAGGAAAAACGCTAAGGCGCCCGTGTGCTGTGCGATGTCAGTGCACGTTCAAGACCCCCAAATGGTCGAAATTATTCCGGAGCCCTCCACTACGGCACCTCTTTCTTCCTTTCTTCTTTCACTCCCTCCTTTATCCCTTCCCTTGAAAGGCGCGGTTCAGGTGTCCAACGATATATGAGACAGATATTGCGCCATTTCCTTTACCAAAAAACCAATTATTATTAGTATTATCAAACCTATTAGACCAAGCTGAACTCGCTGGCTTTCCTGTCGATAGAGTTTCTGTTTCTCTTCAAAGCAAGGGTTATTTTAAGTTGAAGGCAATTGAGTTGGGCATTAAAACCACCGTATCTCCCAAAGAGGCCAAGTTCGGCTCAGTCTGTAAATACTCGTATATATGCAAAGAAGCATGCGGACGGAATGGAGGTCACAGTATCAGGTTGAACAAACTGGCCTTATCAAATTGGAAGAGCTTTCTGTTTTTCATGACGCCGGCTGCGCAAAAGAAGTACACATAAACTAATTTTTTATGCATTCAAATTGACGTTGTGCACACGAGTGTTCAAGCAGGGTCGATATGTCCTCAGCAAACCACGCCTTTGGTATATATTTTTCTTTGTTTGTTTTGATAACTCTAACTCAGCGAAATGTCCAGTGGGCTTGGCAACAAGCCAGTGCAGCACAGCGGAATAGCAAACAAGTTGGTAAGGCATGCTTGCTATGGGAGGGGACAGACCTCTCAATGCGCCTCGGGACACACACAGTGCTGTAGCGTCACTGTCTCTCCATCAGCACATAGCTAAGACATATCTGGGAAGCCTGCCTCAACGGTGGTCCCGAACGAAGGAGGGTTCGTTAACACTTGCACACGTCCAGCGAGCAGATTGGAGGGCGCTGCCTTTGAAGTACGATGCCAGCTGAGACGACGCATAAACAACGTGCCAATCGCCGAGGAGGATCTGTGCCACTTAGAACACTTCGCTATCAGCCCCGTTATTCGCCCCCGCAATGCGCCGAAATCTTATGCGAGACACGCCGGAGATACCTAGACAAGATTTAAGGTATCTAGTGATGCGATCTTGATTGCGAAGATAAGGCGGCTTCAAACGTGAGCGTACTGTCGAGGATCCCAGAGGTGGGAAAGCACCAGGACCATTCTCCGGTATTTCTGACCCGAGCGAGATATGTACCCAAGCTGAAGATAATAATAATAATTGGTTTTGAGGGAAATGAAATGACGCAGTATCTGTCTCATATATCGTTGGACACCTGAACCGGAATATGCTTTAGGTGCTCGTTGTTTACTAAATGCGAACTCGTAAAAACGCACTTAGTTGAAGATCCCCAGGAGGTCGAAATTACTCCGGATCCCTCCACCACGGCACCTCTTTCTTCCTTTCTTCTTTCACTCCCTCCTTTATCCCTTCCCTTACGGCGCGGTTCAGGTGTCCAACGATATATGACACAGATACTGCGCCATTTCCTTTCCCCAAAAACCAATTATTATTATTATTATTGAATACAATAGGCTGTTGAGTAAGCACTCCTCATATAAAAATGGTCTATCGAATTTCCATAGACTTCTTATAGACTCTATTCCCTTCCTATAGATATATTATTTTGTCTATTCATAATTTCAAACTTTATAGACTGTCTATAGACAAATGTCCACAAAAAGTGTATGGCAATAAAATTGTCTATAGACTGTCTATAGACTTTGTATTGCCTATAGACGAGTCTAAGATTTGTTTGTAGAAAGTCTATAGACTTTATAGACAAAATCTGTGGGCAGTCTATAGACTGTCTAAAGAAATTTTTGTAAGGGTCACTCCCTAGCGCCTTAGGCATACAACGCAGATCCATGTCATTTCGACGTCAACGGTAAATATTATATGACCAGTTAAGTAATTATTACTAATTATTACTGGCCGTAGCCGGAGAAGCAACTATGAAGCATGTAATATTGGTGTGCTCAGGTTTAATTTACACCGCTCGCCATTCTTTAAGGTGCATCGAAATCTCAGAACGCGGTCTTTTGTTCCGTTTCGCCTTCACCTAAATGCGGCCACTGAGACCGGGCCCTTAGCCACCACCTCGTGCACATTCACAGGGCACATCTCCCTCTGAGCTGTCCTTACTCAGGCGCGACCTGCGCATTTAAAGACAATGTACAACGCCCCAGGTCTTAATATAAGCACTGTCTCGGTCACGACAGAGGCCGTTGCGGCAGCCTCGGCTGCACTGCACCCAACTTCACGGCCGTCTTCTCAGCGCCTCCGGCTTCGTGCCCGATTGCACGAAGACGTGTGATCTCTCTGGTGAGGAGATGCAACTCCAGCCGCGTCGAAACGAGTGTGTAATCACTGTTTCGCTAACGATCGCTGCGCGCTTGAACGAGTGGCCGGCGGGAGACAAACACCGTCGTTCGCTACGCCGTGTTCCTTCCTTGAGCAGACGCGGAGAGGGGGCCTTGAGAGAGGGAGGGAACAGCCGACGGTCGTCGCCGAACCTCCGGGAAGTATTGCGAGGCACGAGCTGAAGCGCGCGGCAAGATGCGGGACAACCTCCCTGTTCTCCGGAACGCAGCAGAGCCGGCCATTGGTCCTGAACCTCAGGCTCGGCAAGTTTACGTCGAAAATATAATTGCCTGAAATTTGACGTCCAAGAACAGTTGCACACCCGATGGAAAGCCCACAGTTCGGCTGGTTTAGTCATGTGGGGTTTCTTGGGATGGTCTTCTTTATGAAAAAAAAAAAAAGTTCTGAACGTTTTATAAGGCGCACAGCTATTGTCGGATACAACTCAAGAACTAAGCGTCTTTTCCCCGTCAACGGTCCTCCTTCCAGCCAATGGCGTCGGCCGGTTCTCATAACCCTGCCAGCGTGACAGTGCAGGGAGTGGCAGATGAGAAGGTACATTTCCCTCCTCCATGGTCGGGGATGGTCCGCTCCTTGCATTGTCGCGCCGCTCCCTGGATTGCGATGCTAGCAGGGTCGTGAGAATGAGTCAACGCCATTGGCTGGAAGTGGGCCCTTTGAAGGGGAAAAGCAGCTTCGTTCTTGAGTTATATCCGACTGCAGCTTGAAATTGCCGAGTCTAATAGTGCACATTAAAGAACCCCAGGTGGTCGAAATTATCCAGAGCCCTTCACTATGGCGTCCCTCATAACCTGAGTCGCTTTTGGACGTTCAACCCCATAAACCAAACCAACTAGTAACCAGCGAATAACTTAAAAGTGTTGCCTCACCGAGACTCTACCTTTGGAGCATAATATTATAACGAACGTCTTTCAATCAATCAGCCATGAAATCATGGGCAATTTTCATTTATTTTTTTCTTCTCTCGCATATTCGGTCTTTTACGCGAAAACATACGTTTACAGTTCTGATTGTGATGTGCTATAATTTACTGTGGCCTGCTCATTGTATAGTTAGTCTAGTGTCATAGCGTGTAGTCATGCAACTACATAGGCAATCTGTCGACCAGGCTTCAGCAGGAATTGGACTCAACTTCGGGTGCTTTTCGAAATGCCTGCAAGTCGGCCGTCAGCGGACCCTGCTTTGACATGCAGCTTTTCTGAGTGGCAGATTAGACTTAATCCAATAAAGACAATTCACTGAAGGCCGCTACAGTGGATTATCCGGCTTGCTGGGGAGAATAGGCCCCTCATGAGTTTGCAGTTGCGTTCCTGCAGTGCATCATTTTAGCCATTTGACACGATTCTAGCAATCCGATGTCATGCACAAGATGTGACATAGCCACTGCTTTTGTTTTGTTCGTGGATTGGACAGATTTGTGGAAAAATCTTTTGTTTGCGGATTGAGAACGTTTGACACTATACAGTCTGCACTCATAAATATGAATGCGGGCTGCAGCGACGTATTTAATATCGGGAAAACTTACCTCCGTGGAGAAACGGTCTACTTGAAAGAGTGTTCGTTTATAGAACGAATCGTGCTTACAGCGAATAATTACCACTTTCAATGAACGACCAAAAAAGTTTTATGTGGCAACAATTCTGTAGGGCTCTGAAGCTGCAGTGGAAGGTTCTTGATTAATTTCGATCACCCGTCTTTCTCTTTTTATTGCGCGAATTCACTCTTATTTTTATTATTATTTTTTATTAAAGGAAAAGGTACTCTCTGGTACCGTTGATGAATGCTAACATGGCTCTATGCTAAGATACGTGTGCCTGGCGGGCGGCTCAGGCGGTAGTTCCGACTGCAGGGTTCTAATAATTAGCTCACGATAATTAGTTCCTAGATCTTCCTCTCCATACTCATTACGACTTCTTAATTCCCAGAGTTCTTTTCCGGCATCGCGTGACGTCTCAAATAAGCGGTTGGCACAAAGAGACAGTTATCCAATTCAATTTCTGCAGCCTTGAGAAAAACCTAAAAGGAAAACAGAAAGCAGAGCAATAAATTTACCCATCAGCGAGAAATTCACGTAGGGCGCGCCGATCCCAGACTCGCTGTTTTAGCACGTACCATACGACTCGCGCTTTGCGGTCAGGGAAGCTAGAGTTACTGCGGAGTCCCGAGGGCTTCTCTACGCATCTGGCCTTGACATCCCGGCCTCTCTGTGTATACGCGGCCTGTGTGTGCGCTGCTATTTTCAAACCGCTCCCTTTCTGGCCGCGAAGAGTCCCCAGTAATTCACTTACGCTTAATCCTACGCTGATTCTATATACGAGCAGGAAAAACTCATTTATTCCGCCCGCTTTGCGGCAGCAGAAAGAGAAAAAAGAATAATTAACAGGGTTTCGCACCTAAATATAGAGCGACCCAGCACCTGACGTCACGCTGTCCACCCAGCCAGCTGGCCAGATATCGGTGGGTCATCCGAAACGAATCCCATTTTATTCCCAGTTATTTGCCTATCTATCTAAGCCTCTTTCGTCGTTGCTGTTTTAGCAACGTGCTTGCTAGGCACGAAGTGTTTTGAGACTGTCGAGTACGAGTCGATCAAACTGTCTTCGTGGCAGCGGCCGATTCATTTCTTATGAGCTGGTCGCACCCGGGAGTAGGCTTAACAACGGGCCTCGCTTGCACGCGCACAACACAGCGCGGGGCGATCTCGCACGTTTACGTCAGCGGTAAAATAAAGCAGGCGTTGCTGGGCGCCAAGCTCCGCTCATTGACCGATGGAATGAAAACAGAAAGGACCAGAAAGAAAGGTGAAAGAAACAGCATTGGGGGGGGGGGGGGGGGGGGGGACTAAGAGAAAGCATTCTGGGCTCCCGCAGCGCCGAAGTCGCCTCCGCACGCAACGGCCCGGCGCGCACGTACGTAGGCGTTGAAGCCGCCGCAGCGAGGCGTGACCGTCGGCGGGCCGAACCCCCCTCGTGGTCGCCGTAGTCATCGTCACAGTGGCCTGCTCTCATCCGGCGAAGCGAATTTCCGATGGACGGCAAGCGGCGGCCGACACGTCACGAATTCGCCGCAGCTTGTATTAACGTCTTCTCGTGCTCGCTCCGTCCCCCCGCCGCGGGGAGGCGTCGTGGTCGATGCCTGTGGCTTCTTCTTGTTTCTTCTTTTTGTTTTTTGAACGAAAGAAAGCACTGTAACTGCTGCTAGCAATCTTCGTGTTGTTTTCTTCCTCTCCATCGAGGATCGAGGAATTTTTTTTTTTATTTCGCGGCCTCGCTGCTTCTATAGTGGCAGCTAAGGGGCAGAAGCAGCAGCAAACGGGGCGATCACGCCGACGACGGCGCCCCGCTGCGGCGAGCCGACGTGAACTGCATGAGCGCTAATAAATATACACACGCTCTCTACTCTCGCAGACGATCGTGAAATGCATCAGCAATTTTCCCTCGTTTTTTAGTTGTTTTTACTTTGGCCCGCTTTCACAGGGTGTCAATGTCGTCTTCGTGGCCGTCGTCTGCTACTTCTGTTTTTGAGGGTTTTGCTTGCTGCTCGCTGCGCACCCTCCTTTTTTCATCCGGATCGTCTGCTTCACTTGCAGTGGCGGATAAATATGACCGCGCTAATGTGAGGTCACCATCGTCGATGGAAACATGCCAGGAGGAGGAAGGTTACAAACCTGCCATCGACATACAACACCGAACAGAAAGTGCATGCAATCGTGGAGGAGAATCTGGGGAGGGAGCCGAAGGTTTCCTATCACGTACGAATTGCAGGATGCGCCAGCCCAGGCCGGGACAGAAACGGCAGCCGACTTTGTGAATGAACCACAGAAAAACGTCACTCGTTTTTATCTCACTCGATTTGTCCAAATGGCTTTTATATGTAAGAAAGCTGGAAGGCGATACGGCTTTTGCAGATGGCAGCCAGTGAGACGACGCGGACTGTCGGTCGCGGAAGGTCAAGGGTGGGAAAGGTACTGACCTTTCAACCTTGCGGTCGAGAGCTGCTTTTCAAGCAGCTGCGGTTGAAACATGTTTGTACTTGCCAATGGCTGCCGAGAACTGGATGAGAGTTGTAAATGAGTCCGAGAAGATGTTGAGGAGTAGCCGGTGCAGCTTTCTGACGCTAACATCTTATTTTGTGGTCATGTTAATAAATAAAAAAAACATGTCTCGACGTTCAGGTTTGTGCTGGTAAAGAAAGAAAACATATCTCGCCGCCCGCCCCCACTGCCACCCATTGTCCCCTTCGTTAAACACGTCCACGAATTAATAGAGCATACACTGGTGAGCCCACTTTTGCAGAATGCTGAAAGAAAATTTAAATCAGGCACTGAATTTTACAGGTAATACTGACTGACACCCGAGCACTACTTACGAAGGCAGCTGCGTTATAGTATTTCACTTCATTTTCTCCGCAGCAACCCGCTCGGGCGCTTTTGACAAGCTCGCATCTGCTTTGTACGACAGGGCCGACGTATTCAACGTGTTAGTGCGATCAAGAGCCTCCCACAGCGCAGCACGAATTTAGCGAGGTCAAATAAATAGATTCTGCTGTATTTCGATATACCGCGGCGCGCGTCTAGTGGTTTCGTAATCCGATTATCGATCTCGTTGCGTAAGCTCCTTTCGATTAGAGCGTATACAGGCAAAGCAGCAGCAGGCGGGTTACGCAGTCGATTCCGTAACTATACGAAAGTGTAGGGCCACTCGATCCGATGTTTTGAGAACACGAGCCAACGTATATAGACGTAAGTCTTGCGTTTCGTCATTTTCGTCATCGACGCACAGAGCAGAGTGAAAAGGAGGTTTAGCAAGCCGCTTGTAACAACTGCGAATTGCGAAACAATGGGCCGCATAAGCGCGTTGCGAAACGCGGTGTTAGCTTTCACTTGTGCGCAAGTCCGAACTTCAAAGGAAGCCGAGAGCATTTCTTTCCCTCTAAGGCGAGGTGACCCCGAAAGTTTCAATGACTCAAGCTGACACGAGCCGCATGGATATATACATTTGCTCGCTGAGCCATTGATATGGCTTGTATGTTAATTTTCACAATTACGCGAGTTTAAAAGTGCGCGTACACAATAGAGAGAAGGATCCAATATCAATTGCTAAAGAAAAAAATAGGGTCACGAAGCTCATGCATGAAAAGGTTAAGAATTTCTAGCGCAAAAGAACGACGACACAAGAAACAAAGTGAACAGGACACAGCGCTTTTTTTTGTTTCTTGTGTCCTCGTCCTTTTACACTAGAAATTCGGAAAGTATGTGTACCGACTAGCCTGCAAGAATGAATAGGATCATGAATCGGATCACGCAGAAACGACAAAAAAGAAGATCACGTGCTACAGGATCATTATATTGCTTTGATTAAAGCACTTTTGAAAAGAATGAGACCCTTTATGATCCTTAATGATGCAGGCAGTTATTTTAAGGAGATGTACTGTCGAACCTCGTCATAAGGAAACGGTTTATAATGAAATGATGGATATAGCGAAGGAATGACAATTCCCCTTGGAAGCTCGGTCTACAAGGGCTATAACGAAGCTACGGCTATAACGAAGTAATTGCCGGGCCCCTTAAACTTCTCTATAGCGAAGTTAAACTGTATATGAAAAGAGCGAGCTTATAGCTCGCCAGAAAAAAAAAAGGACAATGTTGTGCTGCTTTGGGAGTGCAAAAGCTTCTAAAACCTCCTTTGATGCTGGGTGACCCTCCACTTTGCCAGCCCGTCCCTTCTTTTCCATTTATTCTCATCCTTTCCTGCTTTGTCTTTTTTTTTTGGTCAACCATGAGATTTCACAATTAAGTTGGGCGCAAAAAAGGCTCGCTTTAAAAACTTACAAGTATTCAATAAATGAAATGTGTTCAGAGAAGGATGACCTTGCAGAACACTGCAACAGTAAAACCAGAATAACTTTCAGTCACCTTAGCGACACTTAAATGCTAAATAAGGTCCACGAATCAGGCACATATACCTGAGACCTGCCTGATCTGCGTAGTTATATCACAATCACCTTTAACAGTCAATAGTTAACTCCTGCTGTCACCATCTGGGCTCCACATCACCAGTAGCTTGCAACAACCTCAACCTTACCTCAGCCAGTATTCGACATTCCAGGACTTTCCGTGACCGAGAAAGAGCAGTAAAAATGGTGAGAACAAGATATCATGAGAAGATATGATCACAACGAGTGGGTAATGACTCGCGCAAAAATAGTTCTTATCTTAAATAGGACTGTACAAGACTTCAGCAACTTTAATATTATGCCCCCAGCTTCTATCCGGTCTAGTTAGCCTGACAGGAATGGTTTCCAGAAGGGATGTGTACAAATGTCTGTAGAACTTGCCGCTAACCTTTTCCTCGTAGTACCTGGAGTTGTTTACTGAAATCAGTGGTAACTCGAACACGAACCTACGAATACGATCGCCCCGATGGCACAGCAGAGGACACTTTCCACTCAATAATTGCGTCGCAGTTTCGTTGATATATACAGTCAGGATGACCGAAACCTCTCTCCACGTCGTCGCCTCGTGTGAACGACCGAACGCAAAACGCAGCGGAGCGCGACGCGACCACAGAAATATGATTATTCGTGTCTGTATCCATTTACCGCGAGTACGGGTTAACCTTGAGACGTCCGCTGGCCTGTGGCGATCACGTAAATAACCAGGGTAACATAGATTGGCGGCGTGGGCCCTGACAAATCGTCGACGTCCGGCCGCCAGAGCTAATGCCGTGAGAGCGGAGAGTCTGTGTATATGTTCCCGAGTCACGCGAACGAGGAGCAGCCCGTGGCCACAAGGCAGCTAGGCAGACGATGCGTTTGAGTCGCTCATGAGGTGGCTTGACAGAGGCTGCTTGTCTTGGCCGCTTTGTGGCGCCCAGACAAGATCTGGAAAGGAATGTCGACAGTAGAGACGCTTGTTATATCGTCTTCCCATTTTCGCTCAGGCCTATATATAGCTGCAGCCTATAGTGACAGACCTGAAACGCTTAGTTTCTCTTGATATGATAAAGGAGGAAATTGCGCACCCGCCGCGGTGGCTCAGTAGTTAGGGCGCTCGGCTACTGAGCCGGAGTACCCGGGTTCGAACCCGACCGCGGCGGCCGCGTTTCGATGGAGGCGAACGCAAAGGCGGCCGTGTGCTGTGCGAAGTCAGTGCACGTTAAAGATCCCTAATTGGTCGGAATTATTCGGGAGCCCTCCACTGCAGCACCTCTTTCTTCCTTTCTTCTCTCCCTCCCTCCTTTATTCCTTCATTTACGGCGCGGTTCAGGTTTTCGCCGAGATGTGATAGATACTGCGCCATTTTCTTTTTCCAAAAAACAATTTCAATTCATTTCAATTTCGAAATTGTGCGTGTACATTCGGATGGCACACACTCTCTAATGTGCATATTTTTAGTGTTAACATAGTTCTTATCCCCCCCCCCCCCCCGCCTTTTCTGTGTCTTTTGAAATGAGTCATGGGGAGGGGGTCTCTACGGCCGAAAACCCTTTATCGAGGGTGAATACCGCTTCCAATAATTGATTCTTCTGGCAGCTGCAACGTCTGTTTTTTCTATTTATGAAAGATTTTGGGTGCGTTACATCAGTTAGACCGAGTCGAAATGTCGCAACAAATGTCTAGTATGGGCCCGTTTGCCGTATAAGTGCATCAATTAAGCACCAGGAGCCACACTATCGCTAACTTGCGTACTTGACTTTGTAGCGCGTCGGTTGTTAGTGCCGATTGAACGGAAGAATGCGTGTAACCCATGGGATCTCCGGTGTAGCATTGCAAGGTGGCTTATGTATCACGTATGGCGCACGTCTCATACGCGCGAACTAAGTCGCCGGTTCGATAACCGACCGCACTTATATAAATGCGACGCAGAAAAATCCGTGCTCTGTGATTTCGGAGCTCGTGCGAGTGGTTCAGGCAGCTGAAATTCATACGTAGCCCCTTCACTACTGAGTGGCTCATAGCCGAAACGCGATCTCCGGTGCATGAAAATCAAAATTTTGCACCTCACCACGATAACAATAAGCCTAACGACGTCCACGGCAGGAAAAATGTGTCTCCAGCTGATTTCCGATTAACCCTCTCGAGCACCAGCTACCTTATCGCTGCACACCTCCTAATCTTATCCCCGCTACTGACTCTCCGCGTGTCGTGTCGCGTTTCCCGTCTCCTGGTATCGAATTCGTAACCATAAGCAGCTATCTGCTATCAGCTCAACGCTTTGCCTGACTTGCCCCTGTCCATTTCCTTTTCGTGATCTCAGCTATGATATCGTTAACTCGCGTTTCTTCCGCTGACAAACTATATTCGCTTCCAGGCTTAAGCGTAATTCCTACAATTTCCCCTATCCATAGCTCGCAGGACTTTTTTATTATTATTAATTGGTTTTGGGGGAAAGGAAATGGCGCAGTATCTGATTCATATATCGTTGGACACCTGAACCGCGTCGTAAGGGAATGGATAAAGGAGGGAGTGAAAGAAGAAAGAGGTGCCGTAGTGGAGGGCTCCGGAGTAATTTCGACCACCTGGGGATCTTTAACGTGTACTGACATCGCACAGCACACGGGCGTCTTAGCGTTTTTCCTCCATAAAAAACTCAGCCGCCGCGGTCGGGTTCGAGCCCGGGAACTCCGGATCAGTAGCCGAGCGCCCTAACCACTGAGCCACCGTGGCGGGTCGCAGTACTGTCCCCAATTTAATTTTCAAGGCCTTTTGCACTTACCACCTAGAGAGATTATCATTCATCCGTTGCAATAATCCGCCGCGCGACGACCCTGTTCGGGTCTTCACAAGCGCATGTTCTAGCTGCAGACGATTACCAGTTCCCAAGTCGCCGTGGCTCGCCGAGAGTCCGACGACCTGCCGCGACCTACGGTTCTCCGAATCGAGCGACCTCCCGCGCAGTCGGAAGAAGTCTCAAACGCAACACTCGGCTCTCTTTGCGACCGAGTTGTCCCCGGTACACTTTACGACGTGTGAGGTTCCTCCCGCGGCGCGCGTCACATAACAGATGCAGATAGGCCCGAGAGCGATTCAAGAAGAGAGAGAAGATTAAAGAAAGTGAAGCAGCAGAAAGAAGGAAGAAATAGAGAGAAGGGGAAGCGAAACGGAAGCTCGTGTCCTGCGTGGCAAATCCGTGTTTAGAGCGCACGATAACCCTTTTCGGGGGCACACCTTCGGTGCATCTGAAGAGGTGGATGGTAGGCAGACGGGAAGAAGGGGGGGGGTGAGTGAGAGAGAGAGAGGGTGGATCTTTAATTGGCGTGGGAAACGCTGGGTGTCGCTGCACTGCCGTCATCCGCTTTAGCTATCCGTTTTCCCTGCTCGGATCAGAGGGGTAGGCGAGGAGGACGAGTTTTGTTTTGCACACCGGGGCGGAAGGGGAAAGAGCTGACGGTGGAGAGAGAAACATCGCTTCCCTCTCCCCATAGTCACCTCCTCCTCTCCCTCCGGGCAACCCGTCGTACGAGGCCCGATTATGGAACGACGGCGGGCCACTGTCCTTGAAACGAGAAGAAACAAAAGGAGCAACGGCCGAACCCTTCCCGACCACTTTCGGAAGGGCTCGGCTTAGAGGCCCTTGCTTTGCATGCGAGCGTTGGCGGATGCCTGGGCTCAAAGATGATATGCGGCGGCGAGTCCGAGAGAAAGTGGATGCCGCGTTTCGCTGCCGTACAGCGCACACGCTGAGCTGACTAATTAACACTGGTAACAATTAACATTTCCACCTTTCCTCCATGTTCCTTATTCGCCATTGTCACCCTAAGAGGCTGCAGACTGTCTTTTTTTAATTTTTTAAATGGTTTTGGGGGAAATTAAATGGCGCAGTATCTGTCTCATATATCGTTGGACACCTGAACCGCGCCGTAAGGGAAGGGATAAAGGAGGGAGTGAAAGACGAAAGGAAGATAGAGGTGCCGTAGTGGAGGGTTCCGGAATAATTTCGACCACCTGGGGATCTTTAACGTGCACTGACATCGCACAGCACACGGGCGCCTTAGCGTTTTTCCTCCATAAAAACGCAGCCGCCGCGGTCGGGTTCGAACCCGGGAACTCCGGATCAGTTGTCGAGCGCCCTAACCACTGAGCCACCGCGGCGGGGCGTTTTTTTTTTTTTTCTGAACGCATATTCCGACTTCCCAGCCCGTATATCCTGACTGGGACTTAGAGCTTTCAAGGGATTCGCGGATCTCGCCGATTGGTTGGAGAATCGAAACGGTTGTGGAGCTCACGTAGAAAACGCATTGGCGCTACCTCCGCGCACCATGCAGCGCGTGTACTGTTCTGTGCACGAGGCCTCAATCACGATGCAGTTGTGCAAACCGATTTGCAGAACTAAAAACCCGAATTAAATTGACGGGCACACAAAAAAGCTGTGTGCCCGAATAAAATAATCATCAGCCTGATAAAATATGTTTGGAAATAACCCACGGCGTCCAAAATTAACTTGGACACTTATTCCAACGTGGTATCTCTGTCTCTTCCTCGTTTCATCCCCGTAATTCAGTCCGTCCCTCACGAAGCGATTCAAGTATTGACTGTGGGACAAGTACTGCACCTTTCCTTATGTAGTTTTGATCATAACTGGTCATCAGCGAAAGGAATCAGTTTTGTGGTTGTTGGCGTACGGGTGCTTTGGCTATTTATGTAGTCGGTTTTTTCGAGCGCAGTTAATACGCCTGCCTCATGCGTATGACAGAGATACTGAATTAAAATCGGCTACTCGTCGCACAGTTCGATGTTATAGAAAAGTCCGTTTTCACCATTTGTATACACGGCTAAAAAATTGCCGCTGCCACCACATGAAGTCAAGTTCACTGTCTCAAAGGCATTTTAGCAGAAATGATCGGAAATTAACAGCATTGCGTAATGAGCTGCCCGGAACACAATGCACCGGAGCCGAGTCATGCTGTATTTTCGGAACAGGACAAGGATATCAGCCCCGCCGCGGTGGCTCAGTGGTTAGGGCGCTCGACTGCTGATCCGGAGTTCCCGGGTTCGAACCCGACCGCGGCGGCTGCGTTTTTATGGAGGAAAAACGCTAAGGCGCCCGTGTGCTGTGCGATGTCAGTGCACGTTAAAGATCCCCAGGTGGTTGAAATTATCCCGGAGCCCTCCACTACGGACCTATTTGTTCCTCTCTTCTTTCACTCCCTCCTTTATCCCTTCCCTTACGGCGCGGTTCAGGTGTCCAACGATATATGAGACAGATACCGCGCCATTTCCTTTCCACCAAAAACCAATTATTATTATTATTATTATAAGGATATCACGTGGTTGTCTGCAAAGCATCGCTCTCTCTCTCTGCCACTTGGCGAACTGAACTTCGATATCAGCAGCTGTGGCACGTTGGGCGCTCTTTGTGCATACAACATATTTCATGGTTGCACTGGACCACCGAGATGAAATTTCCGACACACTTGTGGTCGAAGCATTGATTGACTGAATAATTGATTAATTGATTAATTTGACTGATCTTCCATCCTACTGTGAAGAACTTGAGAGGTGAACTATAAAGCGTCAAGAAAAGAAAGCAAATAGAGAAACAGTTGACGATGACATGCGTTTTTTTTTAATTTTTTTACAGGTCCAAAGGGAGCTGAATTGCGCTCATGCAGTGTTATTATCTGTGCACATGCCCGTGAAAAAAGTATGTCACGCAGCTTTTGAAAAATAGCGCGCGCAGAAGCATGGAAGAAAACGTGTTACATACCTAAAAGATAAAAAAAGGCTATCGTGTGTGTAAAGCGCATTTTGAAAGATGCTGTGCAGATCTGGCACGGAATACCTACTGTCTTTGGCGTCTGTGTTACACACCAGGGTTAAATCAATCAATCGGTCGTTTAGCGTTTCTTGAATTGAAATGCACGTAACGATAACATTCAGCAGGAGCTTCTAAAGTGTTGATAACAAGTGTTGAAAGCAATCGCCGCAAATTATCGCAGTTACGACGCAAAGTAGTCGAGACGTACACTGAAAGAGACCACAGACAGCGTTTGCGTGAGGATGCTCATCCAGACGTCCAACTCTCGGAGAGCTTTAATCTCTCCACAAAGCACTGAATCATGCTGCAAGGGCATGACGGGATTGTGGTTCCGACAGTGCTTATTTCTCTCTTTTTTTTTGGGGGGGGGGGGGGCATAAGAAAACAGTTCTTCAGTCAGACGGTATGTAACAATTCATTTATTTGAAAAATAAAAGGACATGATAGAAGTGCTATCACCAGTGGAAGAAGTCTAAATTATTCCGGAGCCCTCCACTACGGCACCTCTTTCTTCCTTTCTTCTTTCACTCCCTCCTTTGCCCCCTTCCTTTACGGCGCGGTTCAGGTGTCCGCCGAGATATGAGACACTGCGCCATTTCCTTTCCCCAAAAACCAATATTCAATATTCAGTAATCAATTCACTTTTCCTGTCATCCACCTGCGCAATACCACTTGCTTGTTGTGAGTGAGAGATTACGGTACTGCCGCTTTGTATATTCCGGGCAAACGCAAGAGGGCACGCGAGGGCGTCGCAGAGAGGCGCAAAAGCGGAGGTTAGGGGAGAGTGAAACAGAGGTGAATGAGAAGAGAGAGGAGGAGAGGGAAAAAAATAAAAAAAGAATCGCGGTGATCGCCCCTGCGATCGTCGATCCCTCCTCGCTCGCTTTGGAGCGGCGGCCATTGTTTTCGGTGGAAGCGGACGGAAGCTAAATAGAAAGAAAAGACAAAGCAGAGCTGCCAAACAACAAAGAAACGAAAGAAGGAAAGAGGAAAAAGGGCTCCGGCCGAGCAGCAGCAACAACACTGCGCCCGCTTTGCTCAGGCCTCGGCGGTGGTGGCGATGGCCACATATTCCGGGCTCTGCCCTGCCGGGCTTGCATGCGCGTTGGTTGCTTTGCCCTACCCTGCCCGCCGTCGGTGACTACGACCGGCCCTGCGAAGTTCCCGTCCGACGAGATTCGGCGCCGAGATGATGCGCGCACACACCGGATGGGCTTCTCTCTACTGCAACACTGGCGAAGGGGAGGGTGAGAGTGAAGGAGGAGGGTAACCCTCAATAACTCCTTCGTAGGTTCAAGGTATGCCCTCCTCCCCTACACCCCCTCCAACTCGTTCCTGCGCAAGTACAGTGTCCGCCCGTCGGTTGCACTTTGGCCTGGGGCTTCGTTGTATTTCCGTTCGTAAAGGAAAACCTCGTCATCAAAGCAACTGCCGAAAATTAAAAGTAACTTTTTTGGTTTGAACAACGCGCTACACACTAACAAAAAGACAACCGGAACTGAGGACACAGGAACCACAACCAACTACAGCAATGTACAACTACAACAGGAATGTACAACCAACTAGCCCACATTGCTGTCTTGCTTACGCTCAAAAATAACTGTTTAGCTAGCCAGCTCAGCAGCCAATAGAATTCACCTGCTTCTCAGCGTCCGCCTCCTCTGTTATCTTTTTAAGTTGAAAACCCTATCCATACCCGTCGCGGTGGCTCAGTGGTTATGGCGCTCGGCTACTGATCCGGAGTTCCCGGGTTCGAACCCGACCACGGCGGCTGCGTTTTTATGGGGGCAAAACGCTAAGGCGCCCGTGTGCTGTGCGATGTCAGTGCACGTTAAAGATCCCCAGGTGGTCGAAATTATTCCGGAGCCCTCCACTACGGCCCCTCTTTCTTCCTTTCTTCTTTCACTCCCTCCTTTATCCCTTCCCTTACGGCGCGGTTCAGGTGTCCACCAATATATGAGACAGATAATGCGCCGTTTTCTTTCCCCCATAACCAATTATTATTATTATTATTATTATTATTATTATTATTATTATTATTATTATTATTATTATTATAAAATCTTATCCATGGGTTTCGCTAAGCACCCTCTGTAGCGGAACTGTCGACGAACAGGCTAGATATTCTATACCAAAGACGCAGTTCTACTGCGGTCAATAGCAACGACTTTGAGGCGCCGGATATTCCGCGATTTCGTTGGCATCGATGTTCGTTCATACACTGCTCCGTTCTTCTGTGGTTGGACTTAATTGCTAGCATGGGAGCCTTGCTTCGTAGAACGTTTTGACCCGTCGCTACCATTTAGAACTTCTGCATATTCTATTACATGAGCCGTTAATTGACTACGTCACACATTTGCGTCGCCAACTCCTTGAGTGCTTGGGCCCGCCATTCCGACACGTAAAGAAGAGCAAAAGGGTTCCGTACTCGTACTACGCTTATTAGCCTCAAATCCGTCACACACCGTTGCATTTAGTCAATGGGTGGTGATTGTCTATTGGACAGGAAAAAATGGAATTAAGTTATGTAATTGTCTTCCTGGTAAAATATATATCTAAGTTAGCGTTCACCGTCTTTTCTATATGTGTTGCGTCCTTGATGGACTACCTGCCTAGAGTTTGCGCTTGTTTGAACAGCACAAAATGTATTACGAAGACATATAGTTTCCTCCTTTATCCCTTCCTTTACGGCGCGGTTCAGGTGTCCAACGATATATGAGACAGATACTGCGCCATTTCCTCTCCCCAAAAACCAATTATTATTAAGACAGGCCGTTTAAAAATGCATCTTCGAAGATAACCTTCCGCATCAGTTCACGGCTGAATACTAGACACTATCTTTAGCACACTGGAGACGTATCAGCAGAGACGTATACCGGTTTACCGGATGCCTTGTGTGCCCGCAGTGGATCCACCTGGCCCCACCCATGCCACTTCGCGTGCGCAAGAGGGGTCCGGTAAACCGGTATGTACGTGTCCGGTATGCTAAAAACACCTAATGGTTGCTTCCGAGAATACAGTTGAACTTCGTTATAACGAAGCTGAAGGGTTCCGCAATTACTTCGTTATAACCACAACTTCGTTATAGCCCGTGTTGACCGAGCTCCCAAGGGGAATCGTCATTCCTTCGTTATATCCATTGTTTCGTTTTAAACCGTTTCGTTATAACGAGCTTCGACTGTATGTGAACTGATGGCCTAAATAACGATTGATGTATTTTCCCGTGCAGGTTGCTGGGGGGGGGGGGGGCACTGATCCCCGCCAAATAGCTTACAATGCGGCACTCAAGCATTCAATTTCCTTTTAGATGTCGCCGTATCCTAGTAATTACTATCCATTCATAACTATCTTCATTTGTCATATGGTAATCATTATAATATCAACGCAGTCACCGACGCCACTAAGCAAGGACGCGACTAAGCAATAAGCAAGGACCGAATTGTGGATTATAGCAGTCATTAGCCGCGTTTACCTGTATGCTACAGAAGTCGACTCCAGTTCCCTTTTTGAGACAAAGGACAGGTTTTGAGAAAAAAAGACTTGACTCGTCCTCTGCTCTCTTCCTCGACGTTTTTACGCACTTTCCTTCATACAGGGGACTGAACTCGTTTCCCAGCTTGGACGACTCACTCGTATGAGCGCGGGAAGGGCCATCCTATAGAGAATAAAGATGTTCCAACAGCTCCCAGCAGAGGGACGCGAAAACGCAGTTACCCACGCACATCAGGAAAGCTCTTTTGATTAAACCCCTACCCAAGAACATGCACCCCGCGCACCACGAAGGCCAACGCACAACGAGGGTTCGCGCCCTGCACACCAAATACGGCCGGAACGACAATGTGGCGTACGTGGACGCAGCGGAATACCGACAAACACCGAGAAAAGCGTTTGCACTGGTCGCGGTGAACGTGAACGGCGCCCCGTTGGCGGCCGCGTCGATAGAAACCACCTCCTCCGAGACGGCAGAGGAAGCGGCAATAGCCTTAGCTACAGCAAACACGCGTGCTTATATTATATTCAGCGACTCCAAAATAGCCATTCGCAATTTCGCGAAGGGCCGCATCACATCTACCTCTCTCCGCATCATTCAAAACAATCCCCTTCCGATTAGATAAGTTGAATTGATCTGGGTCCCGGCCCACTCGTCTAATCCGGGGAACCAGGCGGCTCACGCGCAATCTCGAGGTTTCGTCGACCGGGCAGTGAGCGAAGCCTCCGACCCGAATTCCACGATGGACGGGTTAATCTCATTTCATGGCATCACCCATCACTTTAGGCTGGAGAGGCGCGCATATCTCCTTCCCCGCAAATCTTTATCAAAAGCGCAGGAAGTTACCTGGCGCCGACTGCAAACACGCTCCCTTCTGAATCCGGCAGTGCTTGCCCTCATGTACAGTACTCACGGATTGAAATAGGACATTCGGAGCGCTAGCCTTGCAGTGCCACGCAGGCATGTGGTAAACCACAGGCCGGCTCATTGGCTACTGGAAGGAACAATTCTGCTTTGTAGATGTTCTCCCTCTCGCGCCATACCACAATGCACCACCTTGGTTCCATGAGCGTCTACGGGCGGCGCTCCATGAAGCGACGGCCACGCGCTCCGAATGTCCTATTTCAATCCGTGAGTACTGTACGTACCTTGGCCAGTACGGCCCAAACTGCCATAAACGTGGCGAAAGGGCCCCATACGACCACATTCTTTGGAACTGCGCAAATGATCCGCTTCAGGCGGAGTTGATACAGCTCCCTTCTCCCGAGCTGTGGGAGACCGTGCTGGTCAGCTGGGACCCTAACGTTCAAGTACGGGCAATCGAGCGGGCCAATGAAGTGGCCGCCAGCCATGGGCTAGCGGCCATCTAGTATGTGTCTCCTGCAACCTGCTCTCGACGCAATAAATTTTTACAATCCAATCTATCGCATACATGTAAACGCTGCTATTATTTTCCCAAACACCGCCACTGCTACAATTGCATCCTCGCTTTGGAGACTGCTTTTCACCTAGACTCCGACACACACAAGGTCGACATGCAAGCACGCATGCCAGTCGAGTGTGTTCCCAGCGAGCCTGCGCTTGAGCACGATGTCGTTCCTTCCTTTTTTCCGTGAGCCGCCCTTGACCCCGTGTCAAAAGGCGCCGCAGCCGAGAACCGTGCAGGACTGCGACCGAAGGGCGTGCGTGGCCTGCAGCAGAGCCGCCTTTGCAGGGGGACCCCGCCGCCGCCGCACGTGATGCCTTCTTCTTCCAAACTGGGGATCGCTCGGTGCGGTTTCACAGCCGAACCGGGAGGGGAGCGATACCCACGCCTTGGGCAGGACGAAGGCACGTTTCTGCGCAAACCCCCCCCCCCCCCCCCCCCCCCCTTCGGTGAGCGTCTCCTCGTCCGCTCCGCGGCAGCCGCATCGCGAGAGGCATCTGCCGATTGTATCAGCCGCACTCTGTGCTTTCGCACGCAGCACGTTTAGTACATACACGCGTGGGGGGCGCGGTGCGTTGCTGGGCTTTTAAATTTGAACGCGCCCCGTGCGTGGCCCGGATACATCTCCAGCAGTAATTGGGTGCAGTGCGAGGGATGCCGAGGACGTTCCGAGGCGTGCATTCCGTCTAGCAGACGGTGTACGGTCGGGTGCAAAAGTTCTGTATACCAAGCGAGCTTTGACCGAATTGCATCTCAGCACCATGTTCTCAGCGTTTTCGTTATGTAGGAGCGCGACTGATCGAAATTAGGAGACTAACGTCATCCGTGCAGGTAAAAACGGATGTGTCTTCGACCACCTGGATACCAGGCGTGACGGTAACATGGCGGTAGGGGGCAGTTTAGTCGAAGCTCATCTGGTACACAGTACTCTTCCTCTTGACTGTACTTGCTGATGCTGACTAATGTGGGCTGGGAGGGTTGATACGGACGCCATGATAGGCATATAAAGGGTATACGCACACGTTCTGAAATAGGTTCAGCCGGTAGGATAGGGTATTGGTGCATCCGCATCGACTGCAGCGTCTTTGTAGGGGTAGCTTATTCTGCCTCGAAAAAGTTTAGGGGAATTTTCTGGATAAGCAATAAAACCTATATACGAACCCTGTCAAAAGCGCGGGGCTTCATTCAAGCTATGCACCTGAATGAATTTCCTGAAATTCTCTTCTGAATTTTACTCCATATGCGCTCTCGTTGGTTTGCATGAGTGCCCGCAGCTCCGTTGGCGCGGCGCCGATTTTAGCGCATTAATTGCCGTCGAGCACTGATTGCACTATGCGTGTTTGCGACCGTGCGAAAATAGCGAGTGGCAGTTTCTCCAACTACCCGCCGCGGTGCAATAAATTTCAGTGGCTCAGTGGCTAGAGCGTTCTGCTACTGATCCGGAGCTCCCGGGTTCGAACCCGACCGCGGCGGCTGCGTTTTTATGGAGGCAAAACGCTTCTCCAACTACCCGCCGCGGTGCAATAAATTTCAGTGGCTCAGTGGTTAGAGCGTTCTCCTACTGAACCGGAGCTCCCGGGTTCGAACCCGACCGCGGCGGCTGCGTTTTTATGGAGGCAAAACGCTAAGGCGCCCGTGTGCTGTGCGATGTCAGTGCACGTTAAAGATCCCCAGGTGGTCGAAGTTATTCCGGAGCCCTCCACTAGGGGCACCTCTTTCTTCCTTTCTTCTTTCACTCCCTCCTTTATCCCCAACCTTACGGCGCGGTTCAGGTGTCCGACGATATATGAGAGATACTGCGCCATTTCCTTTCCCCAAAAATCTATTATTATTATTATTATTATTATTATTATTATTATTATTATTATTATTATTATTATTATTACTATTATTATTATTAATATTATTATTATTATATTATTATTATTATTATTATTATTATTATTATTATTATTATTATTATTATTATTATTTCTCCAACGCCACCTCCCTATGTACTAGATGGCCCGTAGGTGCAGCATCCGTAGCAGTGCACAGAACTGTTGACGGCGGGTCTCGTACAGGTATGAAAGAGAACGAAATATGCAAGAGAACAGAGTTTGAGGATTGAATTAATTGTTACTCCATAATTATACGTCACAAGCCCCCTTTTTTCTTTTTCTACCTAGTTTTTGCTGTTGGCGTATAACGCATAAAAGTCATTTTATACTTTACCAGAGAAATAACCAAGACAGCGGTCGTTTTTTTATTTTTTTGTTCTTGCAAAAACTGGCTGCTCTTTTTCGTATTGGAGGGTTATATAATAACGGTCGCCTGTCTACGAATTTCGCAAAGCTTTAACTGGCGCGTATTGAGGGTATAGCTTAACCGTGGGTGCCAAATTTTGTTTCATATCTTGCTTCATAACTGGAGCTCTGAATGTCCCTTCAGTACTGCGTCCATAGGGTGCACGGTATAACGAAATACGGGTAACACCCGTTATGGTCAATTTGTTTTATGTGCTGCGCACCCGTAAAGCGGGAGATGCTGCGAAGCGTCAGTGTGGCAATACTCGATGGAAGAGTTCCATACAGGTGACGAGAGAAATTCGCGAGCACAGTTCAGTAAAAAACAAACTGGGAAATTGTTTATTTCATTTATGCGGCAGTCATTAAACCAGGATATCGATGCATCAACCTGCACCATGCAACGCAGTTCTTTGCGTCTTCTTTTATCCATTTTGTATGTAGTTCTCACTGTGGTCGGAACATAGTCGGCGTTCCTAGCAAGTGGAAATGCGCTGTTAAACTCAGACATGCTTACCTTAATGCATGCGTTGTGTTGATGGCAGTTATGATCTCGAATGTCGGGAAACACTTTTTCATAATTCAGTTACTACTGGTGATTTTGTTGCGCGTCCTGTGTCAGGCGCAAGCAACGATGTTCTAGGCAATTACGTGTAGCGTCCACATGCATGTGCATAGGTAGTCTTATTCGTCACCATTAGCAGGACGTCAGACATGGGAATGGACTCTAAGCCCGACTTCTCTTTTGTTAGCAAATAGCGCTAGGTGCTTCAGTCATTAGCGCTGCATATAATTACTTAGACATCCTACAGCGTTATTGATGAGTAAGCGTCACTGTCCCAGTCCAAGTTAAATGCGCTGCGTCTCTCGAGGCCTCGTTTCCTTCTGCACTCATCGACCCAACCTCTTTATTGTTCCTTTAACAAAAGAAACCCTCATCTGAGCCCTGTTTTTCGCTGTGAGGTTCTTCAACCCCTCCTAACCGATTTCCATCTTTACCGCTGCCAGTCACGAGGAATTCCAGGTATCGCAAGGCCGTGGATCGTCACTCGGTCGGTCGGTCGGTCGGTTGGCCACGGGCCATTGTCGGACCCAGCGCGGTCAAGTTCGAGGCCACGGCGCTTACCCCCTCCAGGCTTCCTCGGAGACAATTTTGTGTACGCATCGGGTTTTTTTGTGTGTTTTTTCCTGCAAACCACGGCCAGCTTCACCGCCGCCCTCAAAACGATTATGAGTTACAACCTTGACGCTACGTCGCGCCCTCACATAGCCCTGTACACCGTGACGTGACGCCGACGACGCTGGATACGGCGAAGCGAGATCGCCGTTGCACTGGCGCCAGGTGCAGCGGCGGCGACGTTTCGGACAAAAACCCCCGGCGCTGTTTGTCCGGCGCCACGTCCTCCGTGGCGTGCGCGGCGATCAGTCGAGGGCATCGTCGGCTGCACGCTCCGCTGCCGTGCAACGTCCGCTCGACAGGATACGCAGGCGGCGCAGCCTGCTAGCCCCGCTCGCCGGTGCCAGCGACCGACGAACCAGCGGCCGCCCTGGCCCCCAACGAACAGCAGCGCCCTCCCCTCCTTCCTTCGCGCTCGCTCGCTGCTTGCTGCTACCGATGCTCTCTGCCGTCTTGGACAAGCCGCTCCGCAGAGATCCCTTACAAAAATGGTCTATAGACAGTCTATAGACTTCTTATAGACTGTATTGGCTTTCTATAGATATTTCGTTCTGTCTACTCGTAGTCTATAGACTGTCTATAGACAAAAGTCTACTAAAAGTGTTTGGCCATAAATCTATAGATTGTCTATGAACTCTCTATAGAATTTGTATTGCCTATAGACTGTTCTCTATGGTCTGTCTATAGCGAGTCTAAGTCTGTTTTGTGTAACCTTGCGGGATGGGTAAATAGTAGTAATAGAATGTGGGAATTAACCAACTTCCCGAAGCTGCACGTGGTATATGGCTGAAGGACATCGTATAGTGGACGGTTCATGAATAATTTAGACCACCTGGGGTTCTTTAACGAAAGTGTATGACCATAAATCTATAGATTGTCTATAAACTTTCTGTAGAATTTGTATTGCCTATAGACTGTTCTCTATGGTCTGTCTATAGCCAGTCTATAGACTTCATAGACAGAAATCAATGGACAATCTTATAGACTGTCTAAAGAAAGTATTGTAATGGTTGTTGCAAGACAGGATGCAAACAGCGCTTGACGAACGAAACGCAGATACACACAGCTCCGATGTCAAAGGGAACAGGGAGTTTCCACGTGAGAACCAATTTTGGTGACACTTCCACAGACAGCGCACGGCAGCGCTTAAAACATTGGGGCAATACTGCTCGCTCCGAGTTATGCATGGACGGCACTCGGAATTCAAAAACGTGTCAAGAAACTGCTGTCCGCCTGGACATTAACAGCGCTCATTACGTACATTTTGCGGTTAGCCTCTAAGGAGCCTCTACTGTTTGATGCGTGATGGTTAGGGCAACGCAGTTAGTCTCCAAACAACTAACCGCCCAAATACCATGAGGGATGAAGGGTGCAAAGTTTGTCCCCTATTGTTCCATACTACTCAGAAGACTTGGAAGAGGCACTACTATTAACGTTGATCCCCTATAGAGAGCCCTGTGCACGCCTATATAGTAACTCTTGTAGTCATTCGCCCTTCTTGGCGGGTACTGTAAATCCATATCAATACCCTGACACATGTTGGAGGACTGTTAGATCGGATGAAGGGAAAACAAGGCACAAACACCATCACGTGCTAGCTCTCGCAGCCTCGCGTCTTACTTTGAGACATGGCTGTGTCCCGTCCAGACGTCCTCTGGGCACCGAGGCACGTGCGCCTGAGAAGTGATTTACGTGGTTCGCAAACACTCATAAAACCACTGACAACCGAACCTCGCGACCCCTGTGCGCCTTATCTTTGAGCCTTTTAGTTTCCTTCGGTCCCTTGTCTGCTAGCGCCATACACATGTGAGCCACTTGTTTACACCTCTCCACCAACGTCCTGGTCAACACAAGAAGGGTCGGCCATGGAGATTTCCCTCGCGTTCTTGGGGGTCATCTCCCCTATGCGACCAGTGAACAAACTGCACGGTATGGCGGGTTTGTATAGAAACAAAGCAGTCACGCTCTCATAGACATGTCAAGGCCATGCGAGCCATCTGCTTCATGTTTCCCGTTAGAAGGCTCAGTGACCTCTTGTTGACCTTGGCGCTTGAAGCATTACTGTCTCAAGACAAAAGCAAAACGACAAATTTGCCGCGTTGCCTTTCTGACGTTTTCCCTGATAACAGACCGGTGTTTGACCTTAATGTAAACATAAATGCAACGCATGTTCACTTCGCTATTCAGCCCATCTGGCCAGCCGAATGTTGGCGGGCTCGAGAGATGACCAGCCTGTTCGGTCTCGTCCTGCAGTCTGCTTACCATTCTGGTAAGCTCATTTGACAACATTCCCTCGTGTTGACATCGGAGTCCCTTGTTCGTGCTCTGAACATGAGGAATTATGACATCGACAAGCCATGTTTCACATGAAAGGCGATGACGTGTAAGGTTTCAAGACGCGAAGGGCATGTCTGTGCTGAAAGCTTCGGACATCTACAAGGCATTGACAAACGTTGACAAACTATACCTTCCGTGCAATTGGGGGTTCGTCAAACTCACCTAATCGGCGCACCAAGAACTGACCATTGAGATTAATAACCTCATAAAACAGGCACTCAATGCTGTTCTATTCGGCATTCACAAAATGTCGGGCATAATCCCACAGCAGCGGTTGCAACTACACTTGACGTGCAGAGCAGGCTGTAGCATTCCGAGAAGCTTCGCGGAATAGATTTTTTTTTTTTTCTGGATACCTTCCCGGCGTTCCTTGCCATGCAGCCAGAGTTATCTGCCGCAGCGCGAACGCATTTTCTATTTCCAAGTTTTCGCCTCGCCGTCTAGAAGCAGCAACCGTGTCCCCGGCGCCGATGGCAGCGACCGACAAAAAAAAAAAACAAAAACAAAAAAAACTCTTCGATGCTCGGCCACCGCTCCCGCCTCCTCCTCCGGTTTCATCTGGCTTGCCGCGCTTTCTTTTGCTGCTTCGCGGCGCTGTCAGCGCCAGACAAGGCTTAAGAAAAGAGTCACGAGTCAGTCGGTTAGCGAGGCCGGGAGGAGAGACGCGTCTGAGCCGAACAGGAGTTCGCCGAGCGGCACGGCTTTCCCAAGACGCGAGATTGGTTGATGCCCGCTGCTGTATGCGGGCCGTCGCCCTGTGCTGGACTTCGGGGCAGTGATTTCTCGCCGAACGACATTATCCCCCAAGCCACGAGTGCGAAGCGGCGCGGGTTTATTTATGCGTGAGAGAAACGCTTTCCGACAGTCCTCAGATGCCTATGCTTTCTCAGAGCAGCTTCTCTTGCCTACTCGCTTGGTTTCCTGTCCTCATCCTTTACTGCGCTCGGGCTGCGAGTGACAGGGCCGACGTCCTCTCCCTTAATTGCTTGTGGTGAACGACTCTCAAAGCTCTCTTATACTTCAGCTTACACTTGTGCAAGCTATGGCCCAGGGTTTGTCACCGGGTACCGTGTTCTATAAAAGCTGTCCATTTTCCGTTGTCCATTTGGCCCCCTGTGATTGGTGACTCAGATATACCCGCGGCTTTCAAGCTTCTGTGGCGAGCGACCTGGACATTGGGTGGTTGGCGATCGGACTTCAGCATTGGCTGCATATCCCAGCCAGTGGCAGGCAGCGGTCAGGTCCGGTGGCCCGCTGTTGACAGAGCGCTGCGATGCACTTCAACATTGGCTGCATATTGCACCCAATTTGAGGCAGTGGTAAAGCCCCAGTCGCCAACCGCCCAATGGCCGTGTTCTTGCCACAGAAGCTTGAAACCTGCGGATATATCTGAGTGACCAATCACAGAGGGCCAAATGGAAAAGAAATGGACGACGGAAAATGGACAGCTGAACCCGACTCGACCGCGACCCGAACCCGACCGTGGCGGCTGCGTTTCGATGGAGGCGAAACGCTAAGGCGCCCGTGTGCTGTGCGATGTCAGTGCGCGTTAAAGATCCTCAGGTGGTCGAAATTATCCCGGAGCCCTCCACTACGGCACCTCTTTCTTCCTTCTTTCGCTCCCTCCTTTCCCCTTCCCTTACGGCGCGGTTCAGGTGTCCAACGATATATGAGACAGATACTGCGCCATTTCCTCCCCCCCCCCAAAAAAAACAAATATTATTAATTATTAAAATGGACAGCTGATAGAATGCGGTCCCAGGTCATGAGATAACATAAAAGAAAAATCTCGGCTCACTACGTGAAAAGATCGACGTTCGGGAGCACGCGCGGGTGCATTGTTCGAACTGAAAAACCGGCCATGATCGATACAACCAATGAAACTTTCCTATAGCAACCGCAGTAATGATTCGGCGTATGCTTGATGAAGATTTATTTGTTTGATATGTTCAGAGCGTTTCGTTGGGCGTCCTCTGTGTATAATCACAGACTCAAGGCTTGGCCATGCAGATAAATATATTCCAGTGGCAACGATTTCGACGTCATGCCTCATTTAATTCACGTGCTTTGTAGCGGCATTTGGGATCGTGTAGATGATCCTTGGTGGTAGTGTAAACGAAGTCAAAGTGGGTTCATTCTGTTTTGTAACTACTGAATGATCATGTCCAACATTCTAGGGCAAGAATTTTGAATATTGGAAAATTATCAGGTACTTTTATGGAAATATGGAAGGTAACTGGTCCATTCTTCCGATCTGTAGCAAAATAATTCTTTAGAAGTTTTTTTCCGTCGCTCGCCTCAGGCAGTTAAGACTGGCACAGAAAACCAATGGGGAATGGCTTTTACGATAGCAGAAATCTTACTAAGAAAAAAATGCGAGCCTGTCGACGGGTAATCTGCAGATATAATGGTTTTTATGGTGAAATCTTACAATATATGAACAACTTGCCTTCATAAACTCTTTCCCACTGAAAATTTTTTTTTGTCCAGAGTTGTCGGGTACGGAAATCACGTTTATCTCACGAAGGATTTCTGACTATATTAGGTGGCTTTATGTCCCGATTTCTGAGCAGCATTTGGTGTCGTACCGCGACTGCGCCCCCCCCCCCTCCCCCACCCCAATTTTTTTGTTTTACAACAGGCCACAGGGAATATCTGTAACGAAATTTCGAATCTGCGCACCTTTGCATTAATGGTACTTGGAAAACAGCCGGCCTTGGGTTGCAAGGCATCTTGCGCAGCGAGCTTACCTTAGCAGCCGCCCGGTAGCTCTGAAGCACAGTCATCTGAAAGAACTAGACACAAAAGTTCGGCTGCGTTCCGACGACCTTCGGCCCTTGTTTGACAGGTACTGCCGAGGGTCGGTTTGATGGTTCAATTTAACGGAGGCCCGCGTAGTCCACGATTACGCAATTACGACTTCCGGTCTATCCTCAGTTCCATTGGCCCACCTCTCCGCCACCTTCCTGTCACGTCACGATCTCTTTTGCCGTGCTCTGACCACTACGAAATTACTCTCTAATGACAACATCTGCAGCGCCTTCAACTGTGCCAAAACGATAAAAGCAAGTTCCATAGCAGCACCATCAACTACACACGAGATTGGTCTTGTGAGCATGACAGTCGCTGTGAGACACGTAGTGAGACCAGTCGTATGCACAATGTCACCAAAGAGACATCCTAGACGTGCTGCTTATATTCTGCTCTCATAGAGCAGATATGGGAACTGCACCAACCAATACGTTTGTGCAGTTCTCGGGGCTCCGCTTTAATTGTCCCGGACAGCAGAGGGTCGCCAGGATCTGCAGTGCGTGGCTCACATTGCAGTTCTCTTATTGAAATTGAGTTAGCGGCTTACTGAAGTGCACGCTTTCTGGTGATCCAAAAATCAAAGCGATTTGTAATCCGCTGTAAGAAATAAACAACTAAGATCGCTTTGTTCCGAAAGCTGCTTTGTCGTGTACCTCGACAGCTACTTCGTCGTACCGCGAATGGCTACCGCTTTCCAGTGGCCCGCTCCTCAAGGGGCAAACAACGAGTTCGTTGTCTGGCCACACTATTAATGATTCTTTTAATTTCCAGTGAAGTTCCCGACTAATCATCTTCAACCGACAACTGTGCTACTTTAGGTTTTTTTTTCTTGCCTGCATATACAGGCAAGGAAGCTGCCCATAAGTTTCTCATACGATATCATTAGAAGGACGTTTCACACCACAGGGACGTGCTTTTGGTGAGCCAGCTCGACTTCTTATGAATTCTGCGGAGTATTGCATTTTATTTTTAGCACTTGCTTTGACTGAGCTCTCTGTATTGTTGTAGCCTTCTTTTACATCGTTTGCGTTTTGATTACTTAGATTTCAACTCCATGCTTTTACACCGCGCACAAAATTATCGCGAAAGATTTTCGGAAGCTATAAGTAGCCGTAATCGAAATACGCAGTCCTACATCGAATCGCAATATCAAGCCAAGTATCTGCTGGTATCTTGGCGTGAGCACAGCCGAGAGATTATCTGTCCTGGACAGATATGTCGGGAAACGCGGGAAGGAGGAGTGTAAAAATGATAGACAAGACACAGTTCTCAGTTGCACCTCTTCGCACAAATATGAAAACAGATGCTCAGCATCTACCGACTCACACTAATGTGCAACGTCACTTTCATTTCCTCTTCATTTTTCGACTACAGGGAGTGAAAGGTGGGGATAACGTGGCCGCAGCTGTCGCATGACATTGTTAATTGGGGAGATATGTCCCGCGATGGACGCAGTTAGGCTGACGCTGATGGTGATGAAGACCTATAGAAAGTTCTCCTCCAAAACAGCCGCTCGTTTGGTACATTCTTAGTCTCAATGACACCAAAACTCCCCTTCCAGCATCGCAAGGAACAGCAGGGTGGCGAAGGTGTCTCCTGCCTCGTAGTTGTAGGTGGCCCCAGACTTTAAATGCCTCTCTTCATAGCTGGTAGCATAGTAACACCACCACCACATAGCCTTCTTCTCCGCATTAAAGTCCTCCAGTAGGCAGCCGCACCGGAACGGCAGTGGGACGCTGGAATCTCGAACAAGCAACCTCCGCGGGAGCCGGCGCCGCATCAGCAGAGCGGAGCGGAGCGCCGGGAACCTACAACACCCGAGAAAGGAAGGAAGGAAGGAGGAGGGAAAGGGAAGCAACGTGTGCACACATACACACACACATCCGCTTTTCTTTTTCGCCGCTAGAGAGGGGAGGGCACCAGCAGCCGACCATCCGGCGGCGCTGCTGCTTCTTCGGCTCTGCTGACCTTGATTCCCGCGCCCTCCGGGGTCCTCCTGCTCCGTCTTCGTGCAGCGGCGCACTCTGGGGCCTGACGAGGGCGTTCCTCCCTCCGGCGGCGGCGAGGCCGAAAAAGCGAGAAGTGGAGAGCGAGAATAAGGACCCCCACTGCGAGCAACGGACGGGCCTTCCTTCCTTTCGGTGCCGGCTTGGCCGTCGTCTCGTTTCGGCGGCGCGCCCGAACCTGCAAGCCGCTCGCGTGTCTCTACCACACCATGACGAGAAGACAGTTTCGGCCGGCGATAGCGGATATAGCGAAGTCCCGCAAAAACGAAGTTTGCGGATACCGCAGGAAGAGACAATTTCCGTTGTATCGCTCTTGAAGTCGGTTAGGAAAACGATAATCCACCCAACCCTAGTACGTGATGGTGTTGAGGAGAGCACATAGTTGGGCGAGTCGGTCGTACATACTTAAAGAAGGGAATTGCGCTAAAAAAGACAGGGACGAGAAAAGACAAGGACGGGCGCCCGTCCTTGTCTTTTCTCGTCCGTGTCTTTTTTAGCGCAATTCCCTTCTTTAAGTGTGATGGTGTTGGATCCCGCTGCAAATACACGAGCGTCGAGGTACCCGAAAAGTTACACTTTTTTGAAAGGGAAAGGGGTGGGGCGGCTGGACAGATCTCGTGCATCGAGGGTGGAAGCTTTATTAAAATATAGTCTTGTCTTCGAAGGTGGGACTCGAGGGTGGACCCCGAGGGTGGGCACCCATCGTGAGCCAGGGATCTGCTTTCCCTGAATGGAATAGGTCGGTGCAGTCGCACAACTTTTTTTTAAGGTTGAAGTACCATCTCTGCACAGATGATCGCTTCGCGGTTGTGAAGATTTGTAGAAGTGGTATTCGCTGTAGTGAAGATCCGGCTGTTATTTGTGTCGTAAAGAAAGAGATATGAACGAAATAGCGATGAAATAAAAGTTAATTTTTGTTGGCTCTGGATGCACTGTGACAGGATACTCCGTGGCCCGCTGGTCTGTGCAAAACGTCGAAGAGTTCTGTGTTTACACAGTTCTGGTAACGCTTTTTATGGCATATAATTTTGTTCCCTCACTAATGAATTGGTTTCCTCTAATTCAATACTACCTGCAGAGCCTGAGCGCATTATTACATTATTATAAAAAACAGTTTGTCTACCTTTTTCTACTGATTTCTGTAATGTCACTGAGGCATGCTATGTGAAGGCCTGACCAAATCATTCGGTAAGCCTGCATAGTATTCGTGTTCTCTTGGGTTTACCTACCAGACAGAGGTGGGGAATAGAAATGGGACGGAGGGAAAGGGTGTATCTCGCCAGAAGGTTCCTGTATCCCGAAAATACAAAAAACACAAGAAAACGCAGTTATCATCTCTGGGTGGGCTCGTCCTGACAGCGACGCCAGCACACACCATGTCGCATATAATTTCTTTACACTGCTGGTGCGTCCACGATCGGCCGTGAGAGGCCATGGAACACGGAAAACACAATAATAATGTTAAAAAAAGTAAACATCCAAAAGCGAAAAAAACCATCATGAGAAAAAAATAGACGTTAGATCCCTTCGCAAACTACGCTTGCAGAATAGAGATGTATGGTCCGTTGCATGTTAACTCGGCAGGAAAAGTTAGCGGGATGCGGGTGTTCAGAAAACAGTTTTACAGGTATGTTGTTTACAGGTATGAGGGCGCGTGCGGGCTCTATATGCTGGTTACAATACAGGGCAATTATAGGCCGCGAGTTTGTTCCCAGTACATGGGTCCCAACTTTTGCTGCGGACTCTTTTTTTTTCATGAGTGGCTGTGCAACAAGAGGGCCGAGGATATGACTTCATACCGCTCGTAGCCAAGCGTACGTACGTCTCTTCTTGTAGGAATGTGAATAAACGCCCAGCTTTCATGATTGGATTGGATTAGATTTTATCTAAACCCACACCCCTTTTATCGGGCGGGCATCGTACAATGTACCATGTCCAGACCTTGTGAGCAATTAACGCCAAATCCTGGTAGCCACGAGCGATAACTGCGTAACCCAGTAGTGATATTACAAAATTGTAATTTTGAAAATGACTAGACAGTTCCGAGAGATTCCGAGAGAACATAGCGGTTATGATGGCCGGCTCTTTTTCCGTCCTGCAAAATCTCGCCTATAAGACTCTTCGCTTACACCTACTATCTGCGACCGCCAAACAAAATCAATGGAATGCACCGAACACACGAAATTTCCGCGGTGGATTGATGGATGGAAGGTAGGAGCGTCCCGTTTGAACCGGGATGATGACAGTTGACCCATGCTCAGCTTTTTTCCCTTTATTTTTGTTTAACTGTGTTGTAAGTTATTAAAATTCGCCATTTTCTTTAAATACGTCTTCCTACACTTTTAACCTTATGTCACCTCTCTGTTTTTGAACCACCAGTCTTCCAATCGCTTTTTGCTAATTTCCACCGCAAATTTATTTACATGACCATCCTTACCTCTAAATCCTAGGGCCTCAGGAAGAGCGACTGTGCCTGCATCGACATCGGGATGGATACCATCACATTTTAGTATGAGGTATTCTATTCTTTTACCGATTTACCACACACGTACAGCACACGTGTCTTCTTCGTTAAATTTCTTTTTATAGCCGCGCGTTCTAAGACACCCTGACATAGCTTCAAAGAGTAGGGCACTGCCTTTTGAGTTATCATAAAATCTTTCCTTCCTGATCTGCCTTTTCCAGTATCGATATAGTTCTACACTATGCTTCTTGATTTTGACTGTGCAGCGCCACGCGACTCATGGTGGTAGCCGTGCAAACTAAAAGCGTTTATCCAGAGTTCCGGGGCTTGGGTGGCATGAAGAATCACTCCTGAAGTTCCGGAGTTCCTGTATTGGAGACTTACGTCGACAGGCTCACGAGTCGACGTCCAGGGCGGAAGGCGACATTCAGGAAAACCCTGGGACGACTTTCAGGCAGAGATAGCGAAAGAGATGACAGCAACGTGCACGACTTCCGCCCTAAGTTCCTTGACTTCAGAAACCTTTCGGGACAGTTATAACACCTAATCTGTTCTTTTGGGTTATTTTAGCGCGATAGCTCTTCAGGCGAACTTTTCAGGCCCCTGCGTAGCCGTGGCTGTCAACATCAAGCGTGCGAACTTCTATTCCTGAGGAATGGACAATAATAATAATTGGTTTTGGGGGAAAGGAAATGGCGCAGTATCTGTCTCGTATATCGTTGGACACCTGAACCGCGCCGTAAGCGAAGTAATTCTTCATCGTGATCTGCCCTTTTCACTCCTTCCTTAATTCCTTCACGGCTGTCCAGGGGTCCACTCAGTGAGGGACTGCGACAGATATTTTTCTTTGCTTATGACTAATTATTACCCAGACGCAGATGCGAACCCTGTGGCTTGAACTATCCCTTGCTTCTTTATGGGCAATCCGGTGCAGTCCACACGTAGCAAGAACGCTGGCGTGTTGAGCTATATGCTGCCACTGCCGGAGTCGCAACTAAAAAAGCGTAAATCGCAAAAGCACAACAGCGAAACCTGGTAGCACTTATCATCTTCATTATCTTCATTACCACTAATGAATGACCGAGATTTATATTTTTCTTTCTCTCCACTCCATCGCCCTTGCTTGTCGCGTCGACTGGTAGATCCCAAAGTGGAGGTGTGATATCCCAATATGCGCCTATAACAACTCGCCCAAGTTTCCATCCTACTACGGACATATGAGTTTGCCTCATCCGATAACAGAATAAAATTTGGATGGAATTGGGATAAATCCTTATGTAATCCAAGCCTAGTTTACTCCCAGTCGAAAAAGACTACAGAGTGATGTCAAAAATACGTTGTCGTAGCGACAGAGTTTTCTGTAGTTTTGTATTAATTTTCTATTGTCTAGTTTCCATCCTACTACGGACATATGACTTGGCCTCAGCCGATAACGGAGTCGGAACGGGGAAGGGTGAGGCAGGAAAGAATAAAATTGGGATGGGAATTGGGATAAATCTTAATGTAATCCAGGCCGAGTTTCCTCCATGTCTAAAAATACAACGGAATCATGTCAAAAATACGTTGTCGTAACGACAGAGTTTTCTCTAGTTTTGTATTAATTTTCCATTGTCCAGTAGCTTTGTAGTACTTTTCCGTTAGTCTGTAGTTGTGCAGAACATTTCTGCAGTAACTGCACAAAATTCTGTGGTTACCACAAAAATCTCCCATGTTACTACAAGTTCTTCAAATTATTACAGAAAAACTGTTCGACGACAAAAATTTTGTGTTCTGTTTTTACAGTTTTCTAAAATAAAAAGACGTACTTGACAGCCTGCCCAGTGGATGCTGCCCCTCCGTTGTTATGCTATCCCCGCCTAAAATTTCCGTGGTTCTGAAAAGACGACGGTTGAAATGAAGACAACCCACTCGTGTGGAAAAGGGAGAGGAGGTCGTAGATGAAGATGGTTCTCTGTGTGTTTAGTACTTTTCCGCTCCATAGAAGCCTCAAGCGGAGCAGAACCAATTGAGTGGTGGGGTCCGGAATTCACCTCCTGTCATGCGTGTCCATCTTCTTTCCGTCAGGTGCGAAGGCTTCCTTCGACCACTGTAACAGCAAAGAAAGCTTGCGATTTCTTCCTGGACTTCTGTACAACGTTTCCGTACAGACAGAACGAAGTTTAGGTGAAAGAAAGAGAACATAGCCTCCGTCTTCATCGCCAATGTAGCGTTTTACACAAAGCAACTCCGTGAAGAAGTGTTTTCATGCAAAGGCGACAAGTGAGAAAAAGCAAAAATGAATAAAAAAGGCGTTGAATTGAGCCGTGTGCACCGCTAGAAACGATAGGTAACGCGAGGGGAGAGGAACCTTAGTTGGTGGTATGCTTGAGTGCATCTGGGTTAGTGCAGCGTTTCCTGGTCTTGCGCGTGACGTCATCCAAGCTCCATTGGAAATGTGCCCCAACCCAGGGGCGGATTCGCGGGTCCATCTCGGAGGGGGTGGTTGGGGGTTGCGGTCCCGTTTCAACCATGCATTCCTTGGTCTTTTATGCCGGTAAAGTAATTTGGAAATGCACTGCTTTTGAAACTGGTAGAATGGCCATACAGTACCTCCGGCGCAATAAATACCGTACCGCGCTGCTTACGGGTACCGACGCATAGCTCCTATTTATTGCATATGGGAGCCAAAGCGGCCCGATCAGGGCGGTGTACGGGTGCCGACTAAAGCCATTCTGATCGGGTCCAGTTCCATAGTAAAACGGACAATACACTGACTCGGACTTTGATTGTGACCAACGTTCTTTCCTCATTTCTCCCCATATATGGTGACCTTATGCCTTTCTCTCAAAATAAAGGACTTTCAAACAATCATTCTAGGAAAAAATGGGGTTCAGCATGGTTTTCCTAGGTAACATTTCTCGCTTGCAGGGGGGACCGTCTCGTCTTTAAATCCGCCGCTGCGCTGGTTGTATACCAGTGGTTTAATGCGTCGTGTATTTATGGGTCCCATGAAGAGCACAGATTTGCCGCCCTACCTCGAGATCACTTGAAATTTTAGGATCACCTGCGAACAAAGCCTTTGAGAATAGCCAATTCGAATCAAAATAATATTGTAGGGCCAACGTTGGGCCATCAACTTCGCCAACTTAGCCAACCTCAGCCCAAGGTAGGCCAATAAGGTTGGGGATTGACATTGCTCTCACATTTTCCAGCCATTTTAAGACACGTTAGTGTCATTAAAAAAAAATGAAGCGCAGATGAACCTCGTACACTGAAAAGGAGACCTCGTGGTAGACACGTATATTCCTGAGGATATACGTGTCTTCTTAACCTCACTTCTTGACCTCATTCTTAAAGGATAAAATGCAATAGCATTTGGAAGCTGGCCCAGCCCCACTATTCCAAACGCTCCCCCCCCTCCCCTTCCTGCCTCCAGATTTTGAGAATATGCCACCCCAAAAAATAGATTAAGGTGGATCAATTGGTGGTGGATTCAAGGCACAATGCTTGGTAGAATAATGTAGATTGGTGGAAGGGCTTTCGGACATTGGTGGGTGGATTAAGGCGGAAGAGTGGGTCGGGTTAGCGTAACACCATTTGACAATACAATGGAAGGCATTCGAACATTGTATTCCTCAGATTTTCAAACTTGGCTGTGCTTGTGACGTCACGCCTCTCTCGAGCAATCGGGGAATTTCGTTACGGAGAAACCGGGAGGTTTCTGCAAGACGACACCCCAAATGTTATCGCATTGCATATCGCTTCTCAGATTTTTCTGGACATGTAAAATGGACATGGACTGAATGCTATATCCTTATTGGTAGATCAGTGCCTGCGTTGCGTGCCCCTCTTTTTGTGTGCCCTTTCATCAGCGCTGTTCCCTGTCAGTTCCTTGTCCAGTTGTAGGAGGATGTTGGCCATCTCCTGTGTCAGCTTTAACGACCGGACGCGGGCGACACGAGCTGTTGAAGCATTAGACTCGTTTTGTTTGTTTGCAATTCATTCTGGTAGTCCCGTGCTCTGAAATGATACTTTGTGGCGCCAAGCCTTGACGGGGGGCGCCTAGTCCCCCAAAGCAGAGCGCGTCTCTACATAAGGTCGACAGCATTCTGAAATGTCGTCTTCACTGGCGCCAGCCAGGAGCGGATGGCAGGGGACGATGACGCCGCAATCAAGTCACGAGTTTCAGTCGTGCCTCGTTCGATGCTCATATGGAACCTTGACAACGTACACTTCGTGCTAAAATTAAGCGTATAATTACATCAGCGGGAGCTGCACTCTGTGTGTTGTGTTTACATAAAAAAGCTGTATTTTTTTGCTTTTTATTCACTTGTGTGTTGTACGTTAGAGATAAACATTTACATGGGTTCGACAGATTGAATTTGCACGCTGGCAATCGATTTCGTCGGTCCCTTCGAAATCAGCAGGGAGGCGGGTATGTGAGACTTTCCTGCATCTGCTTTTGCTTCGTTGCTTCCAGTGTAAATGAACTCGGCTTTCCTGCAGTCCTGAGGGCGCTCGCAAGAAGGAGCGGGACTATGCTCACAATGACCGGATGCGTTCAGTAATGTTTGTTTTGATGTATATCATCATCACCAAAACCACCACCAACATTATCATCATCATCATCAACCTGACTACGCCCACTGCTGGGCAAAGGCCTCTTCCATGTTCCTTCAATTAATCCTGTCCTTTACCAGATATCACATACTGTACCACATTTTGTTGCTCATTTCTTCCACTTGCTTTTGCGAGCCTTCAAGGTCGAAAAAAGTGAGACTGAAAGAGAAAGACGATATGATCAGCTTTGCCGAAGTCTGACCCTTGCTTTTGGTGCACTGCATCAGTGCAGTAATTTGTAGCTTGTTTCTATGACCATGCGAGTTTTGCCTCAGGGTAGTGACCTCTTGTGGGCGTTCTCTTCAGAGGAGATCGCCAACGTAGTGTGGTCGTTGATTTTGCCTGTCATGCCGTATGCGGAGTCTCAGCTCCAGGAGAACGTGCCTCAGTAGATGATCGGGTCTTGCCTGGGCACATAGGCGAAATGAGTTTTCCGGCGCTCCATCCCTCAGATCAAGTTAGGCGAGCTGGTCAGGTGTGCGATAGCTCGCAAGCGGAGCTGCCCTTTTCTTAGACGCTGTACGCTGCCTTCTGCGGAAGAAGAGTCGTCGCTTCCGCTTCTGCTCATCTTACCCCGGTCTCGAAGAGCGCCCGGAGGGTCATCAGGCCCAGGCAGTGCCTTGCGTGATCGCACCTTCGGGAGCAATCTCTAGCAGAGTTGCACTCTATACCGGATAGATCGCCCGCTGGGATGGTAAAGTATTTCCGCGAGAAAGGTGTTCTTTCTCCTCCTCCCTTTCTTTTTTTGCTTATTGCCCTGGATCACGAACCATTGGTCCGCCCAACGAGCACTGCCCCCTTGACACCTGAATAAGACTTGCGGATTCTTGACAAAGTGGATCTGGACAAGACTAATGAGGCCGTCTGTACCCCCTATTTTGAAAGAAGTCAATTTAAAATTGTCGCTAATCGTCGCAGGCGAGAACGGGACAAATGAACGTGGCCCAACATGGTCATTACCCCCGAAGCAAGCGATGCCACTAGATACGCGGATACTCTCTGTGTGGCAAAGATGTGCGCATCCAGGATGTCATTGCGTGGGCTCCAGCCAGGTCCGACCGAGCCAACCATGACCAACAAGCCCGACGCAGACCGTCAGCAGCTCGTGACGTCCCTCACTTCGACCTTCCTGCCAAGGGGTCCTCCTCATTTTCGGCCAAACTACATCTCATCAAACGGAATTATTAGTCTGGCAGGAAGGTGCATCCGCTGCAGCAAGCAGCCACAAGCCCCACCGCTGCAGGTCATTCCAGAAGCCAGCGATGCTAACAGCCTCTACTAATATCAAGGCGTGCCCCGTGCTCCTGTAGACGCTGTAGACGTCCCCACTTCACTCCTCCCCTGCACGTCGTGCGGGGACATGAAAGGGAGTGTCTTCAGCGTCGAGTGACGCTCCCGGTCCGTGGCCGCTCCTCCTGTCATGCTCTACGGGCGGTAGCCCGGACGATGACGTCGACTAGGGGGAGAGAAGGCTTGCGTGCCGCGGTGGATGACGACGAGTACGACGAAGGGGCCTACTTCAATTCCCCTCGTCCGTATTCCTGCGCACCGGATGCGCGGGCAGATGTCGGGTGCCCCCGCGCGCTCACGGTCTAATGACACGCATGAAGAGAGCAACAGCGCGCGAGATGGCGCGTCGGAGCTCCACATGCGAGCTGTCAGGGGGGAAGCGGGCTGCCGGTCCGGGGGGTCTCCCTTATATAACAGCGATCAGTCGGCGCTGCTGCGTGTGACGCGAGAGGAATTCGTACTGACGCTGGCGGGGCTTGGCGTTCGGTCTCATCGGAGCCTCTTTCGGGCCGCTTGTCAGCTGCTAATACGAAAAGCACCGTCGTCGGTAATGGCCGTCATAGTCGACTTGAAATGCGGGACCGTGCTTGCTTCGAAGAGCGTGGGATTCGGGGCAGCGTGACAACTGGGATCGAGATTAGAGAGCTAGACCACGATGTAGGGCGGGTCCGATTCATTAAGCGCGCAGGAACGCCATAAACATGAATGTAGACGTGTGTGTGTTTCAGATAGAAATTACAGATTGCAGTAAGATGGCCGCTGCATCTAGTCTCCGCACTCTGCACCGTATGGCAGTCCGGAGTTAGAACTTTTGATTGAAAGGTCGCTTGCGAAATCTTTGAAGGACCGTAGACATCAAATTTCGGTTGCCTGTATTCTTCTTTCAAATGATGCGTTAGACATTAGGATACTTTCCTGACCAAGCTGTATTCGCCAGCGACCGCTAAATAATTTACAATTGAATTTACTCTCGATGTTATTTTGCAGTCTGTGTCATAAACCGAACGACACCTGTGAGGCGTGATGCACACACATACAAAAAAAAAACACTGCTATATAATCGCTGATGCGTAGTTTTAATACACTGCGACGCTTAAGCCGGCCTCGTTCAAGAACATAGAAAGACAACAAAAGACGTATCAGTAATTTTATTGCCGTTTTTTCATGCATCAGGTGACCTAAACACACCTTACGTGTCGCCGCCATCGTTCGCTTGATGAAACCTCTACAGAAACGCAAGGAGAAGAAATTAAGTTACAAATTATTTATCAGTCGTAGGCGACTATCACGTGGTGAGCCGGTATTCTAATGTATAACGCATCACTAGGAAGACATAAACATGCAACCAAAATTAGACGTCTATATACCTTTAAAATTATTGCACAGTGGTTGTTTTAAAACATTAAAGCATCTTTAATGGCTTTGGTGCCTCCTGCATACCGCGAGTTGGAGGGCTTTACAGTGGATACGATTCTGCTCTTTCATTTCCTTATCTTGCGTACAGCGGCTGCAAATATGTAGTGTCAAATTGTTCGCAATAGCATTTCGTCCTCAAGCATCGAACAGTAACCTCGAAAAGCAAAGCACTTCGCTTGGTTTTGCAAAAAATGATTCATTTATATTTTTATTTCAGTGAGCCTATGTAACGCTCAAGTCGATTTGTCCGGCATTTTATTTCACGAGCGAATATCTCCTGAATCCTGTACTCTAGGTATAGCAATCCCTATACTTCTTGGCGACATGGCCGCATGGTGAGGGGAGGGTTATTGTGAGAACGAATTCTGGGAAATTTTTCTTTCTACTTTCTTCAAGGTGCCCACAGTCGAACCTCGTTATAACGAAATAATGAACGTAACGAAGAAATGACGATTCCCCTCGGAAGCTCGGTCAACACGGGCTATAACGAAGCTACGGCTATAACGAAGTAATCGCCGGGCCTCTTAAACTTCGTTATAACTGGGTTCAACTGCATTACCACGCTGGATACGCAAAGGCCTCTAGTGCCCAAAGTCTGGCAGCAAGGGCACCTCGAACCCTTGCACCACGTTGGGATTGCCAGCTTGCTCAGAAAGAGCTCCAGGTGTTGGTGCGAAAGGCCATAGACACACACACACGCAGGCACACGCAGGGGCGCATTGTAACGAGCTCAGGCGGGGAAGAAGACGAGAAAGGGCCCTTGTGCTGTTGCACCCTGCCCATACAGACCGGTCCTTTAACTCCACTCTCTTCTCACTCCGAGGGCAAACACAGTGCATTGAAGGGGAGAGGAGGAAGTGGAGGCAGGTCCGCCACCTGCTCTTCCCTCGGCCGGGAGAGAGGGCGGGTGCGCGCGTGTGTGAGCTCCGCACTCGGGGCACGAATGTATGTGTATTTACTGCGTCCGGTCGAGCCACTATGCACGTATACGGTGGATGCCCCGTCTTCCCAGCAGCGGCTTGTTTGTGCCCCCGTCGGCCCCTGCGCCGGGCCAGGCTGTGCGAGGCTCGGCTGAGGGTAGTTGCGCGCATACTACGCGCTGGGACGCTGCATGATCAGCGCGGCGAATTCTGTTGCTTGGTTAGTGATTATCGCGTTTCTTGCCGACGTTCTTTCTATTGCACTTAGAAACAGCGCGAAGAAACGCGGACACCACGAGGAAACGATACACACAGACACCACGAAGAAACGACGCACACAGCGCTCGTGTGTGTCGTTTCTTGGTGGTGTCCGCGTTTTTTTCGCGTTGTTTCTAAGTAAAATGCATTACCAACTAGCCCGGAACCTTGCTCTTTCTATTGCTTTTGCGGATTTAGTTCCGTCACATAGGTGCAGTGTAGCTAGCGACATTGAAGTATTGTCTTTGTTCTAACAGAGAACCTCATGACGTCGCCATTCCGGGATCACGTGGGCACACTATTACCAGTGAAACTTAAACGCAGCCGCGTTCATCAGCATTAATAATGAACAATTTGTGGGGATGTGAAGGAGGTTCATGGTCAGGAGCAGGCACGTATCCAGCGGGGGAGGGGGGCTCCGAGGGGGGCCCGCTATAACGAAGCTGCAGCTATAGCGAAATAATCGCCGGGCGCCTTAAACATCGTTACAACGAGGTTCAGCTGTACCCTGGATACGCAAAGGCTTTGAGTGGTTAAAGTCTGGCGGCAAGAGCACCTCGAACCCTGTTCTGTTGGCAGTGCTCTTTTTGCTCATGCACCGTTCAGCAGACTCTCCTCTCAGTACAGAAATTTGACGTGGGTCCCTCCAGGAAAAAAAGAATTCTAGCTACATGTCTGGGCCGGGGTCTTGAGAATGGGTTGAGAAGTTCAGGGAAGATCGGCTACTGCAGTGCTGACACGTCTTTTTCCTAGAGGTGATAGCTTTATCGTCGTTATTTCTTTTGCAAAGATAAACGATCTTAACGGTTCACATAGATCACGTCACTCAGTCCTCGTCATGTCACTCGCCACCCGAAAAGCGCTCTGTAGACTCGCTATCATAATTGCGCACTCTGATAACGGCCACTCCGCGGTGGACAGATGCGACACCAGAAGAGCAGGCTTTCTGTTCAGCTTGCTTTTCGCAAAAGCGGTTGGCTATAGCCCAACGCTCTGCCGAAAAATATGAGGAACGAAATCTTGCTGGGAAGCTTTCGAATGAAGAATGAGTTGAGACGCGTTAGCATAGGTGACGCACAACATCCACGAAATGCAATACAAAAAGGCACGTCACAGGAGATATTGCCGCAGAAATAATCGTTTTTCTTTAACCTACAGCGGCTTACGCCATCCTAATCTGCCTTCGCACGTCTTACGACTATGGGATCAAGGAGGAGGCACTTTTAACGGCGAGCTCCTCTTTCTGATCTAGGCCTCTTCCTCACGGCTGGCAGCCATCAGACCGCACTGCACCCAACTAGCCAACGACCGCGCATCCAGTGTAACTTGGTCACTCCGCTCGCTCGATTGCTTTTCTTTTCTTTAATTATCCCCGCCGCGCTTTCTCTCACCCAATAGAGGGGGGCATCGAGAAAGAACAGGGTCGCCTTCCCCCTTAGCCTTCTTCGCGTCGCTGCCGCCTCCCTGTGATTACGGGAGCGCGCCGCGCTGCTGCACGATGCCCCCCCCCCCCCCCCCCCCCCTCCAACTACTTGATGTGGGCATTCCTTCTTCAATGTGGGCATTGCCGCGGCAGCCTGCTTCTCTGCCTGGCTCTACTGTGTGACACCCCCCTCCCTTTCTCGTGAGTTCATTCCACGAGCACCCCTGCTGTGAATGCCTGCATCGATGAAGGCTGCGAGGGGGGGCGCGGGCGTCGCCTTGGATGGGGGGCACTTGGAATTTTGGGCCAAAGCATTTTCCGATTACCGGTCGGATTTCCGGTATCCGTCGCTGCCGCCGCCTCCAGTGAGCCTCCGGAAGGCGAGAGAGAGAGAGAGAGAGAGACGGCAAACGCTCGCCTCCTGCGTTGTCCTAGTCGTCTTGGTCGAGGCGGAGGTTGTTCGCCGCGGTCGTAAGCACGCCCGCCGCGCGCCGCTGGTGTGGGGGCAAGGGCCACATCGCTATGCGCTCCGGGAGCGGCGGCGGACGTTGCAAGACCCACCGACGACGTTCTTCTTGACGCATTGCTGGAGCGGTGTTACTTTCCGCCGAGAGCCGCAACAGCTTCTCCGAGAAAGAGGCGATTTAGCGGGCAACGAATCCACCGTGGTCCCAGATGGGCTCTGCTGGACACCTTTGCAAAGCTACGGTCCATAACGCACTCCTAGGCCATTTCTTCAGCTGTGAGGCTGCGTTCGGAGTACATATTTAAGGGGTGGGATGGCCCGCAAGCGTTGCAACGAAATGCAATGCACGAGTTCCTGTTCTCCCAACGTCCATGCTGACGTCATGTCACGTGCTTGACGGGTTAGTGCAGCGCGGTGAGTGTACCGACATAGAAGTTAAATATGCGTAGGACGGACGTTATAACAATGTGCGACGTAGTTTCCAGTCAGCTTCAGAATGTGTAAACTCACGTGATTTGTACACTCGCCACTTGAGGCACCCGGAATTAAGTGGTGGTCAAAATTCAAACTAATCACTAAAGTTGACAGGTGAATAAACCAACTTATAAGTTGCGTAAGAAATTTTCGTTCACGTTCTAAGGAACAGCACATTTTATATGCTCTAAATACCGCCGCACTGATTCAGTCACAGCAATGCTAAAAGTGTGTCAGTTAGAATCACTAGAAGTAAGAAGAACAAAGCAGAAATTGAAACTTTTTTTTCTGATAATGAATGATAAAGTCAAAGTTAATAAACATCACTATGTTACACCTCCCCTGAAGCGTTGCCCTCGGAAAAATCACAGTAAGGTATTACAACCTATTATTACACGTACTGATGTCTATCGCTACTCCTTTTTTTCCCGATGCTGTAGAAATTTGGAATCAACTACCAAGTGACGTTGTGGACCAAACAGATGTAGAAAAATTTGTGATAGGTGTGAACGCGTTCCTCGAAGATTGCTGTGCAAATCTGTAATTCTGTGCATTTGAGTGTTTCTTTTTTTTAGCGAAGAGAATTGCACTTGTGTCTGTATATGTTTCCCTCCCTGTAATGACCCTCATGCAGAGGGTTAACAGTATGAATAAATAAATAAAAATAAAAATAAGGGGTGGGATGGCCCGCAAGCGTTGCAACGAAATGCAATGCACGAGTTCCTGTTCTTCCAACGTCCATGCTGACGTCATGTCACGTGCTTGACGGGTTACTGCAGCGCGGTGAGTGTACCCACATAGAAGTTAAATATGCGTAGGACGGACGTTATAGCAATGCGCAACGTAGTTTCCAGTCAGCTTCAGAATGTGTAAACTCACGTGATTTGTACACTCGCCACTGGAGACGCCCGGAATTATTTAAGTGGCGGTCAAAATTCAATGTAATCACTAAAGTGGATACGTGAATAAACCAACTTATAAGTTGCGTAAGAAGTTTTCGTTCACATTCTAAGGAACACTCCGTATAGTACAGTTCTGGATGAATACTCTTGGCTTAACGTAACATACCCACCTATATCGATCTCTCCGGCTTGGCTCCGAGAAGAACAAACAAGCCGGTCCTGTCTGCTGGCTGCATACGACAGTGATGAATCACACTGCGAGCCAAGTTGGGTTTACCAGATTGCAGTTCTTGAAGGACGTCTTAACTAGGTGTCTTGTAGAGGAACAGATTGTATCTCTGCCGCTGCTCAATCATGTGGCCGATCAAGAAATGTTTCTGGTTACATACCGCATTATTTAGTTTGTTTTCTGACAAACCACGATGAACCGACGTAGAGGAAATGAAGAAAATTGAAAGAAGACACTACATGTTTATTATTTAGCCCGGCGTCTATGCGCTGTTTTGGGGAATGTGATGGTAAGAAGAGAGAGGTTTAGACCTGATATGTTTTGCTACATTCCAGAGCCACTTCCAAAAGGGAGGCCTATGATTCTTGCTATTTCTTTTTTTTTCATGCAGGCAGATGCAGACATACTTCATCATAGTCACACTTCTGAAGAAGTGTGACTACTTGCACCCGCGTTTGAGGAAATACTTGTTCAGAGAGACAAACACAACGCGGTTAACAGGCACAACTCTCTAGGAGTGAAATTTGTTCTTGCTTATATCTTCAGCTTTTCGCTCGTAGACATCGGTGTTTTCAATTCACATCCTTTTATTCTGCGTTCAAGTCTGTTCTCCGAATTGGTTAGCCATAGGAACTTACCGTTATTTCATCAGGCACTGACCAAAAAGAGGAAGTTTGAACCCTTTGTTGCATTCCTACTGCCTGCTCACATGCGCTCCTCCCCAAAGGGTATTTCGATTGAAACGACCTCGCGCGACAAGCCACTCCCGTCGCTGAAATGATGTTGGCAAGGTCGGCGACCTAAGCCTAATCTGCTTAATATGCATGCCTTCACAGTTTTTGTGAGTGGCTATTAATTAATAAAATAACACTAGAAGGAAACGATGTTCCTAGCCGCGGCATCTGCCATCGGAACCTGAAGCACCTGAGCTGCGACTAGCGGGAATAAAAGGACAAGGAGGGAAAAGAAAGGGAGAGCGATGGTGAGCAAAGATAGTGGTAGGTGTTAATATACACTATGTACAAATAAATAATATGGCAATGCGTTGTCTGAAAATAATGATTGAATTTTTTAAATATTGTTTCATTCCAAAGTCCTTTCGCCGTGCTTGACCTTGTCCCGTCTTTACTCCACTGACCATGATAACAAAATAATAAAAAATGGTTAAGAGTATGACGCGATAGCGTTCAAGGATCTGTGCGGACACTTGCGGAATCCCCTGACGAACCCTTCCCAGGCGTAGACACGCTTGTAGTGATTGCATAGTGCTTTATTACACCTCATCGCCAATATCAATGGGTGATGCTAATTATTAGCCCTAATTAACAAGGCGTTCCCGTCATGGAATTCGCCTACTGTGAGGTGTGAGCTGCTCGTACAAGGGCTCCATTTATTCCAGTGAACGAACTTTCCTCAGTTGTGCAGGAATGAGGCAGCGGGCCCGGATCCATACCCAAAGACAGCGGTTCAATTCTTCTTCTTCGTCTTCTTCTTCTTCTTCTTCTTCCTTTTCTTCTTCTTCTTCTTCTTTTTCCTTTTCTTCTTCTTTTTCTCCTTCTTCTTTCTCTTCCTTTCTTCTTCTTTTTCCTTTTCTTCTTCTTCTTCTTTTTCCTTTTCTTCTTCTTCTTCTTTTTCTCCTTCTTCTTTCTCTTCCTTTCTTCTTCTTCTTTTTCTTCTTCTCCTTCTCCCTTTTCTTCTTCTTCTTCTTCTCCCTCTCCCTCTTCTTCTTCTTCTTCTTCTTCTTCTTCTTCTTCTTCTTCTTCTTCTTCTTCTTCTTCTTCTTCTTTTCTTTCTTCTCCTTCTTCTTATTCCTCCTCTTCCTCCTCCACCTCTTCTTCTTCTTCTTCTTTTCCTTCTTCTCCTTCTTCTTATTCCTCCTCCTCCTCCTCCTCTTCATCTTCTTCTTCTTCCTCTTCTTCTTCTTCTTTACCGATTCGACTGTTCCACCTTTTTTCTCTTCATCAAAACCGCTTTTGTTTTCTTCGTTCCTACGCCGGATTTTCCACTCACATCATCACCGTTACCGAGTTTTCGGCCAAACATCGCCTCTAACGGCATCGCATTAGTAAATAAAGGATTGAGCTCCCGGGACTCCACCACCTTCCTTCTTTATTAAGACAAAAAGAATATGATACGGCTGCTTGATTTAGCAATAGTGAAGGAGGGACTTACTAGCAAGAAATCTCGCTACCATAACACCATTCCAGCTCCGTACTATAACTGACGGGTCCGTGGGCAGAACGGAAAAATAAAATGCGTGATATATGACGCAATGTCCCTCGCCTACTGCTTACAACTCTGCCCTGAATTGAAGTCAACGCAGACAGTTGCGTAAGCCGAATGTCACTTCTCCTCGTGATTGGAAGAAGTTAGAAGTGCAGTCTAGAGAGGATATATGTTCGAACGCTGGTAGAGGTGGGTTAGTTCGTTTCGTTTGGTTGTCACGTTCTCCTAAAGCCGCGTATACATCTCGTTCTATTAAATGGAAAGAAAAATAAACAAGAACACCTAACTTGTACCTTGCGACTCAGTATGTTTCATTCGCCTTCACGCGCGTTATTGTTCCAATTTACCTTTTCCATTTGGTTTCGCAGCGGACACACCGCGGCACATGAAAGGTCAGTTATTCCCTGCGTTCCACAGTAATTTTCTGCGAGGAAACGTTATTTCGGCCATCATTCAAAATCTATATCGATCCTGTCCATTGCTTCCCAGACAGGTCGCTGTACTGTTTGGCGTACCCAATGTCAACGAACCTGCGCTTCAACTCTTTCACGTCTTAGTATAACTAGTAGAGAGAGCTGAATAAATAGAAAAATAAAAAAAGGAAGGGAGTCGTTTTTATACTGACAACTACTATATGTATACAGCGAGTTTGTCGCCAGTCTTCGACCCATGTTGCCGAGTGTTGGACACGCGCTTTGAAGAGAGGGTATTGGCCACTTCTGAAGGGATCGAAACGCCCCGCGATTTGGTCCTTTCGCAACCATTATGTGAGGGCCTCGACTACGCGATTCTCGATATCATTACTGACATATTGGTCCGGTGCAGAAGGGACAATGCTCGGATGGATGTGATGCAACGGGAGGAGGATACACACGTACGTACGTTCCCGTGTCTTCTTACGTTCCTGTGGTCTTGTCATCTCAGAAACTGATCCCTTGAAACATCTTGCGCTTTTATTTACTGTTCTTATATCCATACGGCCCCCCGTTGTGCCAGATGCTATATATTCTCTTGTTGCTACAGGAAAACGAGAAAATGGTTTGGAGTAAGGTGACCTTCTCCTTCAGCTTGCGTAAACCGTTGTAAAGGCTATGCTGTGGATTAAATGCGGGGTATGGCGATAAGCCCGCAGATAGAACGGTTGTTCCTGTCTTATCTTGCTTAAATATTTTTATTACTATGTTCTCAAGGCCTAATACTGGAGGAGGTGGCAAGGTTACGTAACTCCCTGGATCACTTATATATGTTTGGATATAATGGAGTGTCGACATAGTAGGATAGAGACATGCAGAGTAGCACGCAGAGAGAATGCATATTAGAGTCTATACCTTGTTCTTGGCGCATGATGGCCTCAGTTGCCTATGTGCCATAAAACCCAACACAACACACAACACAACACGCATATTAGAGTATCACAAGCGCACAATGAAGTTCGATCTGTGTTGAAATGAACCAAATTTATGGCAGTATTGATTTCTTCATGAAAACAATGTGGTATATTGAAACATAGAGTGTCGATAATGTAGATCCCGAGCTGGCGACGTGGCAAAACGTATTTCAGTTATGGATATAAGTATTGCTCATGTTTGCTTATGTAGAAAATGCCAAGGCCTGTCTAAATCATTCTGCACATACCACCTGGCTATCAATGAAAGGCAAACTTGTGGTTCAGGCCTGATAGCGTTCCGGTATAACTACCTTTCACTTATATATTTCTGAAAAACACACCAGCCTTCTTTTCTTTTTTTTTTATCCAAAGCCTCTTTTCATGTCTCGCTTTTATCACAGTTCAATGACACGGCGCCTTCAGACACTCAATTATAAAGGACTAAAGAATAGTTTGGATGGCAGCCAATGCGAAGTTTTATCGCGCAATCGGTGCTTGGAGCTAATTCATTACCCCACTAAATTGTCAGCCCGGAGGAGGGCTTCGTTCGGTGACTCATTATAGCAAGAAGTTCCCTGTTAATGCAGTTTCATTAGAGCCATGTCACTGCTGCCATACATCTACCGCGCCCCTGTAGCTATTAATCTACTGCTGGTGGACAGCTGCGTACTGTCCGTACAAGGTCACCGATTACGTGGGTTTTACTCCCGCCATTCGACTCAAAGGCTGCCGACGGCACGCCTACAACGCTGCACGCTTGCCCCTTTATCAATTGTCAGATGTATACGTGGAAGTTATTTAAAAATTGGTTCAGCCGTAAGAACGCTAACATCTTTCAAACAGTGTAGTGCGGTGTTACTTCAGTTTTCTCTGAAAGTATTGCACAGGGAACCTAGGTGTATAAAATGTACTGGTGGGGAAAACGGCTGCAATACTTGAAAAAGGTGTATTTTCGAAGAAAACATCACCCATAGTTGGCTGAAAATTGCTCAAGCCTCAGTTCATGGTCACTGCGGCTTTCTTGGAAGGTATTTATTTTTTATTTATTTTTCATACTACCCAGAGCACCATTATCTTCCGTTAAAGGAGAGCCGGGGGGGGGGGGGGGGGAATTGAAAAAGAGGAGAAATACATATATACCACATTGGGATAGAAACAACGCACTTCGTGTTAAATAAAAAAAAATGGCAGTCGAGTCAGAAAATGAATCAGTTGATAATATGGACGCTACCTCCTCGGGCCACTTATTGCCTCGGGGTGGGGAGGGGGGGGGGAATTGAAAAAGAGGAGAAATACATATATACCGCATTGGGATAGAAATAACGCACTTCGTGTTAAATAAAGAAAATGACACAGTCAGTCAGAAAATGAATCTGTTGATAATATGGACGCTACCTCCTCGGGCAACTTATTGTTCCATTCGGAAATAGTTTCCGGGAAGAAAGGTTATTTCAAAAAGGTCAGTTGTGCACCTCTGTTCTTTTATTTTTAATCCATGATCTCTGCGTAATGACACACAATCGGAGTTCAACATATACTGAGTTCGGCCAATGCCAGTTGTTGAATTGAATATATTATGAAACAATTTTAAACAGACAGCTTTCCTGCGTTTTTGAAGTCTGTCCCAGCCCATGGTGTCCTTCGGACTCTATACGTGACGTCATAAAATAAAGCTCCGTCTTTTGCCATTATATATATATATATATATATATATATATATATATATATATATATATATATATATATATATATATATATATATATATGTGTGTGTGTGTGTGTGTGTGTGTGTGTGTGTGTGTGTGGGGGGGGGGGGGGTTGTTAAATATTAAATTAAATATTATATTAAAAAAAGTTGTATTGCAAATATTTATTGCTGGTTGCATCAGATTACAAAAGCATAATTATGCGTTTTAGTAAATGCGAAAGGTGAAGAAAATAGGCTTCTTCTAATTTCCAATAAGAAATTACTTACCTGCAGGCGATTACAGTTTTGTGACTAAAGTGCTGTCACAATACTACCAATCCAATTGTGCGCGAACGCTGTCTGGATGCCGAACTCTTCGGAACATTATTCTGATCATCATGTATGATTTGGACTGAAAAGTCAAGGATCGGTTTCCCACTGCAATAGCATAGCTTCCTAATACTTAAGTTGGTTGCCTCCCAATTCACTTTGTCAAATGGCGAAAGAGGAAATTTTCCAAACAGGAAATATAAACGCAGTTTGTGCGTTTTTCGACCTAGGATATGTTGACCTGGTCGTAGCCTACGGCGGAAACCATACAAACTACGCTTATATCCCCTGCTTGGAAAACTGCCTGTTCCGCCATTGCTTTGGCAAGCATCATTGTGGAGAAGCCAACCTAAGAATTAGGAAACTCTCCTATTGAATCCCGCCAGAAAGAAACGAGTTGATTATAGTAAAAAAAATACTTAAACTACGCATCGCATAGTCTAGCTCTTGAGGTTCTCTACGAGTGTTCTTGAAACCCAGCAAGATGATGTTGATAAGTGTCCGCCTCCGTGAACTTCTAAGTTTTTATGAAATTAGTTATTCCACCGTTCTCTGGAGTGTAAAAAAAAATATTCAGGTCACATGCGACCTGTATATGTGGCGGTGGTCCCGGATCGAATAGTGCCAGAACGATTGGTCCGGCCCAACGTCAAAAGAAGAAAATGAAATCGTCCTAGAAGAAACACAGGCTGCTATGTGTAAATCGCCAGCCTCGCGAGTTCGGTTTGATGGGCGCAGTATCGAAACAGAATACTGACGTAATCCTGTGAAGTCTGTGATGTTGAAGAGACCCGGTGCTGTGTGGTGCTAAAAGAATTCGTAATCATTTTGAAGTTTTTCTCAATTAGTTGTTCTTTAATTTCAATCTCCATTCGTTTATCACCATATTTTAGGTAGCCAACGGAGGAAGCTCTTAATCAGATGTTACACATTGGTGTAGTTAGACTCGTACGCACATTTAGACAGCCTTCTTGGCCAATCCGCGCGCACATATTCCTGAAAACTGAAGTGTCATTTACTCCATAGTAAAACACGTTAACTCTGGAGAGCTCCTCGATCACGTGCCGTCCTTGGATCTAAGTAATGCAGTTACTCGCTTGTTAAAAACAAAAAAAAGGAAAAAGAAAAAAGGAAAAGCTTGCAGCCTTTTCGCTCTTCAAAGGAGCAAGAACTAGCCTTCTTGCAATTAACGTTTCGACATTATCTTCCAAGAGTGCTACTTTTAATAAAAAAGCCAGGACCGAATATTTTGGTATTTCGAATTCGTTGAAGCGCAACCTTGAAAGTTTGCGACGCGTTTCGAATCATTAAGAAAGCTGAAGTGCGAGCGAAGCGACAGAACAGCTAAACGAAAACAAGAGGATACGGCTCCTCTTTCCAAGAAACCCGTCTGGAGCAATATGGCCGCCGCTCCCGTTCGAGGGATGCCGGGCAGACGCAGCAGTAGCAGCAGACAGGTCGATAACCGACGACGTTTCGAGCCCACCATGTGTCCTTCACCGAGGCTGTCAACCTCTACCGCCAGGGCGGCGCCAGCAGCTACTGCAGAGGCTGGCACGCGCATGCGCTGTACGCTGCAAACGCGAAGAGGAGGCCGTGGAGAAGACTGCGTTGCCAGGGGCAACTGAACCCCGCCGGCCTAGCAACAGCGTGGCGAGCGGAAAGATTGCCTAGGGAGAGCGGTGTTTCGAAAGAGCTGCGGCGGGGCTAGGAAGGCCGGCCGGCCAGGCGGCTCTGGAACGGTGAATAGAAAGAGGAGGAGAGCCGCTTCGCGCGCGCTTCGCATGGATTCTGGTTCGACGGGAGGGGAGCTGACTCCCCTTTTCGGGAGGGAGGCGGACTCACTCAGTTACTCCCTCTCTCGGCGCATCGGGGAAGGAAAACCAGACAAAGCAAACAGGCACATCGAGCCACTGAAAGCGGAGTGGCTTCGCCGGCGCGAGAGGGGGTTCCTCGCGAACGTGCTCTCGACCGCCGCGTCTGGGCTGCCGCCACTGGGTTGCTCCCAATGTCGGCGATGGAGGCGATCCCATCCTTTTCGAGGTCACTGCCAAAGCTACCAGCCTCGTCGAAAAAGAAAAGGAAAAGAAAACTCATTTGCGGTCGTTATTCTGAGACACACAAAAGACGTTTTGTGATAGTTTTGCGCGTTGCATGATCGGTGGTAACCAGGAGCACTTTACGTAATGAAAACTATGGTCCCCAGTGTCTGGGGTCCGTGATTATAACAGTGAGCCGCGGTTTCAGGAATAACCAACTACCGGTGGTAGATCATTGTTAGAGACACGCGCAAGGCGTTTGGCGATATCTCGGCTCGTTATATGACCGCGTTAAAGCTCGAAACCAGGTATATGCTTCGCTTTTTGAGAATAGTAGGCGATTCTTTCTATACTAAACGAGAACCTGCTCATATGAAGTTTATTTAACACGGAACAGCTGCTTAGGGTTTCAATTTTCTCATCGCATTTTGTTTATTTAGCCTTCACATCGTATAGAGAAAAGGAGTACTAATGAAATTTAGGCTGGGCTGCTTCACCGCACCACCACCACGGTACTCCACGTGAAAAGGGTACTGCCTTTCTTGGCAGAGCAAGATAGAGGGATCGCAGGTAAGGAAAAGTGCTTCTTTAGTAACAAGAAGATCTTCGGTGGTGCCTAGGGAGTTGGTAAGGTAAAAATGTTACCAGTTTACTGCTTAAAATAATCGTTTAAGATGACCAGATTTATGAAGAGATTGAATTACTAACCAGCTCTAAAGACAGCTCGCCAAATTCCCGAGTGAGCAAGGTTCTGTGCTGATACAGGCGGAGTGTAGAGATGTATCTTAATTAGAAGGGAATCACCTGAATCGGCAGAAAATATATGCGACTGCAGGAAATGCCACCGCTAATCGGAAAAACGAATAACGGGGGATAGTAAGCATTTCAAAACCTTCGAACTTTTTGATTTGGAAGCCTGCCTAGATACAAAATGCCAGCTGTTTTGAATTTTGTTACGGCGTGAAAGAGGTAAATGTGCTATAAAGATGGAGCTGAAATCACGTTCGAAAACGAACTTCGAAGCCAGAAAACTCAACAAATTCAAATTTTGTCTCATATGAATCTTCAATTGTACACAAAAAAAGCAAGGTTGAGACATGTAATCTAGAAGAGTGCGGTGAGGGGCTAGTTGGTACGACATTATGAAAAATATGAATAACTGCGCAAAAAGGACGGGACAAGAGAGAACGAGCACTCTCGTGTGTTTCTGTGCTTCTTCTCTCTTGTCTCGTCCTTTTTGCGCAGTTATTCATATTTTCCATAATGTTGAGACATGATTTGACACTACCCCGTTTTTGAGTTGTGCAAGCTGTCCATTGCTTATTGATCCCTGAAGCGGCCATTATCCGAGGGTCTCATATCATTTTGTACTCCCCAAGCAATTTAAAGGCTAAACCAAAAGTAGATCTTCACTGGTCAGATTTGCCTCAGCAGTATCGATGCTCGTAATAGAAACGCATCGCTTTTGATATTAGCTCGGAAACAGCCGATTACGTGAAACGCTTTGCGTGAAAGCAGACCCCCCCCCCTCGCTGTCCACCCCACTGTCCATGTCGACACTACTGCGCGGCCTCCATCCAATCTTTTTTTATTTCTTAAATTTCATTCTGTCGGTTCAGTACTGATTCTGCAACTATCATTATTTCTTTGATCGTGTGCCTATGTGTGTTGCCTTTTGTCTAGGGTTTGAAATAGCGCGTTTCAATTTTGGGAAAAGCCTCACTTTAGCTCATTCACGGTCCCTGCGTCCCCTCCCCCACTGAAGACCAGCAGACCCCGTGTTTTTGGGGAGACGTAGGGAAGTGAGGATGGAGGACAGGGGAGAGAGGCGTGCGGTGGGGAGTCTCGGGAGGAAAGAATCCGGGATTATTGGGAGACACGCCCTTTCAACTCCTCCCCTACAGTTTAATGCGTTTTTCGTTCTGTTTTATCTTTCCAGCGTGCGCTTTACTTCGAGTTTTTGATGGGGACAAACGAGGAAATAAGAGGCGAGTAAGTGCGCTTCGGTGGCGAGTGCTGACACTGCTGCCGGACGAAACTAACAGCCCTGGACCCGTGTCAGACCTCGTTTCGAGAGAGAGAGAGGGCGCCTCGATCGGGGTCGACTGTGTCCAGTGAGGAGGCGCTGAGTTCAGGCTAAAGAAAGGACTTTCAGCGGCTGGGTTTTTTCTATGCTCCTATCGTTACACACTTGGTCGCTTTGTTAGCCTCATTAGGCTTGACATTTCACTTTGGAGAAGTCGAACGGCACCGGGTCGGCTTCGTGCACAGTGCAGGAGCAACACATATACCTGGGTACTTACCCGGTTTCTAATTAGATAGTCGAAACGACTGACTCCGTGCTATTGATAACATTCATTAGTTAGCAGCTTTCGAATAGCATTGTATTTGCGGAGTTACTTTATGACTTCTATTCAAAGCGTTTCGTTGGCTGTGGTCTGCCAAATAGAATAATTGCAGCTATTAGTGTAGTTGACAATGAGCCAAATTTCAAACGTTACAAGATTGTGAGAATTTATTATTGACTGAGTGGCAAAAAAATCAAATAGAAGGAATTGATCGATACCAGACATATATACGCACGGCTAACTGTACTGAATGATCAGAGCAAACACGATGTTAAGAATGAACAGGAAATCGTAGAAGAAATATTATATAACGTAGGGGCACTTTGAGACCATACTCACGTGAAAATTTAAAAAAAAAAGCCCGGGAAAGTTTTTAATGTGGGCGCTTACTTTACGAAAATTCTTTTGTTTCCTTTTTGTTTCAAGTATTCAGTGCATAAGAGGTGGCTGTGAGAAATCAGTTTGAGTTTCGCCTCGCATTTGAATAGTTTGAAATTTAAAGCCTGTTCCATTTATACAAAGACAGAACGGCCACCGATGCCTGCTTATCGGAGCACTCGGGCTTGTTGCAGTGCTTTCGCGGAAACTTAAGCGCTTAATAGAAAGGAAAAAAAAAAACACGTCACTTTATTGCTGACGCGGCCTTGTAACTTCAATATGAGGGTTGTCTTACCCGTAATAAATGCTGCTTTTCCTTCGACTACTTTCAATCTTGCACAATGGGCGCTGGCTCAAGGATTTTTTCAAAAGCTTATCACAACAACGCTTTACTTAGAGTTAGTTCCCAGAATCGTTTCGATCGACCCACTGTTTGTCCGATTTGAAAGGTTTCATTAAGAGGACTTTCAGAACCCTCGAAAACGCTCCGCGCATGGTGCGTTGCCATGGTGACGGGAAGTACCAAGGGTCGGTGCTGATCCGATCCTCATAGGCGCCGAGACAAATAGGGTGCTTCCGTAAAGCATAAACCCGTAATCATCGATGTTCATTTTCAGTTTTTTTTTTATGTCTCGGGGAATTTAATTCTTTGCACAGCCGGCTCCGATATGAAACGGAACCCTTAGTTATTGAGCAGCCATCTGCTGCTCATGTAGCAGTGCAGATTTCACACTGCCTTTTGTGCTTTAACTGATCTTGGACGAATGAGCTTCATTGTGGGTGGTTCTGCTGTTTCGCGCGGTGCCATGTACATTGAATGAACTATGTTGCCAACTTTCATCTCTGCACATCCTTCTTCGAATAAGCTTCGGGGCCCTTTTCCAAGTTCGTCAACGAAGAGACATGAAGAATATCAGATTCGTCACCCATTCCGCCCCCACCCCTCCCCCTCCCCCTTCCCCAAATCCTCCTCAATTTCCTATACGGAAGAAGTTGGTGTTTTTAATGCCCCATCAAGGTTCTTTGAGGGCAAATAAATGATGATGACGATGATAAATAACTGGACTCCCTCCCGAGCCAAGCCCAGCTTTGTATCATTATAGATAGATCATAACTCAAGCTCAAGTCATATCACATGTTACCTAAGTAGTTAACATTTATATCCTTGGTGCATAATTTGATTATGCGAAGGTAAAACATACGTGGGTAGCTTTACAATAAGAAAGAGAGCAGTCAGTTTGCGCGCATAAACTGATTTTGTTATTATTTCTAAGCTGATGTAGAAAATCTCTTATGGGTATTATTGCCTACAGCAAAACTATTTACAACAAAGGAAGAATCGTGCTTTTCACTCATAATTGAAGAGTTTTCGTTGGGTGATCACCCCAACCATTTGGATAATGTATTGAGCGGACTTAATGCGTTGCCTTTAATTCTGGAACCACCTGTAATTTTAATCATGACTCATTGTCACAATAATGCACCATGTATCTCCTTGCCCTTATCTGCTGTAATGCCCGATGGGATTGTCAGTATCGTTAATTAATTAATTATTACTGACCAGGTGGTGCAAGCGGAAGTTGCCGGTGAAAACATTCTACAATGGAGAAACCGCTCACGCCGAAAAAGTCGTTCGTACAGTCCATTGCTGAACAATAAATATTCGTTATTTGCGCAAGCAAGGTGTTTACCTTCCATATTCAAGCCGACCATTTAGGGCAAAACCTACCCTTCACCTTAAGAGAGCGAGAATGAAGCGGAACCCATTGAGTAATGGGTGCACGCTGAGTGCGATCGAGTGAATAAGTATATCACGCGAAAACGTATATCTAAATGAAAACATATATCTGAACGACCGCGGCAGCTGCATTTTTATGGAGGCAAAACGCTAAGGCGCCCGTGTGCTGTGCGATGTCAGTGCACGTTAAAGATCCCCAGGTGGTCGAAATTATTCCGGAGCCCTCCACTACGGCACCTCATCTCTTCCTTTCTTCTTTCACTCCCTCCTTTATCCCTTCCCATACGGAGCGGTTCAGGCGTCCAACGATATATGAGACTGATATTGCGCCATTTCCTTTCCCCCGAAACCAGTTATTGTTATTATTATTAATGCCTAACAGGAATCAGTTGTTTTTTTTTCTTCGTTAAAAAATAAAGCAGATTCACACAGCCCCACAACTCCATCTGAATACGATTTAGTGAATAAGTATATCACGCGAACACGTATATCCGTGTGCTGTGCGATGTCAGTGCATGTTAAAGATCCCCAGGTGGTCGAAATTATTCCGGAGCCCTCCACTACGGCACCTCATCTCTTCCTTTCTTCTTTCACTCCCTCCTTTATCCCTTCCCTTACGGAGCGGTTCAGGCGTCCAACGATATATGAGACAGATATTGCGCCATTTCCTTTCCCCCGAAACCAGTTATTGTTATTATTATTATTAATGCCTAATAGGAATCAGTTTTTTTTTCCTTCGTTAAAAAATAAAGCAGATTCACACAGCCCCACAACTCCATCTGAATACGATCCAGTGAATAAGTATATCACGCGAACACGTATATCTGAATACATAATGGAATCAGTTGTTTTTTTTTTCTTCGTTAAAAAAAATAAATAAAGGCTGATTCACACAGGCTCACAGCTTCATCTGTTTTACGTGAGCACGTCTGGTAAACGTGTGCGAGCCTCATGTATACCGAGTCCTAATTATCGCCTATCAGCCTACTCGTTAACAGGCCTACCTGCACGCGTTCCTCACGAACGATCGCCGTTCGATAACGTGCTGCATGCGCTCTGGCGCTAACGCACAACCGGATGCTGGCGCCCATCGACCCGTGGCGAACCTGCCCATCCACGTCTTGGTTGACGTCGTGGGAGAGAGGCTTTAAATTCATTCCTCTTTTCAAGACCCACTCGAGGTGTTGTTTGCTGATCCTTGTCTGCCGTGTGTGTTGTCGGGGGCTCTCTCTCGGGGACCCGCATCGCCGGCCGACCTATTATTCGCGGCACAACGCCATTTACTCGACCCATGCAAGACGCGCCCGCCCGAGAGGGGCTCTCCCTGCTACAGGAGCGGAGTATGTGTGCTAATTCACCATAGGCTACATCGAAGAAGAGACGTTGTGAAATACATTAAACGTCAGCATAGCCTTAGTATTAAGCCGTACTTCGCTCTTACTAGTAATTTCAAAAACAGTTTTCTTCCACAGGCAGTTGAACACTGGAACTTGATTCCTGGCGTAACCCTTACTCCTCTAATAAACTTTTAATAAGCAATCGAAGATGCATGGTGTTACGTGTTGAATTATGATGTGTTTATTGTGTTTTGCAGCAGTTTATTTTGTATTACTGTATCTTTGTTATATTGTAGGAGCTACATATGTTACCATATTGCATTTAGTTTCAAACCTATTATTACGTGTTTCATTTATTTACTGCTTTTTTTTCTAACCCCACTTCTGCAATGGCCACGCCACGGGTTGCAGTATGTATAAACAAACAAACAAACAAACAAACAAACAAACAAACAAATGAGTAAATAAATAAATAAATGTTCTGTGATACGCAGTTGCTTTTGCGCTAACACGTCGGTGCGCCGGGTTTCAAGAGGAGATAAACACCAACATCAGCGTCATCAGCCGAACCACGTCCACTACAATACAAAGGCTCTCTATCATGATTTCTGTACAGCATTTCCATCTCACCTATACACCTGAATGTCTTACCTATACGCCCTAATCTTACGGTGGGAGGGTGGGACTAAAGTCCTGAACCCTCCCAAGCTTAGGACTCAACCCTAAACCCTCCCAAGCCCCGCTACCAGCCCGGAAGCAAACACGTTGGGTTGTATATTGTTGCCAAAGACTCTACGTGGCGCGAGTTGGCTACGCCGTTATCTTCCCCGGTATAGCTGAGGGGAAAAGCTAACTACATGACTTCTGCATGGGAGTCGTAATGGCCGGTTTGCACACGACAGGAAGAGGCAACTAACGCGAAGGTCAAGTGCACACATACCGGGTGTTTCAGCAAACACTTTCAAAAATTTTCCAACGCAGGCTTTTCGGGGTAAAAATATGGCTTTTGCGGCATAGTATTACCAGTGTTGGCGGACACCAGAAAACCGGTGAATCAGCTTAATTTGTAACATGGTTAACTAATTTTGAATAAGTAACTTTTTAACAAATACAGTTAGGCGCCTAGTTGCAATTAGAGATTTGTAGCCGGTCGTTAGTGATACCCATATCAGTTTTTAGAATTTCGAAAACGCGATTACCCTCGCCGCTGCCGATCGACAATAGTTGGCTGCATCGTGCGGAAATGCATGCGCTTTCCAAAGCATGCAGGCAAAGCAACACCTCCTGTGCACGTAATTAGTCGAAAAAGCGCAAATTTTGTCGAACCACAGCGCCAAAGGTAATCGCGTTTTCGAAATTCTAATAACTGCCGTGACTTTTCTAACGACCAGCTACATATCTCTAATTGCAACTAGGCGCCTAACTGTAGTAGTTAAAAAGTAATTATTAAAAATTAGTTATCCAGCTTACTACTTGAGACAATTCACCGATTTTATAGTGTCCGCCAGCACTGGTAATACTATGCCTCAAAAGCTATATTCTACCCCAAAACGCCCAGTTTTGAAGATTTTTGAAAGCGTTCAATGAAACACCCGGCATATCGTGAAAGGCATGGGTAAACCTGTGCTGCAAATCTTAATGGGATTTTACTTCTTCCTTTCTTCTTTCATTCCCTCCTTTATCCCTTCCCTTACGGCGCGGTTCAGGTGTCCAACGATATATGAGACAGATACTGCGCCATTTCCTTTCCCCAAAACCAATTATTATTATTTTAAGCATCTGCAGTCTCATACACTGTAAGCACGAATACGTAGTACGTCTATATGGTCTGTACTTAAAAGAGCTTGTTGGGATAGTTGGTGCACATCTCAAATAGGTGGGAAACAGCGAAAAAAAAAACACGTGGACGGAAAGAAAGAAACACGAGCACATGCTGTCCGTGTCACTTTCTTCCTGTCCGCGTTTTTTGCGCTGTTTCCCACCTCTTAAGATACGCCTATATGAGAATTTAGAGTGTAACAAAGCAAACAAGGACAAAGATGGTGGAGACGCCATGAAATTTATTTTGACTTTCAGATGAAGGGAATACAAGATAAACATCGCGCATCCGTCGTGAATAGCCTGAGACCTTAGGACACATGAAGATATGCAGTGGCGCACATGGCATACACGTTTCTCACTAAGGAGTAGAGAGCAATATTCTGGTCCTGTGGTTGCGTAAAGTAGCAAGACGAAGTGGCGGCGATTGAATGCCAGCAGAGGTTGCAACAAAGACCCCAATAATCTTTTTCCCTTTCCTGTCTTGCGTTGCTGCTTGAATTTGCTGGAGTCGCGCAGGTGGGCCACAACCCAGCGTTAACCGTGCAAACGGAAAAGCGCCTCTTCCTCGAAATGATGTTATATAACCGCGGTTATTTTTGTGATACTACCCAATGTGCACTGAAACTACACTGGACGTTCAGTGGACGTTCACAGGACGTCCCACATGTCCTCAGGACATCCGAGGGAGCTTCAGTGTCCATTGTGTAGCTGGTCGATGAAGACGTTACAATTATCAAGGCTTACTGATGAAAAGGACAGGAAAGGATTTGCTTGCAACGTGGCCGCAAAACATGGCCACCAGGACGTCGTCACCGTAATGTGCACTCGCCAAGGGTCGTCGCCTATAGACTTCAGTGCATACGACCCCCCCCCCCCCCCCCCCCCCCCTCGTCATGTGCTCTTTCGTCGTTGGTCTTTCACGTGCTAGCGGGGCATTGCAAATGGCTACCAGGTACGAGGCTAATTGATTTACTGCAATGTCATGACGACCGGCTGACTGCCACTGGCATCGGGCCATTAATTTTCGAACAGGCATATTTGCCGTTCGACGGAGGCGACGGCATTTGCAACTTACAGTTCTTATCTGACCATAGTTTCTCTCCAGACATTATGAAATGTACGTATATTGTCACCACGGTGATGACTTATTTGGCTGTCTTGGTTATATCCCTTACAAAAATTTCTTTAGACAGTCTACAGACTGTCTAACGACTTCCGTCGATATATTCTATCGACTCTCTACAGACAACCGCAGAGAACAGTCTATAGGCGATACAAATCCTATAGATCGACAGTCTATAGACCACTGATAGATTTATGGCCATACATTTTCAGTAGACTTTTGTCTATAGACAGTCTATAGACTATGAATAGACTAGAAGAAATCTGTATAGGAAGGCAATAGAGCCTATAAGAAGTCTATATACTGTAAGGGTAGCGACGTTCACTTGATCCAGTGCCCACATTACTGGTGGCATTCATTTCATTTGCAAGTTTTGGGGTGCGCCCCGGTTGACAGTGGCACTACAGCTTCTACTGACTCCCTCCCTGGGCATTCCTCAGCGGTGCTGAGTTCCTCCAACTCCGAACGTCGCGCGACTTCCTCTCCAGAGGAAGTGTGCTCCTACCCTTGACGTCCAAGCAACGGGCCCCACGGAACATAACGAAGGCTTTCCTCCTCTCTCCCATAGGCGTCGCCGATGATCTGCGACGCGCGCTGTTCGGGCGGTGCAAGGCGGAAGAAGGGGAGGGTGCGAGATAGAGGAGCGCGATGATGGATGGCGCCCCCTGGATGGCTGGCCGGTGATAAGGCTCATTGTCTGCCTTTTACGGGGGCAGCCCCCGTCGCGGTCTTGTTTATATCCACCCGAGCGTCACTGTTTGTTACGCCATGTTCGCTACGGCGAGGCAGGCCGCTTCGCTCGAAGGATTGACGCCTCAGGGTCGCGCATGTGTTGGCCGATGAACTGAGGCCAACGTCGGTCCGAGCGAGGCGGCCACTGTCGCACTTTTCGGGTTCAACTCCAGGAGTGCGGAGCGCTGCTTTGCAAGGTCTAGGAAGGCTTTGAAGGGCCAGGGCATTTAGACCTGCAGCTGCACTGCCCAAGTGAATAGCCGCGTTTACATGAATGCGACATAAGTCAACCCCAGTCCCCTTTTTGAGGGAAAGCGCAGGTTTAGAGAAGGGAAGGCTCCACTCAACCTCTACTCTCTTCCTCGACGGTTTTGCACTTTTCCTCAAAAAGGGGACTGGAGTCGACTTCTGTCGCATTCGTGTAAACGCGGCTAATGGCGAGCTTGTTTATGATTCAAAAGAATCTCATGGACATCCCCGATACGATTGAAACATGGTGACAGGCGCGCTGGAACGATTGCGCACTTTGCTTTAAGGCTTAAGAATATTTCCTTGTTCCTGGTAATTTTAATGCAAATACATATTTCGTCAAAAAGGGGACTGGAATCGACTTCAGTCGCATTGGTGTAAACATGGCTAATGGCGAGCTTGCTTATGTTTCAAAATAATTTGATCAACATGAATCCTCGGTACGATTGAAACATGGTGACAGGCACGCCGGAACGATTACGCACTTTGCTTTAAGCTTTAAAAATATTTCCTTGTTCCTGGTAATTTTAATGCAAATACATATTTCGTCAAAAAGGGGACTAGAGTCGACTTCTGTCGCATTCATGTAAACGCGGCTAATGGCGAGCTTGCTTATGTTTCAAAAGAATTTGATCGACATGAATCCCCGATACGATTGAAACATGGTGACAGGCGCGCCGGAACGATTACGCACTTTGCTTTAAGCTTTAAAAAAGTTTCCTTGTTCGTGGTAATTTTAATGCAAATACTTATTTTACTTTTGCATGTTTAATACACTTAGATTTTCATCGCTGCTAGGAAGCCACTATTTAGAGTACAAATTAATTTATGCCACCAGTCTCCGAATATTATCTTGTTCAAGTTCTTCCAATTTTCGCATTTCTGTTGTATATTTTATTCATTTGTTTTTGAATTCCGATGTCTCCATAAAATCGGATATTCCGACCTCCAAAGATGGTGTCCTTGGATATTTGTTTCATGCCGCCTTTTTTAAAGGTTATCATTTGGTACATTCGGCGGGCAATATTTATCGCGTGTCACTGTTACTGTCCCGCGCGGGAAAGAAATACGGAAAGGCTCCTATGAACACAGTGGACTGAGGTGAGTATGAAAATGAAACAAGAAAATGTTTAGATGCGTTGATTTAAGCCGGATGGTTGTGGATGGCATTGTATTTGAGCCAGTATTGTTTCATTCCTCCGTTCTTGAGTGTTTTCAGCGCTTCAGATTTAGTCTCATCGTTAATGCATATTTATTCACTACAAATAAATAAAGAAACAAAGAATGAAACATCAAATCAATCACTCAGTAAGTCAGCCAGTCAATCGATCGACTGACCGACTTGCTGACTGATTGATTGACTGACTCTTTGACTGTTTTTCAATCAATCAATCAATCAATCAATCAATCAATCAATCAATCAATCAATCAATCAGAGTCAGAAAACACGCTCAGTAGCATCAGTTGTTTGGCACCTTTATCCTCGTCCTCAGCAGCCCTTAAGTTCCGAAGTTTGAAGTCCCAACTTCCAAATGCTAAGTTCCATTAAAGGTGCTTCGCAAAGGCACGTCTCTTTTTGCAGCGCAGACGTAAACTGTTATGCAGCAAACACGGTCTTAAACCACAGACGCCCTACTTTTACTGCTGGAACAGGTGCGACTGTTGACTCTCCCAGTTTCAACGACGTCCCAACGGGATTGCCCTGGCGACGCAGTTCTTATACATCAAATCACGCCGTTGATAGAGCGACCGCATTAGCCGTCGCACCGCGGCGCTCAGGAGCCGGAAGTTGATCGAATGCTACCGCCCTAAATAACATTAGCATAGAGATGGCTGCCGGCTTCCTACATCGCGGCTACTCCCGTTCGACTGCAGTCACTCCTCCAAGCAACTATTCAAGAAAACGCCGTTTCGCTAATCTGTAAGCTTGTGAGTATGTATGTGTTGTGCGTTTCGCGCGCGTGCGCAAACTGCAGCGTCGCCCACCAAGCACTCCTGAAGAAGTCAACCGCTCCTCCTATTCATGGACGCGCAGCAGAGCAGGGGTCTCAATCTGCATCGGAGGTTAACTGATTGCGCAGTTTGGAGCCCCGCGCCACTGCCAGCAAAATACTCTCAATGGACGCTCCTGTGGACAATAAACCTGAGAAGCGGACCAAGTCGGCGCCGTCCGAACGCACGGACGGAGGCAACTTCACCGATAGACAAACTAGGCATAGGCGGTGTTGTCGGAGGTCACCGGAGGACAATTACGGCGGAGGCCGCCAACAAAAGGGCGTACATCGGCTTCGCTGCAGTGATGGATCGCCCTGCCTATGCGCCGTCACGAAAGGAACCCCGCTATATGCGCAAAAGCTATCCGTATGTTTTCGGTAGAACGCTCGGACTGAAACGCGCGCGCCGGCCTGTCCAGCTTCTCTCCTCCGCGAAGCCCTTGTAAAGTATGAAGAAGGGACCTTGAATGTTTGCGCGCTGGTTCTATACAGTGGGGCCCCAACTCGGTCCTGGCTCCGCTGACGCGTGGCCTGCAATTCAGAGTGCACAACAACTTTGGTCAAGACTCCTGTCTCCGAAGTATTTTTGAAGCGAAAAGCTTCACAACCGCGAGGTAAAGCAGTCATCGCGTAGACCGGAAAATGACCTTGAACGACCTTCAGCCCAACCACGTAAGCCGCGTATGACCATATGTGGTAGAGTTAAGGTGTCGAACCCTTGGCCCCTGACCTTGACCCATGACGTTTAGTTGACCTTTGACATTGGGTGACCATTGGGTTGACCTTTGACATTGGGTGACCTTTGGGTTTACCTTTGACCTTAAGGACATCCGATGGGGTGATGTGAAGCCACTTGACATCCGATGGGGGTGTCGTAAGACCATGTGATACACGTCATAGCCACGTGGTCGTGTGGGTATATATAGAACGGCTGTCGCGAGCGTGTAGCGGAGCTGCCATGGACGAGCCTCAGACGCTTAGCAAGCGTCATTGCTTTTCTCTGAACTCCAGGGTTAGCCAAGTTAAGCCACTGCCAACTTCTTCATTCTCTCTTTGCTGAGTGCTTTAAAAGACCTGGTGGTTATCGCGTAGCCTCGCCGGTAGCATTGTGAGCAACATATGCAAGTGATTCGGCTGATTCTTTAATTAAATGCATTACTGGATATTGTGGCGCTCTGTAAACGTTCCGACCACTCTTCATAAATAGGAACTTGTACTGGCACAAAACTGGCGCACCAAAGACAACGGATATATCCGTGTATTTCAAGGGCAAACACACCAATTTCGCACGGCCCAACAGTAAATGCATAGAAGTTTAACACCGAAATGCATTTTTCCTGCATTTTTCTCACACGCGAAAAAGAGGTCACCGAAATACATCTATAAGGTGCAAAAACACTGGGCGCATACAAGGTGAACTGGAATACACTACAATGTTTGCACAAACTGGGAAGGAATGATATATTTCTTGCTGCTTCATTTGAGCACCTGTTCTGTGATCGGGTTGCCTTTATTCTATTTATTTTAATAAGTTTGTAAACCAACCGAGTTTTTAACTTCGTTACCATTGCCACATTTCTAAGTGCACGGAAAGTTAACCGGCAACAGGATTTAACGACAGAAACATGTCTTAAAACCCACATTAAGGTCACATTCATCTCATCAATACGGTCTGAAAAAAAAAAAGGAAAATGCAGTGTATCGCTCACTGCACATGGTCTTGAAGAGCCGCAACCCTGCATAAGCAGGGCACGGGAAAAGCGTCGTAAACACGCCTACAACTATTGCAGGAACTGCACAGTAATGGATACGACCAGGAGAAAGTGATTGCAGAAGGAAAAGCATCGGCTGAGCATTCGGCAGGCATTGTGTAAGGCTATGGAGGGCAGCTTACAGGTAATCCATAATAAGGAGAGTTCATATAACGAATGCATTCTGCCAGTGACACACCCCTGAGGCGGAGACATGGATGCTAACGAAAAGGTTCGAATTGAGATTAAAGACGGCGCAGCGAGCAATGGAGAGGAAAATGATAGGGGTGACGTTCAGAGACTGAAAGAAAGGAACACTGGTTAGGAAACAAATGCAAGTTAGTCATACCCCGGCTGAAATCAAGAGCAGGAACAGGATTTGGGTGTGACAGCGAAGAGCCTGTATACGCGGTGGTATGCTAGGGTAACAGAGTGGACTCCAAGAAACATGAAGCGTAGCACGGGGCTACAGAGAGTCGGGTAGAGGGACGGCAAGATTACCCAATTAGCTGGAAGGAGTGTGGAAGCTGCGGCTCATACAGTGGGCCTAACATAACTCATAACGATGACGATGGCATTCTCTGCTATCGGTTGGGTGATTACTAGGAACGGACGTTGATGGACGCATTGCTGCGAGAACGGCGAGATTCCGCGAGATTAAGCTCCGCCGAATTTACTTACTATCGAGCATGTATAAAACAAAACGGTCCGAGCTGTTATAGATTAACCAGTGAAATAAATTGTCAATGCAAAAGGGAGGATTGCTGGGCCAGTTGGTTCATGATTCAAGACTAAAGACGGCGCGACAAAACGGGACAAGATAGAGAGAAGCAACACACACAGCACCGAACTTACAACTGAGTGTATTTCATGCGGAAGCGCAATAAATACAGGAAGTACACATAAAAACTAAAAGAACACCATGATATAAGACTGATACTATTGCAAGTGAATATCTAAAAAGGCTATCTCTTTTCTCGATAAGCGAAGAGACGGCACGCTCAAGCACTTGTCACCTCTCGTGTGGATGACGAAAGCTTCGTACAGTTCTCGTTTTTGTTGGCTTGCGTACGTGCGCAACACTTTGCTTTTGTTGAACTGAGGAGTGCATTTGCATGTTGTCACATGCTTGGCGAGTGTCTACTTGTCCCGTTTTCGCGCCTTTTTCACTCTTGAAACTGTCAATGTGTCGTGCTCGGAAGTTGCCGCCCACCAAGTAACAATCAGCTGAGCTGGAGAGATGATAAAATTTTATGCGCAATTTTCCCGAAACGAGTCTGAAACGGTGCTGATAAGTTTTCCGCGTGGGATTTCAGCCCTTCGTCGACAAGGGAAGGGGGGGGGGGGGGGGGGGGGCGTTAGCGTCGTGGAGCCACGGCTGCTCTGAAGATAGCCACCAAACCGGAACGACGCAGCGCGGTGCGCAGTGCGCACTGTTCCAAGCCCACGTGTCTCTCCTTTTTACTATTCTTTCTTTCTTCCTTTCTTCTCTTCTTTCTTTAGGCTATGTGAATGAGTGCTGCCTCATTTCCGTCCTGTAAGCTTTCGTCGGAGGACACAGACCGCGAATGAACAAAAGGAAAGACAGAAAAAAAAGAGGGATGAAAAGGAAGAGTGGTTTGGAGCAAGCCAAGAGTGTCGGCACGGAAAAGCACGGAGGACCCTATTACATACCGCGTTTCACGGTTTTCTACGCTCCGTTTCTCAGGCTACCGAATGCCGTGTACAATGGAGAACAAAGGAGCTTACTGGAGCTTGCGCCCACTATATATGCCAATCTTTTTTCACACTCCGTAGCTTGCGTAAAAGTATATTGTAGTCGGATACAACTTAAGTCTGCAGTGAAGCTCCGCCCGCATTCAGGACCGGCGCACAATATTCCTCCACGATAAAAAAGTAGTCCGTTGTTTAAACTTCTCTTGTTAACTAAACAAGAAGCTAGTCACGAGAAAAATGTTATGAGCTATATAATTTTGATGCAACAGCACTGTGTCCCCTCTGTGTCGTTGTTTGTGAGCGCCTGGATTTATCATAATGAATGTTTGTATAGAATTTTGATACCTGGCTTGTTTAATACAGTCCAGTATTAAAAAGTTTATTTCGTTTAATTTTGTGACTGGCTAGCGGAGTGATACAGTACGCCGCGGACCGTGGCCCAGTGTTAACAGCTGCTGTTTTTTTTTTAACTTGTATCCTACTATAGCAAAGGCTGCAGAAACGCTTTATTCAGATTTTGGTTTGGCTTTTACGTGATTTAACTTCCGAAAGCCTCTCAGGCTACGAGGGACGCCTTACTGGATTTCGGAGGCTGCACGTTTTTGTATTCATGTGTATAGCTGTTCGAATTTATTCAAATATGTTCTATTCAGTATTACACTATAACCCCTCTTTCGGCGCCGATGGCTCCTTTTTTTATGTATATGTATGCTTTACATCTATCCAAATCAGCGCTTGAAGACACGCACGGAAAGAAAAGTGAGGCACAAACACACGCTTCGCCGCGTGTGTGTATGTCGCACCTTTCTGCCCATGTCTTCAAGCACTGATTTGGATAAATGGATAACCAACTAGCACAACAAGCCACTTTTCTTAGCAATAGTTTATTACCAGTTGAAACACTGCTCACCAGGTGAAGTATTTGCGCTTTCACCATGTGTTTCCCATGGGGACAGAATCGGCGCAGAACCGTCTAGCGCAGGAAACTTATCGACTGTTCTCGATCCAGCACAGCAACGATAGGAACATTGATCCAAGGTGCTGTTTGCGTACTCTCGATAATTTTGCCCTACAGGACTGTTCAAGTGCTGACTCACAACCTGCGTTTCCAAGATACCCCAAGCGCGCAAACAGAGGACGTTCGATAAGCGGTCACTGCTCGCATGCTCCGATTACACACGCTGGTTTTAGTTTATTTTTTCATCCAATTTACTGTGATTTGGTACACGACCCTGTTCATGCAGCCCACCATGCCACCAATTATCTTCGATTCCCAACCAACAAAGCACAACAGAGAACAGGAAGCTTAGTACCGCGCAAATCCGGCATACTCGCCCGAATATATGGCACTCGAAAAATATACGGAACAGCGAGAAACGAGGTCTTCGGGCAAAAGCGAAGAGTCAGCAGTGCAGCCAGCGAGCGCTGCCTTGCAGCGCGGGGGGGGGGGTCCCTTCTCTCGTGCTGCGGCCTGGCCATTAGGAACAGATGTCCGAACGGCGAGGGGCTTCCTGTTATTCTCGGTCTCTGTGTCACGCTTCGAGGCGCTCCCCGCTTCTGCCTCTGTTGCCGCCGTTGCCCCCCTCCCTCCCCCTCTCCACCACGTTCATCGTCCTCCTGATAACAGCGTGCGCCTCTCTCTACCCCCCCCCCCCCCCCTTCCCTGCAACCTCCAGCTCTCCACGCCCGCTGCTTGTGTACCCCTCGTGCCACTAGCGACTATCCAGGGATGCAAGGGAGCTCCTGGAGCTCTCAGCCCGTAAAAGATCCCTGCGCTGTTCCCGTTCCACTCTCGCAAGATACATCGAGCGAGCACGCCCCCCTGGCTTTACCCTCGGCCCGCTGATTACTGCGTGGTTCGTGGCCGACGGAGACAAGAAGAAGGATTCAGCAACAATGACATCACATCAGCTACGTTTGGCTGGTCTTGATGTCGTGGACTAATTAACGCCTGGACTTTGAAAGATCCCAAGTGGAACTGGTAGTACCAAACTCAAGGGAATAGAGACGAGAGCACGCGCTGGGGGCGCTGTCTGTTTCCTCTTAGTGTCTTGAGTCTCCTTCGAGCGGTGCTTTCAAGGTTCACAAGTGCGACACCGCGTCGTCTAAGCGTAGACCTGCAAGTTCCATGAGCTGGGAACCGTGCCCAGAGTTAGAAGATCCCCTGAAGTCGTGGAGGGACTCGAGCGCTTTTCTTTTTAAGTGCGAAGCTACTGTAAGCACCTCGTCCAGTAAACGCGTCTTACTCATATACTTGTCGACGTTAACTATATTCGTCTTTTACATGCCTACTGCAGATGCCAAGTGCGTACTGCAGATGCCAAATGGTGCCGTTTCTGGGGAAGGGTGGCGGGGCGGTGGCGTTTACACTCTAGAAAAGCGCAAATATGCTTTGACGGCAAGACCCACTGCCCTCACATTGCTGCAAATACCGTGGTTACACCTGAACTACCGTGGGCAGCGTAAGGGTACGTTATGTGCAAAGATCGTTTACAATGCTTGGGTCTAAGTTGATTTTCCCCTGATATGATGAGCCCAGGGGTCAGCTCGTAGTCAGAGGCATAAATTTTGGTCGAGCCGTAGGTTAGACTGTATGTGCGTAGAACTTCCACGTGCTGCTATCCACCAAGCTCTTGCAAGTTTACAGAGAGCCCTGCGGTGCAATCATAACGCGAACTGGGACCAAACGTGAAGGCCTGTCTCGCACCAAGCTTTGAGGATGTCGAATTTTGGCGAGTTTTGCTTGGTTGGGGTGTCTGCAAAAGGATATCAAGCGACAGGAGTAGTATGTAGCCAGGCATTGGGGGCTTAAACAATAAATTAAGAGGCCTATTCCCGCTCCCTCAAAGGAAACTGGGCATAACAAATAAGTGGGCTCAACCAGCATAGGCCTTATACGTGGCATCCTATGCGTGACATTCGCGCACCTAAAGGTGCAAGAGGATGTTTAGGTGTGGACTTCTATATGCATGTCTTTACCACATTTTTGAATTAAAATTTAAAGCCGCAACACATAATCTTTTTTTTTAATGTCATTACAAATGTGCTAAATAGCTTACAGTTTGCATTTTTTAAATTTTCGTTAATATGCAGTCTGCATTATCTTTTTAACGTTTTCTTGCTGTTTTTATACGTTGTGTGGTATTATGCTGATTTGTATTACGTAGTTCCGTGTGCGTAATTTTACAGTTGCGTGGCATATATTCTGCTAAATTTACCTTCCTATCTGCTTGTAGCTGACACTTTTATAGCTTATTGAATTTCAATTACTGTTTGTATGAAGTTCTAACGTTCCTCGACTCCAGTTTCTTTAGTAGCGATTTTGCGCTGTTGTCGAACCCGCCTTGTCCACGAGTCTTCCTGGTCCCCATCAAGTTACTGCTCTTAGATCAGAACGTCTTTGCCACATTGTAAGATAAATATGATCTGAACTTAATTGAGACAATGCTAGAAGCATTGTGCAGTGCTGCACACACATGTCACGCATACAACAGAGCAACACATCTATATGTTCAAAAATAAAAAAAAAACGAGGGTTACGAACGTCGAACACACAAGGGAGCGACGGAAGGGAACTCAGTGCGAGGCGCGAACATCTTATTCCGTTGCAACGGACGTTCGGAGGAATAGAAGTGCGCGTTGTCACACGAATGCACGATTGGTCGAGAACGTTGTGACGTCACACGTTGAGCTGTCGAATGAAAATGATTGAAACTAGAGTTAAATTGCGACATTTAGTGAAATATCATTACGACATGCATGTAAAGATGTGATTTAAACTAATTTCGCTGAAAATAAAATTGCGGTAATTAGTTGGGAATACGTGACCGCTAGGCCATTGAGGCCCAATCGTTCGACTTGGTTACAGGGAGAACTTGTGTGTCTTGTGGTGTATGACGTGGTCTGGTATGCCTACTAATGTATGATGATTAGTGCGTGTACTGAAAAGAGGTTTGGTTTGGTTTATGAGGGTTTAACGTCCCAAAGCGACTCAGGCTATGAGGGACGCCGTAGTGAAGGGCTCCGGAAATTTCGACCACCTGGGGTTCTTTTACGTGCACTGACATCGCACAGCACACGGGCCTCTAGAATTTCGCCTCCATCGAAATTCGACCGCCGCGGCCGGGATCGAACCCGCGTCTTTCGGGCCGGCAGCCGAGCACCATAGCCACTCAGCCACCGCGGCGGCTTGAAAAGAGCTGATAATTAAGAAAGAAAGTAGCAAATAACCATTATCATAAGGCGAAGCTTATTGACACCCTTAGTTTTTCGCTGACTACTCGCATACGGTGAAGATGTCGTTGCGGATGAGAAAGGGCAAGGAGCGACCTCGTGCCTATTTCACCAGACTGTTATTACTAAGAGAATGGTTGCCTGCATGAATATATTCCACGAACACAATGGCAGCTTCTGGTTCAGAAGGCGATTCCGATATGGTGACCCTTGAAGGCCTACTTTTTGGCCCTGCATATCCTTTTTTGTATCGATAGAGGAGCGAGCTTTTTGCAGCGATGGTCTCATTTCTGAAACAGGTGGCAGTCACTACTAACCGCTTTTGTATGTATCTCTGAGATACTCCAAGGCTGATAGGTGCTCAAATATGTAAGCAGTTGAAACGCTACAGCATCTGCGTGGAAGCGTTGTGCAGTTTGTATTCGGTAGGGCGCTCGGCTACTGATCCGGAGTTCCCGGGTTCGAACCCGACGCTAAGGCGCCCGTGTGCTGTGCGATGTCAGTGCACGTTAAAGATCCCCAGGTGGTCGAAATTATTCCGGAGCCCTCCACTACGGCACCTCTCTCTTCCTTTCCTCTTTCACTCCCTCCTTTATTCCTTCCCTTACGGCGCGGTTCAGGTGTCCAACGATATATGAGACAGATACTGCGCCATTTCCTTTCCCCCAATACCAATTATTATTATTATTACTCAAGCATGGAGGGCTTGGAAGCCAGTGGCACAGCCATACCCAACAATTGTGGACAAAAGCATTTTTGAACGGGAAGGAGTTCATGAACGCAATATTTTAATATAATATAATATAATATTTCACTATAGCAATCAATATAAATCCGCAGATCCCTCTTCGATAGGCGAGCATTTTTGGGGGGGGGGGGGGTATTAACGTTTTTGCTATAGCCTCAGAAGCGTTCGCCATCAGTGGTTTTCTATGGCAGTCTTGACTGCTCAATGCCAGCGATGGAGGAAGTTCAAAAGAAATATTCTGCTACGCTTCAGAAGATCGGACTATTACTTTCAATATTTCCATAGAGTAGCTTACAATTTTCCAGTTCTTAAACTCTTTGTCCGAGAATGTTGGACGTGAACAATGCGACATAATTATAGCACACAATAATGAAGTAGCGGACTGGGACACATGGTTCTAAATGTTCCATGAATTTATGTCCGCACGGATTCGGCGGCTGCGTTTCGATGGCGGCGAAACGCAAAGGCGCCCGTGTGTTGTGCAATGTCAGTGCACGTCAAAGATCCCCAGGTGGTCGAAATTATTCCGGAGCCCTCCACTACGGCACCTCTTTCTTCCTTTCTTCTTTCACTCCCTTCTTTATCCCTTCCCTTACGGCGCGGTTCGGGTGTCCGCCGAGATGTGAGACAGATACTGCTCCATTTCCTTTCCACAGTAATCAATTCCATTCCATTACTTACTTATACCTCCTTTTTGTGGTGCTGTGTGTATTTCGAATACACATATAGGTAACTTAATAAGAGATTTCCGCACCCTCCTGCTTTCTACGTCCCTTTTAAAAGGCCCCTCTCACCCCAATTGGCCCTCTCACGCTTCAGTGGAGCTGTTGCGCGCAGAATCTGCAACGTGTGCTTTAACAGGCCGAAGAAAATCGAGCCGGCGTTCGGAGTGTTCGCAACGCTTCTACGGCGAGCCACTCCTGCTCAGCCTAGGTGACCCGAAAAGAAGGCGATGCCCCATCACCCTGGTCGCTTCTTTATCGCCCCCCCAGCAGCTGAAAGAGCCGGGCAAACATCTGCCCCGGCATTTCTTCTTCTTGTCGCGGCGGCGGCGGCGGAGTTCACTGCCTCCCATGGCGAATTAGCGGAGGCCTCGGGGCCGCCACAGCTGTTCGGCGCACGCGGAGAGCTTAGAAAACACGGCCGAGACCACGTTCGCATCGCTTGCGGGTGCAAAAACCACGCGCGTCTTGAGGAGGAGGGGTCGCGGGTGAAGCAGCAAGAAGTACGGGGCGGCCGGAAAGGTCAAGCAGTCGTGCATCAGCGGTGCGTTTTAAAAATGCCGTGGAAAGGAAGGAGTGTGGGAGAATCGTAATTATCGCCCCTGGACGTGGGGTGTGGGGCCGCTTTCTTGGAAGCGCGATTTTAGAGCGCTTGCGTTGCAAGGTGATAAAACTGAACTGAACTCAACTCAACTAAATTAAACTAAACTAAACTAAACTCAACTAAACTAAACTAAACTAAACTACACTAAACCAAACTACACTACACTACACTAAACTCAACTCAACTCAACTCAACTCAAACTGAACTGAACTGAACTGGACTCGACTCGACTAGCTCGACTCGACTCGCTCGACTCGACTCGAATCGACTCGACTCGAATCGAATCGAATCGAATCGACTCGACTCGACTCGACTCGACTCGACTCGACTCGACTCGACTGACCTGACCTGACCTGACCTTAACTGAACTGAACTGATTTGATCTCAACTGAACTGAACGGATCTGATCTGATCTCAACTGAACTGAACTGAACGGATCTGATCTGATCTGATCTGAACTGAATAGAACTGAATTGACCTGAACTGACCTGAACTTACCTGAACTGACCTGAACTCAGCTCAGCTGAACTAACGCGGCGAGCTTAGACAGGCACAGCGAAATGGACTTCGGGGCAGAATGTAGAACGCCGTTGAAGGTATTCCGAGTGCATACGACAGTCAACTTTCGACTTACCTTGATTTGTGTAGCGCAGTTCCTAAATAATGAGAAATCAACTTTTTAATGAATGAATCACTGCAATGAATGATCGAATGATAATGCATTTCATGTTTTTTTACCCGCGCAGTATCCATGTTCCATAACGATTTCTGCATTTTTGAAGAAAATCATTTTGGCCCTGACTGAAATAAGCCCGTGGGGAGGAGGGGAAGGGAGTGGCTCTAAGAGTTATATGCAGAACACTGATTGCTGGAGCTCAAGAGTTTACGGCGTATATTGCATTAAGCGGTCTTTTTCTTAGAACTAGAACAAGAAAATTTGAATTGCTAAACACTGCTAGTTTTTATTAGCAGGTATGTGCGCAGAAAACCGAGTCACCTGATATTTCTTGTTAACTTCGTTAATTGCATTAAAGCACATTTTTGAGTGCATCCTTAACGTCACGTCCTGCTGATTTTCGATTTGCTATGACGTCATTGTCACTGATGATGTCAGTTCAAGCTCTATCTGTCCTTCCAAGCAACATCCAGCCGAGTACATGGAGTTTTATATAAGAGGTGGTGTTCCAGAGTCAGTTTTGGCTATTGAGCTTGTGTTGCACGTATTCTATTGTACTCGACATCTGTGAAGAAAACGATATCCACTTCCTGTTAGAAACCATTTCCGAGTGAAGGTTTTAAAGGGATACTGAAGAATACTTGGTATAATTATCGTTCTAAGCCAAAATTGATTATCTTTTTCTTTTTGGTTATGTTGACGTCTGTGCGGCATAGCTGGGGCAAATCTCTATGCGAGAAAATTAAATTTAAAAATATTCCCGCCAGTTGACTGATACTCGTGACATCCTTACCTAAAAGGACAGCTTCACCTTTTAAGCGAACAGCGCTGCAGTATAGCCTCTGAGATCCGAGAAAAAAATTCAGTGTCGACTTACCCATTTCACTTGCGAAATCGGCCGGTGATGGCGCCACCTGCATTTCGTTGTTAAGTGTCAACTAACTTAGAGAAGCTCAGTGGTTGGTGAGAGTGGTCTCTGCGATTATAACGCGGTACACGTGGTATATACAGACCATGCTCTGTTTTTCGTCAGTGTCCACTTAAAGGGTATGTCTGTGGTCGATGTTAATAGCTGTGCAGTGGATTGGAGAATCTCGCCGCGTCTTCGGAATTTCAAATCTCTGCACTGTACGAGTCAGATATGACGAACAGGTAATCGGGTGCGGCCACTATGACCCCCTTTCGCAAACAGAAAAGCTTGTAAACAAGCATCTTGTAAGCAAGGCCAAGTGTACCCGGCCTGAGTTCAGGTATGGGGTGCAGATCAACAGAGGCCGAGTTCTAGTCGTTGTGTGCGGTTGATATCAAAGAGGTACTAACCCTGAACACCTAACATGACGGCACCTACAGGTTGGTTATAGGGTTATCACTTCTTTCCCGTTTTATTCATCCTCCTAAGATCACCATGCAGAAAAAGCAACATGCAGGCTTTTCTTTTTATTAAAAAAAAAGCATTTGTGCGGGCGTTGCAGTTTGCTGAGGGGAAAACAAAATTAGAAACTCCGAAGTGCTTAAGTAGTGGTCGGTCATGCTCGAGCAGCGAAACCAGTTTGTATTTGGACAGCACTAAATGGGGTCCCTCTAAGTGCTGTCTCAATGGCTGTGGTCTCGGCCGATGGCCGAGATATCATCCGGTCCAGCCGGTAAAGACCATCACACTCTGCGGGCAGAGAGGACATATAAGCAGTCTGTCAGGTGCACACCTCTCGCCTGGCAAACAAAGTAGCCGCACGACAACGCCCTGCGAATGATGAATCGCGCTCAGAATTGCTCCCAAGAGCGGAGCGGACTGGACCGATTTCGGCCGCGGCACCCTTGAATGGCACTTTATGCTTTCAAACAGCTGCCGAGGCTTTGTGTAACGAACACCTCGAGAGTTTTAACTCATAAGCTTGGTTGGTACCATAATGTGTAAATCAAAAAAGGGTGAAATAATGGTGAAAAAAGGGGAAAAATGGTGAAAGCGACAAGCTGTTAGCACGTGAAGGTACAGATGTGGTTGATGTCTCTAAATTCCCAGTTAGCCAGTAGAGGTATCCCATGACAGCTGTTTTACGGCGACCCACTTACACCCCTGTCACACGGGCACTTTCGATCCTCATTGAGTCAATGCTCATCGAACTCAATGCAGATCGACGGTTGTCACACGGCCACTTTCAAGCGCAATCGAGCTCGATCCTGCTTGACTCGATGCCGATTCCTCAAGAGTGCTTCAGGTTCCAAGCACAATCGAGAACACTCTCGTTCTCATGAACCTATAAAAATAAACACTAGTTAACAAAACCAAACCACAATTGTTGTTGTTGTAATTGATTAAAATGTAATACAGAACATTTTCCAGGTACTATGCTTGCCTATATGCAAACATTTGAAAATAATCTCTACACCACACTCCAAGCTTCGCCGTCAGTGTAAACAAAGATGAAGTCCTTCTGCTCGTCGGCGCGGAAACTGCGGAGCGAGCGCGAGACAGCCGCTCTCATCGACTGCTGGCAGGACCGCCTAAATGATTTGCGGCGCCAGAAGAGAAACGCCGCAGTCTATGCAGAAATCGCGGAGGCGTTGCGGGCCCTCGGGTTGCATCGCACAGCAGCAGAGGTGCGCCACAAAAACCTGGCGCAGATGCGCAATGTACCGATTTGGCTACGGATTTGGCTGCCGCTGCCCCCGACAGCACAGTGTTGCCGGACATCGCCATGTTATGGCTGTCGGCGGAACATTTGGCGCCACCTAACGCACATGAGGGAAACTTCTCAATGAGCATTGAAAATGCCCGTGTAGCACCGGATGTTTCGAGCGTGCTCGAAAATCTCGATGCAGATCGAGCTCAATGAGGATCGAAAGTGCCCGTGTGACAGGGGTATTAGCTTCCATATGACTAGCCCTGCAACACTGGTAGTCATTTCTGGCTTAATGAGTAGAAAGTAAAGTGTGTGCTCATGAACTACTTGCTCTCGACTAGCTCTCGTTATTTACCCAATACTTTGTATACGAGTTGCTCAAGAAGCCTACATGCAGGTGTAGAAGCAAGGTTTGGAAATTTCCAGACGTCTAGCCTAGGACATTGCCCTTCTGAGGCTTTGCCCGATGCCGGTAAACCCTACACTAAAAAATGGCTAGAGACTGTCGCTTGACCTGCCTGCCTGTAAATAAGTCCGTGGCAACTATAATACAGAGTTTTAGCTCAGCGGAAGCGGATTAGCGTAGGCTTATAATGGATTACTAGTTGCGTGCTGCGCATATGCAACGGCAGGTGCGCAGCCAGGCGGAGCCTGCACCTGCCACTGAATCCGGGCATCTGGTAATAATCCGGTTTACGTCTTCTCTAGTATACGTCACCGGTAGGCTAAATTTCTCTAATAACACAGTCTGTATAAACTTGCTGCGCGCTTGTTTAGTAGCGTAATATTTCGAGATTCCTTCTAATGGCTACGGACATTGGAAACCCACATATATAGTGCCGTTGCCCGCACAACTGCCTAGCGTATCTGCTTTGAGCAGGGTCTCTATAGATTTAACGCGCTCTCAACGAGTTTGTTCAGTAGTTGCCGTTTATTCGCCACTCTCTAAAATCAGTAACGACAGCAGAGATGGCGGGACAGTTATGCGACCCGAGTTTTCCGAAGAACGTCTAGGTCATTAAGCGTTAAGGAACAGAATAAACCGAAAGGAACAGGCACCAATCACTAAGCCGCTTTTCGAAGATTCGAGCTTCCGCTTTCACGTTGTCCGTAATTTCGCTCTGCCCATGCTTAGTTTCCAGAACTGAACGCGACGAAACGGGATTATAATTACGGTCCGGCACGTATTTTCACCCGCACACCATCTCGCTTGCCGCCGGCGCTTTCAACGTCATTCTGTATACGCTACACGAGAACTGCGCATTTGTGCGCTCATCTCATTTTCAGGTCTTATTCATAATCATTTCCTCTTCTCTTTCGTTTAGTGTATAAATCAATTTTCACCTGCCATCACGGGCTGTCTTCGCAGAAAACATCGTCTTTCATTTTTCTTTCTTTTATCCTAGCACTCGCTTCCCGTATCCTTTCCACAAGCCCAGCCGGGCGTTCCAAGTCGACGGCGCTGTTTTTATAGAAGGTTTTTATAGACGGTTATTCCGGGACGGTGCTGTATTCATTACCCTGACAAATCGCGACATCACGCGCACAGGCCCGGACACGCAAATCTCACGAGCGAGGTATAAGAAGCAATCAGGAAGAAATACGAAAGGCTTCAGCGGTACGGCGAAGGAAGCGAAGGGAAGCTCAGTGGAGGGTGGTATAGTCGGTAAGAAATAAGTCGAGAAGCTTGTCGACGCTCCGAGATCGATACCGCCATCGGTGGAACCGGCGTCGCGACCATCATCTATACGCGAGGGGAAGCCACAAAGGATAATGAAAGCGAAGTAAAGGGGAAAAAAAGGTATAGGGAAGGAAAAATAGCTGACCTAAGGATGGAGAGAGCGTTTAGGAAGATTAGAAGGGAAAAGACACAGGGGGGAATTCTGAGGCGGTAAAGAAGAACCGCGGGCATGAGGGAAAAACAAGATAGATAGATAGATAGATAGATAGATAGATAGATAGATAGATAGATAGATAGATAGATAGATAGATAGATAGATAGATAGATAGATAGATAGATAGATAGATAGATAGATAGATAGATAGATAGATAGATAGATAGATAGGATAGATAGATAGATAGATAGATAGATAGATAGATAGATAGATAGATAGATAGATAGATAGATAGATAGATAGATAGATAGATAGATAGATAGATAGATAGATAGATAGATAGATAGATAGATAGATAGATAGATAGATAGATAGATAGATAGATAGATAGATAGATAGATAGATAGATAGATAGATAGATAGATAGATAGATAGATAGATAGATAGATAGATAGATAGATAGATAGATAGATAGATAGATAGATAGATAGATAGATAGATAGATAGATAGATAGATAGATAGATAGATAGATAGATAGATAGATAGATAGATAGATAGATAGATAGATAGATAGATAGATAGATAGATAGATAGATAGATAGATAGATAGATAGATAGATAGATAGATAGATAGATAGATAGATAGATAGATAGATAGATAGATAGATAGATAGATAGAAGGAGGGAAAAACGAGGTGAAGAAAACAACTAAGGGGAACGAACGGAGATTACTTCGGGAAAACAAAGATCAAAGGGGAAGTTAGGGATAAGAGCAGAGGGGGAGAGGCAGAGCGCTGTTAGGAAAAGACAGGCGCACGAAAAGATGGGAGAAATATGGGATGTAGTGCGGAGGAAAAGGTTGAGAGAAGGATATGGAGAGGGAAAATGTAGGGAGAGAGGAAAAAAAGGTGGGAGCTCGCTCGGTTGGAGAACCAGGGGCTTTCCTCGGGAAGTGTGTCTGTGGGCGGAACGAATTGCTTGCTCGGTGCTTGGCTTGTTCCTCGCTCTTGGGGATGATATTGTTACAAATGACGGGGGTGCATCATGTCACCCTCCTCAAGGGAGCGCGCGGTGACATGAGAGAAGACGGGAGTGAGTGCCTGGGAGAGAGTGTACGGGGGTGGAGATGACGACAGAGGAACGACAGCAGCAATGAAAAAAAAACGTGAAGAGGAAACTTGAACCTGGACGAAACCCTGGAGGATTCGATCGTCTCTGGCGGGCAAGCGTGAAAAGGGAAAAATAAGGAAAGTGAGGCCACGTGTGTAAGGGACGCGCAAGAAAGAATTGTTGGCGGCAGGGATGGGAAACCTAATATATGTGGCTTGGGAGATTGCGAAACTGTCACACGGTGAAAAGGCTGGGACGTAATGATGATGCACTGTAGCGTGGTGCAGACGTGGGATGTGCGGGTGTTTTTTTCTCTTTGCCATTCATTCTTAATGCTGAAGGCGGATAAGTGTGACTAAGGTACCAAAAGAAGTGCTGTTTAACGTGACTGCGGGGCACGGTGCAGAAAAATTGTAAACTTGGGGAAACACCCGAGAATCAGATAAACAGAACTTTCGGAAAGCTGCCTAAATAAACGTGGCCGCATTCGGTGCAAAGCAGGAATAACTGGAGGTAATTTGACCAGGTCTTTGATGCGCACCGGTTTCAACTCAGATAAAACATGGAAATGAAAAGTGCGAAGTGAAGTTTTCACATATAGATTCCGACAAGGAACCAGCCACACGTCAGATAGAGGTGAGAGGTTGTGTGATTCTGCTGTTCCTGGATGGTTAAAATAAATTTGTAGTGGCAATATGTTTGGAAGCGGTGGTGGTGGTGGTAGTGGTTTTATTAAAAATATTAGTAAAAAGGAAGGGAAAGATTTTTGCTAGCCCCGGCATCTGCCATCGATACTGAAGCACCTGAGCTGGGGCAGCGCAAATAAAGGATAGCAGGCACAATGGAGAAATGAAATGAAAGAGGTGAGGGGACAGGAAGAGAGGATAGGGGGAGAGGTAATATGTACAAACTATTTACACAATAAGAAATGTGTCCAGGTTGTGCGCGTGATTAGTTCATTTTAGAGGAATTAAATCACACACGCGCACAGCACTGTGTTGGTTACAACTGGAGTGGGGCGTCCAGTTATTAATCGTTCAAGGTAGAACTCGCGGAGCGTTCGGTCACTGCGTGTAACTACCTGACGGAGAACTATAACAATCAATTTACCCGCATATCTACATCAGCAGGCTTGCATTTTTTGCTGTTAACGGTTTTGCTATCATCATAAACTTTCTGCATCGGTTTCCTAAGGCAGTCTTAGCTGTTAGATGCGACCGATGGAAAAACTTTAAAAGGGCGATTTTGCTACGCACGGAAGAATGGACCATTACCTTGAATAATTCCATAACATTACCTTATAATATTCCAATACTGCAAAATGTTTGCCCAAGAATGTTGGGCATGGCGCTCCGATAGGTGCAGTCAGAAAACGTGTACAGAAAACGCAGCACTGCTTTGCAGTGAACACTGTTGAAGGGGCCATTCCTTACAAAAATTTATTTAGATAGTCTATACACTATCTATAGACTTCTGTCTATAAAGTTTATAGACTCTCTATAGACAAACCCTAGACAACAGTTTATAGGCGATACAAATCCTATAGACAGTCTATAGACAATCCATAGATTTATGACCATGCACTTTTAGTGAACTTTTTTCTATATCCAGTCTATAGACCATGAATAGACAAAAGGAAACATCTATAGGAAGTTAATAGAGTCTATAAGAAGTCTATAGACTGTCTATAGACCATTTCTATAATTGATTCTCGCCGCGCGTGCGTGCGTGCAGCTGGACGGGGTGCCGACGGAGGACGGAAGACAAAAGGAAATATCTATAGGAAGTTAATAGAGTCTATATGAAGTCTATAGACCATTTCTATAAGGGCCAGGCCAGGCCCGGCAGCTGGACCTGGGCTTCGGCATGTACGAGATGTGCCCGTTCCCGCTGAGCTTCACGCACGCGTGCGAGACAAGCGACCAGTGCAAGCAGACCGGCTGCTGCGCCATGCACGCCTTCCCGGGCACCCGCCGCTGGCAGAGGCCCTGCTGCGTCGTCTCGCGGCTCGTCACGCTGGCGCGCCTCACCAGCTCCTAATATGTGCCTGCAGGCCGAACCTTGCACACTCACCACTCGAACTTCGGTGGAGCGCCCCCCCCCCCCCCCCCCCCCTCAAAAGAAGAAGAATAGAACGTTCCATAGTGTCAGCATCAACCTCGTGCAATGATTTCGCAATTGACTGTCAATGTTCGAAACAAAGACAACACTGCTTAACGCAGAAGCCTAAAAATCTCGCCACGCAATGGGCTTTAAGGGGTGTCCAATTCACTCGCATTATCCACGCCCAAACTAGGATCGCCGCTCGCAATCCGTACAGACCTAACAACCCGTAATTGAACGCTTCAGAAGTTCCAGTACCCTGAGTTGCCGAAAAAAAGAAAGGCCCCCTGACCGATATAGAGCTCGCAGGTTCACTTAGAGAGCTAAACCCACTCCCACAGCTTCGTGTGTATGTCCTCATTGGCCGAGTCTCCGCATGGCAACGAAGGGAGACGTCCCGTCGAGCTCTCTCTCGTTTCCATGATAAAGGCTTCCGAGATGTGCAGGTGGCATCCTTTGGGTGTCCCAGCGACACACACCAACGACTCGCCGCGGGCTGGTTTAGGCGCGCGCTGCGGCGTATGTATAAACATAGATGCGCCGCCGCTTTGACATCGCCGTGTCATCTCGCCGGGCTGCTTGTATCAGAAGAGCAGCTCGCTCGGCTTACGCAGAGAAGACCTCCGCGCGCATAGCAGGAGTGTCCAATAACAGACGGTCGTTCTGCGCTTCTAACGAAACGGGTCGGCTGCTCAGCGGCGGCGGCGCGAAGTACTTTATAGCACGCGACTGCCCCGAGGCGGACGCGTGAAAAGGCGCCGGCCGAAATGGCGCAGCTGCGTCCTGTTGAAAGCGTGAGGACGAGGGAGAGAGTCCCATTACGTTGTCGCCCGAAGCAGTGGCGCTAGCGGCGGCAGCCGGCGCGAGGTCCTTTATAAATTGAACCCGACGAACACCGCCCCCCCCCCCCCCCCCTCCCACTCGTTCTCTGATGCGCCGTGAGGCCCCCCGTCAGACTTGCTCTGTAGCGCTGGAGGCCCACGTGTGTTGTTCTGTTGCATATGGCGTTGTCTATATATATATATATTATATATATATATATATATATATATATATATATATATATATATATATATATATATATATATATATATATATATATATATATATATAGCGAGAGCGAGAGAGAGAGAGAGAGAGAGAAAGTCACCAGAGATTGAAAAAACACTTGATAAAGGCTGGTCCTCCAGCCGAAATGTGAGTTAAATCCTGTTATGTTTTTCAATTTCTGGTGACTTTTTCTTATATATATATCAATCAGCTGCCAAGAGATCACCTTTAATATATATATATAGCCTGTCATTTATAATATATATATATATATATATATATATATATATATATATATATATATATATTTTGGTGCTCTTGGCGTGGTGTGGTGCTCTGTGTGGTGTGTGTCTCTCTGTTTTTATATATATATATATATATATATATATATATATATTTATATATATATATATATATATATATATGTGTGTGTGTGTGTGTGTGTGGAATTTAGTGTCGGAAATCAGAGCAGATGGGTTGCGTGCCGCTAGCAAAATTTATTGATGGACGTGAATTGGATTTAATAATATTCGAGGCGCAAGGCGGAGATTCAGGTTGGGAAGGAGTATGTATACATTACAAGTAAAACAAGTATACTTTTACAAGTAAAGTAAGACAGGCAGTAGAAAGGTTTGCGAAACCCTTCTTTCGCAACCGTGGGCTGTGAGTGACTGGCTGGTGCAATTTCTCGACTACCTCCATTGGGCTGCCGTCTTGTTGGCGGAGCTCACGTGTATATACAGACTAATAATGCAGAATTTTCGTGTAAGCGCTGTTTGGTGCGAGCACGGCTCTTGATATCTTTATTTTTTCTGAAGTGGAAAGGGGGAGGCTGTTAAAATAAGTACATAAAGCAAAACAGAACTTAGAAATAATAATACGCGCTGAATAGCCGGTCATCGCCCGTGTCAGGCTTCTAGCGACGTCGTATCGATCAGTCGGCCGGCTTAAAATTTCTGCTGATGGATCATCGCGCGTTCAAAGAGCTGCGGCAGTTCGCGCTGTGTCAATACCGGAGAGTTTGATTAATTTAAGAACGCTTGCCGTCATTATGCGATACGTGTTTTATACGTGTTCTGCTCCGTTTTCCAATTAACGGTGCAGTTTTTCATCCGATCTTCCCTCTTACAACGCGAGCCTCGCTTTCTCGGCCTCGTGTCCAGTGTTTGCATGAAAAAGCAAGCCGACTAAAACCGGTGGGGCCCATTCGATGCGGGTTCCCAGTCCCCGGATTTGATTAGCTCTCTGGGCGTAAATGCAAATGATCTCCGAGGCGAATGACCACGCCGGTTCAAAAGGGCAGCTCCGCCGTGAAGAAAGCGGCTCCGGCATGCATTTGCATAGCTAATAGAGGGGCAGTGGTGCGTATGTGCCGTCAGTTATCTTAGTGAGTGAGTGAGTGAGTGAGTGAATGAGTGAGTGAGTGAGTGATGTGATGAGTGAGTGATGTGATGAGTGAGTGATGTGTGAGTGAGTGATGTGAGTGAGTGAGTGATGTGTGAGTGAGTGAGTGATGTGTGAGTGAGTGAGTGAGTGATGTGTGAGTGAGTGAGTGATGTGTGAGTGAGTGATGAGTGTGAGTGAGTGAGTGATGTGTGAGTGAGTGACTGAGTGTAGTGAGTGAGTGATGTGTGAGTGAGTGAGTGATGTTATGAGTGAGTGATGTGTCAGAGTGAGTGAGTGATGTGAGTGAGTGAGTGAGTGAGTGTGAGTGAGTCAGTGATGTGTGAGTGAGTGAGTGAGTATGATTGAGTAATAGTGAGTTTTCAAGTAAGCATGAGTGTGTGAGTGAGGAGTACCCCCTCACTCACTCACACTCAGTCACTGAGTATGAGTGAGAGAGTGAGTGAGTTAGTGGTGAGTATGTCTGAGTATCAGTGAGTGTGAATGAGTGTGTGAGTAAGTATGACTGAGTGAGCATCAGTGAGTAAATGAGTGAGTGAGTATCAGGGAGTACATGTGTGAGTATTAGTGAGTGTGAATGAGCGAGCGTGTGTGTGAGTATGATTGACTGAGTATCAGTGAGTGTTTGAGTATGAGTGAGTTTGACTAAGTGAGCTTCAGTGAGTGAGTGACTCATCCTCACTACCAAACGCTGCAGCGACCGCACGCAAATTCACCAGAAACATGAGTGCATTGAATTCTAGAAAGCAAGTGACCGAAGCCTGACGTCACTTGGCGCTCCAAACGAACGGCAGTGTCGACAGTTGACTAAATAGTCAAGGTCAAGTCCTTGCCGAAGCGATCTCATTTGTGGTCGGCGTCACAAACAGTGACAGAGACGATGCCTTGATTGCATAGGAAAATACCGCTATGCCTGCAACTTTTTGGCGTTTCTCAGAGCAGCAGTCACTTGCCAACAGTAGCACACATCGGCTATTGTTCTATCATGGCTGATGATCTTTCTCCGAAATCCCTTACTCGGTAGTATTGTTCTGTCCTTTGTCCGTGCCCTCACCCGTCAATCAGAACTTGCTTCTTTTATTTTACTTTTTTGAGAGGAAAAGGGGGGGGGGGGGTTGCTTCCCAGCACTCCGTATGTTCACCTGCGATCCGAAAAAACCCGGGCGGCTGTTCTTTCCGCATTGCCCTGGTGCACGGGTTCGAGATTCCCGGTACAACACCGGGTTGACTCGAGCCCACGCAACCGAAACTCGCTCACTGTGACGGGCTGCAACGCACGTGACGGCCATTGCAATGCGCATTGTTTCGGGCCTGCACAGTGCCGACTCACCCCGGGGCGTTCTGTCGACAGCGCACCGGGCCTGAGCTCGCAGCGCGCGGGGGGGGGGGGGACATGGCAGCTGATGTCGCGGGCGCCAGTTCGTGGAAGAGCGATTTTGAACGCGGTGCAATGCGGACGCGAGGTCGCTTGGCCGCGAGCGTTGTAAGGGTTCTCGCTATAGGGGGCAACCCATTGCCGGCGCTTTGCGCCGCTCACTCAGTCGTCCTCATAACAGCTCGCGTTGTTGTCAAGTGCGTATAGGTGCGGCGTGTAAGCCTCGCGTAGCTTGCAAACCGCACACTATTTGTTTTGCACTTGGGCTATCTTTTTTTTCTTCATGTATTTTTCTTCAGGTATAGCTCCAGATGTGTGGGATTCCTCAAGGATGATTTGGAGGCTTTGTGCTCAGAGGAAGAAGGACCGGCTGTGCCATCACTCGTAACTAGACTCATTTGAATGTAGCTTCGCTTTTAGTTCAGTACGTTGACCTTCAAGGGAGAGTGTACTGCGGGAACAGCCTGCATAAAACTAACCGAATTTTATCGGTTCCTTCAGTAGTTGCAGCAGTGCTAGCCTCCTTAGCCTGTTCCATCTTTCTCACCCTGTACGCGGAAGCCCTTTGTCGAAAAGCACACAAACATTTTGGTATCTTTAAAATGTTGCTCGTTTCGTGATTCAAATGGAGCGACCGCTGTTCTTCTATGCATCTTTATAGCGATGCCACTGAACCAGTCACGTACCCTTTTTGTCTTTACAAAATTCCTCGTACCGCCCGTATCAATTGATCGCTAATGAATCATCACTGACATTTCCTGCATGTTTGAAAGTAGGTCGTTAGTCTCTATTAATCAATTGCACAAGTTTACGTTGAATGCTGCCCTGCGTATGACTCAGAAATGCGTGCCATCTGTGCTCCGTGTGATCCTTTTCGAACGAGCTACATACCAGGTGTGCTTTCGTGTATGCGTTAAGCGCGGAGCCGGAAACCCTGGCCTCCTTGAGTCACACCGTTAGGCGTGACTCACTAATTTCGTCCGCGCAGTACCCGCAACCGTTCATTTCGTCTCGATCGCTTTGTTTCGTGCGAATGTCACGACTGAGATGAATCGTTTCATTTTTTCCTTCGTTCTTTTTTTTCTTCGAACGTTAGTTTCGAAATAACTACTGCCTGTTCTCTTTGCATTAGCTGCAGGCACCCACTGTGAGGCTGAGTTTTTATGATGTTTCGCTTTGAGCACGATGTCGACAGTTAAGTTCGCCGTGGTCGGATTTCGGTGGAGATGAAACGTGAAAACGCTCATATATTTAAATTTCTGCGTAACCCCAGGGGGTCAAAACTAATTCTTGGAGGAATATGCCGGGCGTCCCAGCTAACTAGAACCAAGGGTTAAAAAATGAATTATTAGAGACAGCCGAATGAAACCAGTTGCATATTAGTGACGGCCATCTTGCGCACCACCGCCAACATGTCGGCCTGCCGCTCGTGCGAGGCCGTCGTGTCAATGCTGCAGGTGATTTCGTTCGCTCAAACCACGCTTGAGAGCAAGCAGCACGATCGTGGCGCGCAAGTGCGTTAATCACGTGGTTGATTTTGTATTTCGCGGGCTTTCTTTGGAGCCGGGAAAAAAAGACAGACGTGAGTGTATCCTTATCGTAAATGATGGAAGGGGGGCTTCTGAACGTGCTCTACAACTTTGCAAATACAATTTGTTGCCTAAAGTCCATAATTCAACTTAATTAAACTACTAATTAATTGCGATACAAAAAATTGCCTGTGGTGCGTAAGATGGCTGTCACCAATATGCAACTGGTTTCATTCGCCTGACTCTAATAGTTTATTTTTTAATCCTTGGCTCTAGTTAGCTGGGACACCCGGTATATTTGACTACGCTGCCGTGTTTGTACGTAGTCACTTAACGTCGTTAAGAACTGCGCAAACATGTGCAATCGTGATAAGTGGGAGTGGGAAGAAATATTTTGCACAGCACTGCGAATTTTATGGCTATTTCTCTACTGAATACGAGAATGGCTTTTGGATATTATACGCCACGAGGAAATGTAGTTAGAAATCGGAAGAAACCGAAGAGACCAGTTACGTCCATGGAAAGGCTGCTTTTGCTGCAAGTTTTTCGAAAGCTTGCTGCGATATACGCTAAATTTGTCGGGCCACAGCGCCGAGGGCAACCGCGTTTTCGAAATTCTGAAAACTAGTATGGATATTACTCACGGTGGGCTACACGCCTCTCAGTAAATAGTAGACCAATATTAATAGTTAAAAAGTTTGCTATTCAATATTGGTTAACCAGCCTTTTGGTTAGCAATCCTTAATTATCTTGTGATGCACTACACCGTTGACAATGTTATGCCAAAAAAAAGCGCTCTTCTAACTCGAAAAGCTTTTTTTTTCTAATTGCGGAACATCTTGGGTGAAACAACTTGTATTTGACACTGTCGTACAAAGCGATAACTTCGACGTCCTCATGTCGAGTTTAGTGCAAGAAGCCTGATCTAACCCCTGGAAAGTTGTTTAAACTTTATTCTGCTTGGTCAGCGATATGCAGTTTACTTGACCTAATTTTATCTATGATGAGCCGATCGCTTTGTCCAGCACCTCCAACGCATCGTCGAACGCTCGATATTCGATATACGCGTATGAACACTAACGACAGGCCGCGACCACGCTCTACAAACGGCGTTTACATGAACTCGTGGCTCGCCAAGATCAGTTCATGTAAACGTGCATTTGTCGATGCGGGTTGACCTTCTTCATCCCGACGCCTCTCTCGATCCGCTCCTGTCGGGTTCATGTAAACGAAGGTACTGCCCGGTAGTTTATCTCAGCAGACGAAAGCGTGCACTTGCAGCCCAACTTTCAGCAGCAGCTGGCAGACGACGGGCATCAGCAAACAGGCAACGCTGGTGATGCGAGCAAGCTTCACAAGCAGTGCTTGTGATTTTTGCAACCAGAGCACCGAGAAATTCCTTAGCCCCCTGCACTAGGGGGGGCCCACCTAGCAGAAAACAGGGGGGGGGGGGGGGAGCGGCTGAAGTGAAGCGCTCCCCGGAGCCGTCACTATGGACGAGTCCACAAGTAAACGTGAGCACGCGGCGCCAGCAGCACCAGAAGCAGCAGCAACTGAGCGACGTGTCTCTCTGCCACTTGTGCACGCCAGGGGCTTTGGGCACCCCCCCCCCCCCCCCCTCCCTTTGCCCCGCTGCACCTCCTGCCTTCTGCACCACCGGCTTTTTATTGCTGCTTTGCTTCCTCTGCGGCACCGACGCTTTCATCTTCACGCCGCAGAGACCCTGCTGGCCTCCTCGGCGCGTCAGCTGACGTGCACGTGCTGCAAACTCGAGAAGCTACAACGGCGCCGGCGGCTGCAAGCGAACGCTCTACAGACGCGAGGAAGAGCTCCGAATACCCCCCCCCCCCCCTCTCCCCCGTCGGTATATACAGACAACACTCGCTCGCGCAGTTGGTCGGCGTCTCTGCTGCTGTCTCCCTGCTTGCATTTCCACTTCCCGCTTGGTCTTCTTCCTCCTCACCCTCTTCATCATCGCATCCATCCGGCCGACATCCGACCGTTTGTTCTCGGCTCTGTTGGTTTTAACAACGCTGGCGCTGTGTTGTTGACGTCTCGGTCTGTTCCCCCTCCCCTGAATCCCCTACATCAACCTCACTTCCTCCTCACCCTCCTTCTCCCCAATCTAGCGTTCCTCTTGTTCGTCATCTCATCGCGGCGGGAGCACCCCCCCCCCTCCCCCCCCCCCTCCCCGCCTCTATAAGTGTCTTCCACTCTTTTTTTTTCTTATGCACCACTAGCACACTTCCACATTCCGGCTGTGACGAAGGCGATCGCACTTTTTTGTTTCGTTCTTAACCACTTGCGAACTACCTCGAGTCGTGTTTTGAAATTCCGCGAGCTGGTTCCTGTTTTGGATGTTTCTACGCGACCCCCCTGAACACTGAACACTGCTGTTCAGTGTTCATCACAGGAGAGCCTTTGTTTCTCTTTTTCCTCCTTCTTTTTTTGTTCCCTGACTGTCTCTCATTTCCGGTCTCGAAGTCCCACTTGTAAATTTTTTTGAGTCATTACGCGACGCCAACACTCTAAACACGAATACGCCTATATGGGAGTAAAAAAAAAAAAAAACAGCAAGTTGTCCTCTAACGCACTCTCTCTTATAAACTCTCTTTTGAGTGAAGTGCGGCAGCCTTTTGGAGTTCCGCTGAGTGCTGCAGCAGGGGAACGTCCTACCTGAGTTTGAAAGCGAAGCACCAAGCCGTGTTCGCGGGAACGATCACGACGTCAGTGTTTAGAAAGGCATCAGTATTTAATAGGATCGCACCCCTGAGCTTGTGCCTGCTCATCGATCACCAACTAACCCACCTTCCTGCTTTGAGTGAAGTTCTGTTCTGACGCTTTGCGATGTTGCAAACAAACTATCTTCTTTCTTCGTTTTGGCACAAAGCAATGGCATAGTCACGACTTCCTTGGCAGAGACTTCAAGCACGTGTATACGTGTGCATTCATGGTGCAGCGAATTGCATTGGCTGGGCAGCAAATGCATATACTGATCGCCCTTCATTTAATAATGGTTTAATAATAATAACAATAATAATAATAATAATTGGTTTTTTGGGAGGAAAGGAAGAGGCGCAGTATCTGTCTCATATATCGTTGGACACCTGAACCGCGCCGTAAGGGAAGGGTAAAGGAGGGAGTGAAAGAAGAAAGGAAGAGAGAGGTGCCGTAGTGGAGGGCTCCGGAATAATTTCGACCATCTGGGGATCTTTAACGTACACTGACATCGCAACAGCACACGGGCGCCTTAGCGTTTTTTCCTCCATAAAAAACGCAGCCGCCGCGGTCGGGTTCGAACCCGGGAAGTCCGGATCAGTAGTCGAGCGCCCTAACCACTGAGCCACCGCGGCGGGGCAATAATGGTTTCTCATTTTGTTTATTTGCGGCAAAATAAATTTCCTCAGTATTTGCGCAGTACTTCGAAAGAGCTCTAGAAAAGCCGGGTGAAATCCAGTTGCAACCTGGAAACTGCCTCCCTAAAATGTATTATTCTACTACAAACAGGTCGACTGCGGCACTGTCATGTAGTAGTTCTAAGGTCTTTTGTTGATGTCACTCTTGTTAGGCAAAGGCTGCCAGAAGGTCTCGGCTTGATGAAGTGATCCTGAGCCCAGACAGCCTTTCAAACCGCGATTTCTCCCTGCGTGAATCCAGGACGTTGATTTGGAGCGGGCAACGCCAGGAACGCGAACATAATTGCTGATGAAATTGCCTTGCTTGGCCACTCAGGATATGCACTGCAAAGCATGATCACTGTGTTAAACAGGGAGAGCAGAACAGTGGTTCTAAATATTCATCATCATCATCAGCCTGACTACACCCACTGCAGGGCAAAGACCTCTTTCATGTCCCTCCAATTAACCCTGTCCTTTGCTAGCAGCAGCCACAGTATGCCCGCAAACTTCTTAATCTCATCCGCCCACCTAACCTTCTGCCGCCCCCGGCTACGCTTGCCTTCTCTTGGAATCCACTCCGTTACCCTTAAGGACCAGCGGTTATCTTGCCTTCGCATTACATGCCCTGCCCAAGCCCATTTCTTCCTCTTGATTTCGACTGGGATATGTCATTAACTACGCGTTTGTTCCCTCACCCACTCTGCCCGCTTCCGGTCTCTTAACTTTACACCTATCATTTTTCTTTCCATAGCTCGCTGCTTTCTACCTTAAGCTGAACCCTTTTCGTCATTGCAAAAATGCCCGCCTGTGTAAACACCCAACGCTCCGTTTCGGTGGCACGGAGAGACAACAGGTGATGTTTTCCTTTGTAGCTGGATCTACAAAACCATTCTTCAAGATTGCTCAAAAGTCCTCAGGCTTTAGAGGTTACTGATGGGCCGTCGAGTGGAGGATTTATTCAAAGCTCCTGAGAGTTCAAGGGCAAGACTGTCTCCTCAGCGTCCAAAGGGGCGGAGCTTTGGGAGTGCCGGTGGTTGCCTTTTTCTTTACGTGCGTGTGTTCTCTTCGCACGCTCATACGTCACGAAAGGAGAAATGAACGAACTGTCGGTGTCCCGGGGTCAGGTTTCGGCGGTGATGCAGACATGAAAGTTCGGGCGCCCGAAGTTTGAGGCTGGGCCGGGAGTCTGAAGCGACCCCCCCGGAGTTCCTGTTCGCCCGGGGGCTGGCCGCTGCAGCATTACACAGGAAAGACGATTCTGTGCTCAGTCTGATCACCTTTTTTGTGCGTCTGTAAAACATAATATTTAGTGTGTGTGTGTGTGTGTGTGTGTGTGTGTGTGTGTGTGTGTGTGTGTGTGTGTGTGTGTGTGTGTGTGTGTGTGTGTGTGTGTGTGTGTGTGTGTGTGTGTGTGTGTGTGTGTGTGTGTGTGTGTGTGTGTGTGTGTGTGTGTGTGTGTGTGTGTGTGTGTGTGTGTCGTGCGTGCGTGGTGTGTGGTGTGTGTGTGTGTGTAGTAGTAGTGTAGTAGTAGTAGTTAGTAGTGAGTAGTAGTAGTTGTTGTTGTTGTGGGTCAACTAGTAGTAGTAGCAGTAGTAAAAACATCTTTATTCACTTCTCCACTTCTAAAACGAAGATGAGAGAAAAATGACCATATAATATCTAGCCGCATAACCTCTATCTACTATATCTAGCTACATAACCTCATGGCTACGATGAGTCACAGGTTAATCGTAATTTCACAACAGAGTGTAGTTAGGCTAGTTGGTGCAGGTACGAGAACATGACTAGCTGAATTATTTCCCTTGGTTCAAGCATACTCTTTTTTTTTTATTCGATAAGTGTGTCATTAGGCATAAGTTGAGAAAGGGGTAGTAGAATGCAGGAGATAGAAAGTTAAAAGAAGGAGTCAAACATACCCCCTCTGCCAATAACACAATCTCCTCCCAATGATACGCTTCATAGCCCTGCACTGAACTGCTGCAGACACCGAGTGTACACAAGACGATCCCTGGAGGGGGGGACAGCAGATGTCTTTGCGCAGTCGCTCTTGCTGCTGACATAGCCTCGATGCTCTGTACGAAGCAGCGGCGAATGACGTGTTTATGTTTACCATAGAGCGCACGTGCTAGCTGTGCTTCGCTCCCTCCCGGAAAGAAGAAAAAACATCGTATAAAAAGCACCGCCGGGTCGGTCGGAGCCTCGCGACAAGTGTTATTCGAGAAGCTCTTCCTGCCCCGACGAGGCGGCCGCAACCGCAGGGCAGATGCGCGTCGACACGTGCGTTGCAAACTCATATTCCACGTGTTCTCCACCCGTCCGACGTTAAAGTATCGACTTGCCAGATGGTTCCATCAAACAACGAGCCCGCCGCGTCGCGAACACACAGCCTGTCTCGATGATGAGTATAAAACGACGAAGGATACAGTCTGTCGTTTAGTTTTATGAGCTCGCCAGTTAAGTGTATAAACACCCTTTCCGTCATATCGACTCGGTTAAACACAGAGGAGCCGCGTATACATTGTTGATGGCGCAATGCAGGTCCTCGCGTATGCTTGGCTGGCTTTTGCGCTATGTGGGTTAAGTACACAGCTGGCCTGACTCACTCCTGTCGACTGAGCGGTTTTCTTTTTTTTTCTTTATTGTTTCTTTTCCTGCTCCGTTCTTTCATCGTTCGAAGTTGGACGCTCAGATCGCTGTTGCTGTGTGGCCTAAAAGTGAGCGAGGTTTCCGCTGAAGGACGCAGCGAAACATATCGTGGAAAAGCATGTGGCAATGCGGTCCAGTGCGAGGCCCGCACCCATGGACGGTGCCGACACTTCGAAATCAAACGCTGTTTTTTCACACCTTTTATGCTTTCGAACGACCGATGCATACCATTGGAAGTAAATATGAAGGAAGGCGGTTTACACTGCTGGGACGCATGACACGTGAATGTTATTTTCTGAATACGCATTGTACTACGTGTCGGCTCCGATGTAGAAGTCAGTGATATTGCCTACATACAATATTGGGGGGCGTCTCTGGTTATAACGGAGAGTTGTTTTGGGCTGTTTTAAACTTTTACCCTAGGTGACACGTGCTAAATGAAGAAAAGGACGGATACCCACCAAACTGAACGACTGCCCAAAAAATGTGGTTTTATATATGAGACAAATACTGCGCCATTTCCTTTCCCCCCAAAAAACCAATTATTATTAGGAACAGGAGAGGGAAAGGAGAACCGCCTTCCAAGAAGCCCGAGCAATGGGTACGATTGCCTATTTGTAAAACTGCCACAATGCCAAAAACGGGCGTTACATGGGCCGAGGTCATGAATGAGCACGTGAGTATAAGTGAGCGAGTGAGTAAGAGTGGTATGAGTGAGTATAAGTGAGTGAGTGAGTGAGTGAGTGAGTGAGTGAGTGAGTGAGTGAGTGAGTGAGTGAGTGAGTGAGTGAGTGAATATTAGTGAGTGAGGGAGTGAATATGAGTGAATGTGTGTGAGTGAGTGAATATTAGTGAGTGAGGGAGTGAATGAGTGAGTGAGTGAGTGAGTGAGTGAGTGAGTGAGTGAGTGAGTGAGTGAGTGAGTGAGTGAGTGAGTGAGTCGAGTGAGTGCGCACATGGGATGGTAGACTTGAAAACTTTTCCTCAAAAGAGAGAGACTCTTTAATGAAGAAACTTTTCCTCACGCGTGTCTCAGTTGTGTGAACAGCAGCGAACAAATCGTTCTTGCAAACGAAGTAGGTAATTCTCTTTTCCCTCCAGTATGTCTATGAATTCAACGAGCGGAAACTTCCATCTCCACAGCTTGGGACCATTGCGTTATGAAGCCCGCCTCTTGCGTTCCAAGGCTCAGATTCCTCTCAGATACTTCACACTCAGTAAATGTGTCCTATTTAATATAGACGCGTTGCGTTGTCACCTTTGGTAACAATCAAAGGTGACAAGGAAGGCATGGCTTGTAAGGAGATTTTTGCTAGATATATATCACGGTGAACGCACGAATAGAAAATGACGGTTTCCGTAGCCGCACCGTTCGCAATGTCTTCGAGACAAACCAGTTAGGTTGGGGGCCGGACATGTAACCTTTTGATGGGCCCCCGAAACAAGGGGGGGAGTAATGGGTGTGCGCTTCCGTTACCCATTGCGAAAGTTTCAGCAGTGCCATTATGTGATGAGCGCAGTCATCGGTGCAGCATCCTACTCTTGTGGCCTTACCTTAGGGGCGAGAAATTTTACAGAGGAAAACTATGCTGAACCCCCCCCCCCCCTTTTTTTTTTACGAGAAAAGTCCAAGAAATGCATGGCTCAAATGGGACGGACCTGCCTTAGCTTACCTTGTACTTGTATTTACAGTTTCCGGATACCGCGTCAATGAGTTCGAAATTATTAGCATATAGAAAGCCTTTGTGAGCTAGTTAAGATATAACTTTTATTTTTTCCATGATAGGTTCTGTGGCCATGGCTTGCGCAAGTAGCCAATTGCTTGGCTTAATATATTCGACCTATCGCAGGTGAAAAAAAAAATAAACGGAAGGAGCAAGGGGAGGGGGAGTTGGTATCAGCTTTTCCAGATGTGTCTGGAAATATATGCAGTAATATACTCAATCAAGCTCACACCTCCCGACCTCCGGGCTGGTACATGCGAAATAACATTTACATAAACAGGCCTTGGCCCGGATTGCGGCAGCTGGTGCTTGATCGTTCCTTTTCATATATCAGAAAGGACCATCAGCTTGTCGGCGCTTTAGGTGTTTTCTCATTGTCTCATTGTTTTCTACCTTTCAGTGCCGAACAGATTTCAATTACAAAAAAAAAAAGATTAGAGTATATTGCGTACAAAGGAAAGGCGCGGTAACTCAAGGCTCGGCTTTTAGAATATAGGCCAGGACTGATTGTGTTCTCAGCGCACGACTAAAAACGAGGAACACAAGAAAGAAAAAAAATACATGGCAGCACATTCGAAAGATTTGCTTCATGATGAACAGAAAAAAAGAAGGGCGCCGTGTTCGTCACTAGCCGCATTTACATGAATTCGACCACTGACGCATCTCATCACATTAACTTTCTAGCGCATCGCACTCATCTAAACGGCAGTAATGCGCTACGAAAGCGCGTCGCATTAATGTGCAAGACGGTGGATTACATGGAGACGAGTGAATCGCGCACCTACGCAATACATATAAACGCGACCTGATCTCATTTGGAATTTTGGGAAGGGAATTTGCTACTGGTGTGGTTGAAGTATCGGGAGTACGACACCACAGGAGTCAACGAACCAGGCAGGAAACACTGAAAAAAAAAAAAACGGACAATAGTTGCTCTGGAAGCGCTGCTTTGCCTTCTATATATCAGCCACCGTGTGCCGCCACCATCCCGCCAGAGATAATGCGCTATATCTAAACGCTGACGCATCGCATTACCCGTGATGCGCCGGGAAATTCGATGCGCTACGGTCGCATTCATGTAAACACAGCTACTGTTTCAATTTCAAACGCATTGAACGCTTTTTATTTTTTCATACTTGATGCCCCGGCGCGTCTCCTGGCGCTGTTACCCGCGCCTTGGAAGCGATGGCGGCGCCTCCAAGCGTCCGCCGCGCGAAACAGCGGCCGATAAGATAAGCGAAATTGCCGCGCGCGGGACGCACCACGTTGGAGGCGCGTTCGACGAGTCAGCGCGCCACCGCTTTTAAGCTGGAGCTCTAGCGTATGCCGCGGTCATTGCGTTACACAAAGCTTGCGTTATTGCTTCTCTGCTGCATCGTGGCTTGCGCCATCATCACCCGCTGCTGCTGCTACTGCGGCACGGACACGCGAAGCGGGTTTCCCAACAGCCCCGAACGGACGACACGAGGGGGGGGTTGAGAAACCGTTACACGATAAACGAATCCAGACGGTTAGCGCCGCTATACAAGATCGCCAGAAAGCGCGCTTTGCGAATGCCTCTTTCTCCCGAGGCTATTTATCTTTCAGCCTGTTTTGATTTCTTTCTCTGCAAAGAGCTACTGCCTCTCCCCTCTCGGAGGGCTGACCCGTTGCCTAAATAGCCTAAATGGGCATCCAGCAAAAAAAAAAAAAAAAGAGGGGGGAAACAGAAAAGATAATACGCGCTGCTCCGGAGAAGGAGAGTCATCTCGAAGTTCGCTACCGCACTCGAAGAACAGCTGCCCCGTGCAATGACGGGGCACGGAGTCCCCGGCCTGAGGATGCAAGGAACAGCTGTTCGTGCCTCGAGGCTCGTGTATACACTACCTCTCGGATTTAGATGCGTGCAGTGTTCCCGAAGCTACGGAAGTGGAGTGTGTGCGCCAACGCGAAGCGGATTCACATAGGTGTTCGCGAGTGTAGCAGGGAACGATTTCTCTATCGGAAGTTGACAGTGCCCTACACCAATCGGGCACCCGAGGAGCCCATTAATTCGGCCTCTTGACTGACTTTTCATAGGTCAGCTCTAGAACACACAATGCTATGATCTTCCAAGGAGGCGGAGTATTTGATGAACCGCTTTAGCGAAGGGATCCGGTAAAGCCTCTTCTTTTCGGCAAAGGAAAAAAAAATGAAGGACAAGGTGTCGGCTAGAAGTGGAAAGGGTGGCAGGGAAGAGAGAAATGTAGAAGCTGAAGGAAGGGCCATCGCTCTTGATTGTAGAGAGCCTCGTATGAGTTATAGGCGTATTCACCCCGAACCCGAAAGAGGACAAGAAAGAGTTTTGTTTGTGTGAGAAGGGGCCGCGCGTCAAAGGTTTCGGTGCACAGTTTGCTGTATTCACTGCACTCGAAGCGAAAAGAGCGGTCTTGTTTGCTGGTTCTGTCGTGTTTATTACCACCGTCCTTATGATGCAGGCGTGTTTACCAGCTCCGGTTCACTGCTTTCTCGTAAGTCTCGATTTCACGGCTGACGTAGGAAGGCTCGAATAAACGGAGAGACGGAGAGTAGCTGACTTGCCGGGAAAGAAAAAAAAGCCAGCAGCAATTGCGAAACAAGACAGCGCGTGTGCTACGGCTATGGCCTCACCTTTCAGCATGGGGTTATTGTTTGATCCAGTGCAGCTTGGTAACGCTCGCGCAAAGTATGACGTTTGTATTAGCGTAAGGACTAGTACAGGGTTAAGTGGACAGATACTGGAGAGGCCTTTGTGCTGCGGTGGGCGTAGCCAAGCTGATGATGATGATGACGCACCAGTAGGCTAAAGGATGGAACCGCTATATAATCAACATGTGCTGGTCCTGCAAACTCTCAAAGTTTTAATTTCCAGTTGTCGGTTCACTCCATCACGTTTAGTTATAGCTGAGCTATAGCTAGTTTATAGCCATATAGTTTATAAAATAATAATAATATATAATAATAATAATAATAATAATAATAATAATAATAATAATAATAATAATAATAATAATAATAATAATAATAATAATAATAATAATAATTGGTTTTGGGGGAAAGGAAATGGCGCAGTATCTGTCTCATATATCGTTGGACACCTGAACCGCGCCGTAAGGGAAGGGATAAAGGAGGGAGTGAAAGACGAAAGGAAGAAGAGGTGCCGTAGTGGAGGGCTCCGGAATAATTTCGACCACCTGGGGATCTTTAACGTGCACTGACATCGCACAGCACACGGGCACCTTAGCGTTTTTCCTCCATAAAAACGCAGCCGCCGCGGTCGGGTTCGAACCCGGCCATACAGTTTATACAGTTTATAGTTTATAGAGTCTATAGATAGTCTATAAACTAAGGCTGAGCTAATATTACACCAGAGCTCTTGCCTCAGCTTTGCTTATGTCCTTGAACCTTGTACTAACGCAGCCTCCCTGATAAGCGCGCATATATAGGCCCTTTTAAAGTTTCGCTGGGACGCACGACTTCCATGCACTTTGTCAAAACGGGTATACGTGCACGCGCGGGACTTACGTGTAAGTGTGTGCACTTGCACTTATCATGCTCATCTAAAGTAGTCTGACCGGTACATAACCAGGCTAACATCTCCACTGATCATTAAACAGTGCCTCCGTTTTAGAAGCCTGCAATACACTGCGTTTTCAATCAACTCAGTATAAACGCATCAAGTGCTTTGTTCGAAGACGATATTCGACTAGAAAATGAATGCTTAAGGCCAGCGCTTATGCATGCACGACCTGCTGTTTACCGTCGTTACACGGACCATTATGAAAATGACCCGATCGTATCGTCAATTCGTGCGCGCAGGTATATACGGAGCACAATCGTGCTGCTGACCTTTTCTCCTTCTTGGCCACCGTACAGTGCATCCTCCCATCTCTCCACTCGAGGCCTGACTGGATCCGTGTCGGGATCAGTCGGCATCTCACGCGATCCGCTGCTCCATTCGCTTGTTCTCTATGAGCGAAGGGGCGGTGCATAAGCAAAGAAAGAAAGAAAGAAAGAAAGAAAGAAAGAAAGAAAGAAAGAAAGAAAGAAAGAAAGAAAGAAAGAACACACCGTAAGGCGTGCATCACACGCACTCTTGAATCTCTCGGTGAGTATCTCTACTCTCATCGTGCGCGGGGGTTCTTCGCTTGTCCGTGCTCTCGATTATCATCGTGCTCCGCTCATCACTGGGCAGTGCATCGAACTTATATAGAGTGAGTCGTGCAGGGATGAAGAGTGTATAGGGAGCGTGAGTGGAGATTAGAGACAGGCTTTAGCTTATACAGCACGAAACCGAGTTGTTCCACAGCCGGTGCCCACCGGAGTGAACCGGTTTTTCGCCTTGGAGTGCGTGATTATATGAAGAGGCCATGCACTTTCGTGAACAGGTCTCTTTTGGTCTTCGCGCCATGAGTGCTAAACAGTCCGGGCCAGTTGCGACTTGAAAAGTGGTGAACGAATGTGACGATATAAAACTGGGGTTAATTGCGAAAAGGTGTTATTGCTGTACTGTTGTCTTTTTTCATCGGGGCCTTGAGAATGTAACCTTCTCTCCAGAGAGAGTGAAAGACAAAGCAAACATTCCTTTTGCGCTAATTCCAGTGCTTAATGGACTGATTCTCGCCAGGTGTACAGACAGATGTGACACAGCCATGGCTAGAGTAGTTGTTTTGGTAGCGTCACCTTAGCGAACGATGAACAATCGTAGGCATGTATCAACTACATGCAAATTGCAAGCACGACTGCGGACCTGCACAGGCAGGCCAGAACGATGGGCCTAAAAATTTATATTAAGAAACCTAAACTACTTTTTGACAGCCTCCGAAGCGAACAGCAGTTTGCGATATGCGGCGAAGCTTTGGAAGAGAATACGTCCACTTACAGGGCAGGTATAGTGATCACAAATCCGGACTACGAGAATGAAATAACTCGGAGATTAAGAATGGAGCGTAAAAGGGTGTGTACTAGAGGACAGTTTTACACCCTTTTTACTCATTTTGTTTATAGTGCTGCAGTTGCGGAAGTATATGCAGAAATTGTGTACGGCCAGAACTCACCTACGGCGCGTAAACAGGGAGGCTAAAGAAAAGGGTTGAACTTAAATCGAGCACAACCCAATCAGCTTTGGGACGGAAAACGATAGGTGTAACGTTAAGTGACAGGAAGAGGGCAGAGTGGGTCAGGGAACAAATGTGGGTTAATAATATCATAGTCTAAATCGAGGAAAAGAAATGGGCTTGGGCAGGTAGGTCATGTAATTCAAAGGTAAGATAATCGATGGTCTCTTAAGGTAAGGGAGCGGATTCCAAGAGAAGGCAAGCGTAGCAGTGGGCGGCAGAGAGTCAACTGAGCGGTTGAGATCAGGAAGTTTGCGAGGATAAGGTGTCCGCAGCTGGATCAGGAGCAAGTTAATTGGGAAGATATGGGACAGGCGTTTGTACTGCAGTGGACGTTGTTCAGCCGAGGATGATGATAATGAAAATCGTTATTACAACGTTTTTATCATAGTGAGGACGGTCTAGCGCAGACGCCTACGAATTTACCAGGTAGTTGCAGAATGTGGAGTAAGTTGGAACGCGTGCCTGCCACTGCACGTAAGCAGCTGGCATCCAGTAAACCTGTAGGCGTCTACACTGGCCCATCTCCGCTATGATAAAACTCTCCGTTGTTCCCGGTCTATTTAAATTACTCCGTCCCTATCCGCCTGACATGATCATTGCTCCGATTTCGAACGCAGCATCAAAAAAGGTCCGACAGGCACTTCCCATAAAATCCATTGTTCGCCATATAGAAAACAGAAAACAAAACCGAGGAAAAAAATGGGAACAGGAACGTTCTATATAAGTTATGCGTGTTACGACGCTTTCATTCGATGTGTTGGTGTCTGTATCGGACGCACGCTGAGTCTCACCTGTCTACAAAGTCCTCTTACGAGATGGAGCGGATGATGTGCGTATATCCCAGTCGAAAATTACGAAAGAGCCGGTCCCAAAATGCAGCAGAAATTTTTTCTCATCCTGTAGATTGTTCTGTAGTATTCCGCAGTGTTTTGTTGTTGCGACACAACTGGTTCTGTCGTTACGACAGGAGACTGCTCAGTACTAGAGAAAGACCTGTTGTTACTACAAGAAGCTCTGTTGTAAGGTCCCAAAATACTACAGGAAAATCTATTGTGACAACAGAGATTTTTGTTGTGGTTTTTGACAACGCTATAGTGTCGTCTTTACATATTTTTCCCGCCTCGCGATAGCTACTACCGAGCTAGTTTTATCCTTTCAAAGATTTTAATCGTTTTTTTGTTGTGTGTTGTTTGGAACGAGGTATGTTGATTATGCATCTGCATAGTTTTTGGGGTGCTAAATCTTCGTATTAGAAATTGATAAAATAATAATCTCAGTTCGCCCGTAAAGTTAGGTTGTTGTCCTGGATTCGTTGCACACGATGCAAATCTTCATATTAGAAAGCGAATGGCTACTACCGAGCTATTTTTATCTTTCAAAGATTTTAATCGTTTTTTTTTTGTGTGGTGTTTGGAACGAGGTATGTTGATGATGCATCTGCGTAGTTTTTGGTGTGCTAAATCTTTCTATTAGAAATTGATAAAATAATAATCTCAGTTCGCCCGTAAAGTTAGGTTGTTGTCCTGGATTCGTTGCACACGATGCAAATCTTCATATTAGAAAGCGATAAAATAATAATCTCAGTTCGCCCGTAAAGTTAAGAGGTTAATTGTCCTGGATTCGTTCCACACGATGCCTCCGGCGCTTTTGGAGATTAGAGGACGTAGCAGTGGTGTTTTCCTTTACAGCGCCGAACAGTGATGTGCTGAGGTGGAACTTAATTACACTTGTTACTTGCTTGTAAACTATTAAACGGGCTCTGAAACAACTTCCAAGGAGAGCACATCAACTCGCTCAATCACTGAACTGTGTTGTCATGAAAGCCTGAGCCAAATAATACACTTCTACACACAGCAGAAGACCCACAATCACGCGCGAAAGTTGGCGAGCCCTTCCCGGCGACTTTTTCATGCTCGCACCCTCCTTCGTCGCTCGCACCTGCGTATGCAAGTTTAGAGATGGCTATTGGTCAGATTCTTTGAGACGTCAGGCAGCTACCATGGTCGCAGCCAATAAGTTGCGTATCTCCGGCGGGTCAGGATGCTCCGCCCCTGGAGGTGGAGCCGGCGGAGGAGCGTCGACCTTCCAGCGTGCAAAAAGTGACGAGAGGAGAGGAAAAAGCGCGAACACGCTGAAATTCAAATTTCGACTACAGATAAAACCCGCCGCGGTGGCTCAGTGGTTAGGGCGCTCGACTACTGATCCGGAGTTCCCGGGTTCAAACCCGACCGCGGCGGCTGCGTTTTTTATGGAGACAAAACGCTAAGGCGCCCGTGTGCTGTGCGATGTCAGTGCACGTTAAAGATCCACAGGTGGTCCAAATTATTCCGGAGCCCTCCACTACGGCACCTCTTCCTTCCTTTCCTCTTTCACTCCCTCCCTTATCCCTTTCCTTACGGCGCGGTTCAGGTGTCCAACGATATATGTGACAGATACTGCGCCATTTCCTTTCCCCGAAAAACCAATTATTATTATTATTACAGATAAATCAGTTTATACAAAGCGGATTTAAAAAAAAATTCCTGCTAGAAAATATTCTTGAAGCGGCATGCTTTAACATCCGAGGCATACCGCAACCTTACTAGAGCCCCTTTCAGTGCTCTTTTAATTTGCGCAGAAGCATGTCTTCCCAGCTGTAAGAATATTTTGATTTTGTTACCACATAATTTCCCACTCCTTCCTACCAGTACTTACTTTCTCACCGGTAAGCACATTCCTGGCCGCATACAACATTCGTCGTTCGTTTCTCAAAGGACCGATTTTAAAATCGTTCACTTCGCTCTCAAGCGAGCGTAGTACTTTAGCGTTCGCTTTCAGGACGGGCTGCGCTCTCGCCAACGACTGTCGGCTGTGGAACGCTTTCGCCGTCGACACTCGAGTGAAGCTGTATGCCGGAAAGACTTCCTCGGCATTTCGACGTCTGTCAGAGCTTCAAGGAAGTTGTCAGTAAGTTTTTCTCCATTGTTGCACAGCCTGTCTCACCACTAAAGCGCACAGAATGACAGGTGCTTAGAGAAGAGCTGTCATCGAATCAAGAGCACGAATTCGAGGAGCTCACATTTAATAACGGGCGAAAAAAAAATGATGATGGATAAAAAAAAAAGCTACGGCTAGAACGACGGTAGGCTGGCGGCGGTGTCTGCAACACGCAACGCACAAGACTTACTGGTTAACGAGAACCGCACAGCAAAGTGCTGCAGATGCTTCTTGCAAGTGTAACCAATCTCTGAGGCTTAACCACACCGGCATTAACTTCCTGTCAATAATCACGGAGTCCTCAAATCTTTCGACGTCACGATTAATGTCACAAGTTCTAATTGACTGCCGGGGAAGAAATATTCCATTTTCAACTTCAAATTTCCAAACCAGAAATACGCCTCTCGCTGCCTAGCGAGCAAAGCCTCAAAAAGCCAGACACACGAATTTGACTGAGAGCTAAATTTTTATGGAAGTCTTTTCTGTCGCCTTTTAAAGACTGGAAGTGCCGATGTAAGATGCTTATATGCACCTAGAATGTTGCGTATTTTTACCTCTCAAGCCTGCGTGCCGTACAGTCACTCTAATGGGAGTCCACGCTGTTTGTTGAAGCTGCTACTAGGGCTTTTCAATCGATCAATCAATCAATTTATTTAGCATTTCTTTCAATACAGAAATAAATGCAAGGATAAGAACAAAAAGCTGCTTCTCGAGCAGCTTGACAACGGTTCTTACCCCTTGTTTTCTCTTGACAACGGATAACAGCAGAAATAATACAAAGCTGCGATTAAAATTTGTACGAAGATAAGAGCATGCAGTACACATAGAAATTGTAAACACAAAATATATAGAAACACAAAATACATAATATACATAGTAATTCCAAACACAAAATATATAGAAACACAAAATACATAATATACATAGTAATTCCAAACACAAAATGCCGCATATTAGTAAAAAAAGTAATAATACCGGTTCAATGTAACTGATAGACATGGATTCAATAAGACGAATACTAATACTTAATCACCAATATTTTTCACACTGAAGACCATCTAACGGCGAAATTGACATATGGCTATACAGGACTACAAACATTTCCTGCTACATTTGCAGGCATAGAAGCGCAGACCACAGTTTTACGACACACAGCTGTAATGCAGCCACCATTGAAAATACGTGTACAAAAGGCTGCAATAATAAAACAAGATTTCAAAACATTGATGCTACCTTCCTAAATTGTAAGTGAACAAACGCTTAAGGTGTTGTTTCGATAGTGTGTGGATGTCCGTGTTTGAATTATGATAGTTGTTAAGTAAAGTAGGCATAATGTATTGTAGTCTGTGCTGACCATGATTCGTGCGGGAAAACGGCACCAACCATACTTCTCTTGTTCTTATATTGTACGCTACCTCGGGTGGTTTTGTTAAATTGCATAATCGTAGAAAAGGCATCCGATTAAATTTCAGGGAATATTTGTATTTTAATAGGGCATTCAGCTCGTACATATGCGTCACAGGAACAACACCAAGTAAGGGGAACAGGTCACTTGTGTGAGCGTCGTATGGAGCATCTGCTATGTGACGGAGAGCTCTTTTTTGTAAAAGAAGGAGTTTGTTGATGTTCGTTAGTGATGTAGTTCCCCATACAAGATTACAATAGTTTAGGTGAGGATTGAAAATAGCATTATAAAGTAGCAACTTTATTTTGAGTGGAAGAACTTGTCTAAATGCGTCCATCACGATACAAACATTGGTCGCGTATATTGATCATGCATGTAATGATGTAGATAAGCGAAATAAATGAAGGGACGTGTCACTGACCGCTTCCTTGGTATTCTGCGTTCAGGGTGGCCTGCGCAGCTCTGTGAACCCGTCATCCCTGACAGCTTCTATACCGCCAGCCGTCCGGCCGTGTCGATCATATTCTATACATCACATAAATAAAGGCGTCAGAGCTGTTGAATATTCAATGCTTATCGAGTCTAGTCAGGTTCAGTTTAGTTTAGCTCACGCCTGTTCCATACCTGCTGAAGAGCTGCACCGTATACAAACTGGACAGCGTTTATTTAAGACGGCGAGAAAGGGAAAGTAGAAGCTGACAGGACGACGTCATAGTTGCTCAAACTCACTGCACAGCCCTCTCCTCTATACTCGCAAATCTCACAAAGCTCAATACAAGCGACGACAGCTCGACTGCGTCTGGCAGGCGATTCCAAAGGATTACAAAACTCCTCCGAGTTCAAACAGGGGCCAGCAAGTGTAGGAGGGAGGCGCCCCTTTTGCAGTTAGCGCCAGCGCCATCGCCATAAACCTGACTTGAACTGACGAGCTCGCCGCGACGGTGGGGCCAGGCAGGCAGGCAGGCGGGCAGGGCAGGGCAAAGCGCTGCTGCTGTTGCAGTGTCTGGTTTGTGCCAGCCGGCAGCGCCTCGGCAAGGGAAGAGTTCAATGGCCCTGGCCATAGTATAGCGGTCGCTCCTTGCTTCGCTGTAGGCGGAAGTGTTTACGTCGCGAGCTCGTATAAGCGGTCGAGGACGCAGCCGTCGTCGCCCCTTCCTGTTTGGCGCGAAGGCGACGCCGCGGCTGGAGAGAAGACGGAGTCGGTGAAACTGCGCGCGCGGTGAATTCGAGAGCTCGCAAAGTTCGAGCTCAACGTGCCGACTCTTGTTTTGTTTGCGAGCACGTGCGTGTGTGAGCATGCGTGGTGGGATGCATCCATCCTGCGTGAGGGTGTTTCCCCGAGTTAAGCCTGACTCGGTAAACAGATGTCAACTATTACGCCGAGGCCTGCTACTTCTTGAGAGCCTTGGGAGGCCGTGGCAGTGCGGTCGGTGGAGTAGTACTAGTTAGTCTCGTTTTGGTTTGGCGGGCGTGCTTACGACGCCGAGTGCAGACCGTGACGACTTCTATATAGCGTCCCAGAGTAGTGACCTCTATTACCTGGTAACTTCTTTTCGTCGTTACTTTGGCTTTGTTTCCACTTTTTCCTTTAATTTCTTTTTTCGTATTTTATTTCATGCACGGGGTTCTGGTTCATTACCTGTTTACGTAAATTATGAAGTCACGACGTCACGGTTGGATGGGATGGAAACACTGAAGCAGTCGTTTAGTTCGCGACCGTGGTTTAATTGCTTCATTAAACGCGGGTTACTTAACCGACGCGCTAGAGCGTAGCGACGGGTCACTTTTTCTTGTTCTTGCCGCTCTAACTAATTCGGCCTTGGGAACATCGTTAAGGGACATTAGCGATTTGTTTAATGCTGTCCCGGGCCTTACTGAACCCGCCCCGACTAAACCGTGAGTTGTTGCGAGCGAGAGGGACATAGTCTTTCTTTTTTTCTGTTTCGGTTTTTGATTAGGACGTAACAAACATCCACCCTATTACCGGTGAAGAAGGACATCAGTTTTTTTGCACGCCCCATCGGGTTGACCCAAATATTGCATTTTGTTAGGAAACTCTTTAATACAGCCTGCGTTATACACTCAGCTGCGTAACTGCTGGTAGTTAGTGGATACAAACACCAAAACAGTTAAGGGCTAATACATGGCTAAATATTCACTAAAATCTTCCCTACCTTCTTCTGTTCCGCTGCCGAAATTAAAACAAAAAGGTATTAATTCACGCCTCCGCGCGACTGCTTCAGTGGTGTGAAAAAAATTTGGCTCTCTTTCAACCTTAAAACATTCAGTCTGTTGACCTTCATCATAGTGAACAAAGCCGAGGCCACTGCAGTAGAAAGGCCTTTAATAATAATAATAATAATAATAATAATAATAATAATAATAATAATAATAATAATAATAATAATAATAATAATAATAATAATAATAATAATTGTTTTTGAGAAAGGAAATGGCACAGTATCTGTCTCACATATCGTTGGACACCTGAACCGCGCCGTAAGGGAAGGGATAAAGGAGGGAGTGAAAGGAGAAAGGTGCCGTACTGGAGGGCTCCGGAATAATTTCAACCGCCTGGGGATCGTTAACGTGCACTGACAACGCACAGCACCCAGACCACTCAGCGTTTTTCCTCCATAAAAACGCGGCCGCCGCGGTCGGGTTCGAACCCGGAAACTCCGGATCAGTAGCCGAGCGCGCTAACCACTGAGCCACCGCGGCGGGTCGTAGAAAGGCCTTTCCAAATACAAATTCTGTGGAAGGTAATTTCAATCGATTGGCTCTCCCCTTATACGCCGCGAGTGTATACAGGCAAAGGACAGCCACTGATCACTAATACGTATATGCCGCACAAGGTCGCAAGCGAGCTGTCGAATACCAACGAGGTCAAGATGTTATCAATTTAAAAGGAGCGTATCCAAAACTGCGTTGGCGTGTTCACAAAAAGCACTACACTCATGCTTTCGGAAAAGCAGGACGTACGGCATCAACAACACAACGTACTCGGACGAAGCTGTGAAGAACATACCTAACGTTATTTTTCGCGTGTATAGTTCGTCGGTCGTGCTCTGCAATTCTTGCGGTTATTTTGCGAGCCAAAGTCACCGTAAAATTGGAGTTTAGTGAGATGTCCTCCATTGAGCGATATCGCTAGCTCTTCCCAAATCAACGCCTTGAATACCTCTCGTAAATATACAGCGAACGACAGTGGAGAGATGACGCTACCTTCCCTGGCACCCTTTAATAATGATTGGTTTTTGGTGGAAAGGAAATGGCGCAGTATCTGTCTCATATATCGTTGGACACCTGAACCGCGCCGTTAGGGAAGGGATAAGGGAGGGAGTGAAAGAAGAAAGGTGCCGTAGTGGAGGGCTCCGCAATAGTTTCGACCACCTGGGGATCTTTAACGTGCACTGACATCGCACAGCACACGGGCGCCTTAGCGTTTTCTGGTTCGGCATTCTATCACAACTACAAAGTCGTCGTGCGGACCCGGCAAATATTTTATAGCGCATTTATATACGCGGATTTTTATAGCACACCCTGGTTACGCAGTGATACCATGAACGCGTATGTTTCGAACGGGTCAGATGCTTTTTTTTCGTAATTTATGAAGACTGATTTCAGGGATGATTGTTTTTTTTAATTATTGACATGAACATAAAGTGAGATGTTGGTGCCTATTTGTGATGCGGCTACGCCTTTTCTCATAAAGCGAAGAGAAACACGAACTGGAGACACAACGCTCAACACAGCACAGTTACAACAAAGAAAATTCACAGTTCAAATAGGAAAATGGACACGCCAGAAATGCTGGCATAAAATATAAAAATACTCAATATGTAACGATACTAAATAATAATAATAATAATAATAATAATAATAATAATAATAATAATAATAATAATTGGCTTTGGGGAAAGGAAATGGCCAAATATCTGTCTTATACATCGTTGGACACCTGAACCGCGCCGTAAGGGAAAGGATAAAGGAGGGAGTGAAATAAGAAAGGAATCCTAATGATATAAAATGAGGATATACTACTTGATATGTCCTAATCACAGTAAACGGTATAAAAACTGCAAATCCAAGAAATTAAAGAGAAACAATGAGCAGTAACAATTAACTCTATATGTAACGATACTAAATAATAATAATAATAATAATAATAATAATTGGCTTTTGGGGAAAGGAAATGGCGAAATATCTTATATATCGTTGGACACCTGAACCGCGCCGTAAGGGAAGGGATAAAGGAGGGAGCGAAAGAAGAAAGGAATCCTAATGATATAAAATGAGGATATACTGCTTGATATGTCCTAATCACAGTAAACGGTATAAAAACTGCAAATCCAAGAAATTAAAGAGAAACAATGAGCAGTAACAATTAACTCTATATGTAACGATACTAAATAATAATAATAATAATAATAATAATAATAATAATAATTGGCTTTTGGGGAAAGGAAATGGCGAAATATCTTATATATCGTTGGACACCTGAACCGCGCCGTAAGGGAAGGGATAAAGGAGGGAGCGAAAGAAGAAAGGAATCCTAATGATATAAAATGAGGATATACTGCTTGATATGTCCTAATCACAGTAAACGGTATAAAAACTGCAAATCCAAGAAATTAAAGAGAAACAATGAGCAGTAACAATTAACTCTATATGTAACGATACTAAATAATAATAATAATAATAATAATAATAATAATAATAATAATTGGCTTTTGGGGAAAGGAAATGGCGAAATATCTTATATATCGTTGGACACCTGAACCGCGCCGTAAGGGAAGGGATAAAGGAGGGAGCGAAAGAAGAAAGGAATCCTAATGATATAAAATGAGGATATACTGCTTGATATGTCCTAATCACAGTAAACGGTATAAAAACTGCAAATCCAAGAAATTAAAGAGAAACAATGAGCAGTAACAATTAACTCTATATGTAACGATACTAAATAATAATAATAATAATAATAATAATAATAATAATTGGCTTTTGGGGAAAGGAAATGGCGAAATATCTTATATATCGTTGGACACCTGAACCGCGCCGTAAGGGAAGGGATAAAGGAGGGAGCGAAAGAAGAAAGGAATCCTAATGATATAAAATGAGGATATACTGCTTGATATGTCCTAATCACAGTAAACGGTATAAAAACTGCAAATCCAAGAAATTAAAGAGAAACAATGAGCAGTAACAATTAACTCTATATGTAACGATACTAAATAATAATAATAATAATAATAATAATAATAATAATAATAATAATAATAATAATAATAATTGGCTTTTGGGGAAAGGAAATGGCGAAATATCTTATATATCTTTGGACACCTGAACCGCGCCGTAAGGGAAGGGATAAAGGAGGGAGCGAAAGAAGAAAGGAATCCTAATGATATAAAATGAGGATATACTGCTTGATATGTCCTAATCACAGTAAACGGTATAAAAACTGCAAATCCAAGAAATTAAAGAGAAACAATGAGCAGTAACAATTAACTCTATATGTAACGATACTAAATAATAATAATAATAATAATAATAATAATAATTGGCTTTTGGGGAAAGGAAATGGCGAAATATCTTATATATCGTTGGACACCTGAACCGCGCCGTAAGGGAAGGGATAAAGGAGGGAGCGAAAGAAGAAAGGAATCCTAATGATATAAAATGAGGATATACTGCTTGATATGTCCTAATCACAGTAAACGGTATAAAAACTGCAAATCCAAGAAATTAAAGAGAAACAATGAGCAGTAACAATTAACTCTATATGTAACGATACTAAATAATAATAATAATAATAATAATAATAATAATTGGCTTTTGGGGAAAGGAAATGGCGAAATATCTTATATATCGTTGGACACCTGAACCGCGCCGTAAGGGAAGGGATAAAGGAGGGAGCGAAAGAAGAAAGGAATCCTAATGATATAAAATGAGGATATACTGCTTGATATGTCCTAATCACAGTAAACGGTATAAAAACTGCAAATCCAAGAAATTAAAGAGAAACAATGAGCAGTAACAATTAACTCTATATGTAACGATACTAAATAATAATAATAATAATAATAATAATAATTGGCTTTTGGGGAAAGGAAATGGCGAAATATCTTATATATCGTTGGACACCTGAACCGCGCCGTAAGGGAAGGGATAAAGGAGGGAGCGAAAGAAGAAAGGAATCCTAATGATATAAAATGAGGATATACTGCTTGATATGTCCTAATCACAGTAAACGGTATAAAAACTGCAAATCCAAGAAATTAAAGAGAAACAATGAGCAGTAACAATTAACTCTATATGTAACGATACTAAATAATAATAATAATAATAATAATAATAATAATAATTGGCTTTTGGGGAAAGGAAATGGCGAAATATCTTATATATCGTTGGACACCTGAACCGCGCCGTAAGGGAAGGGATAAAGGAGGGAGCGAAAGAAGAAAGGAATCCTAATGATATAAAATGAGGATATACTGCTTGATATGTCCTAATCACAGTAAACGGTATAAAAACTGCAAATCCAAGAAATTAAAGAGAAACAATGAGCAGTAACAATTAACTCTATATGTAACGATACTAAATAATAATAATAATAATAATAATAATAATAATAATAATAATTGGCTTTTGGGGAAAGGAAATGGCGAAATATCTTATATATCGTTGGACACCTGAACCGCGCCGTAAGGGAAGGGATAAAGGAGGGAGCGAAAGAAGAAAGGAATCCTAATGATATAAAATGAGGATATACTGCTTGATATGTCCTAATCACAGTAAACGGTATAAAAACTGCAAATCCAAGAAATTAAAGAGAAACAATGAGCAGTAACAATTAACTCTATATGTAACGATACTAAATAATAATAATAATAATAATAATAATAATAATAATAATAATAATAATAATTGGCTTTTGGGGAAAGGAAATGGCGAAATATCTTATATATCTTTGGACACCTGAACCGCGCCGTAAGGGAAGGGATAAAGGAGGGAGCGAAAGAAGAAAGGAATCCTAATGATATAAAATGAGGATATACTGCTTGATATGTCCTAATCACAGTAAACGGTATAAAAACTGCAAATCCAAGAAATTAAAGAGAAACAATGAGCAGTAGCAATTAAAGATATCAGATACATCATATACATGATAGAAACATAAAAATGGTTTCCAGGACACTGGAGAGCACGAGCCGAGGTGAACAATTACAGAATTTGCTCAAACAGAACCTAGTACCTCCCGAGGGGCTGATTATATTCTGCGTCCATAACCTGAATGGTGGTGCGAATATTGCCTATAACCCAGTACCCTTCCCAAAAACAAAACTGCTTCTTTAGTGGATTAACATCAAGATATGTTGCTCCTATTTTATTGGCCATTGCTTAAGGTAGCGACGAAAAGTAAGGAGCGACATACTGCGACTGATAGTCAATGGCGCTGTTACCTCAGGACATAAGCCGACCAGTTTTTATTACAGAGGGTATCTTGGTGTCTTATAGGCTGTGGCTATGACGTTCAGCGGCTGAGTCCGACGACGCCGTATCAAATGCACGCCGCGGCGGCGAATGCGGTGAAGGACAAATTCAAAAAATGCCCCTGTGCTGCGCGAAGTCAGTTCACGTTAAAGAACCCCAGCTGGTCGAATTAATATCTCGTCTACGGCGTCTCCTAGCCCAGCCCTTAGAACAATGGTCTACAGACTTCCTGTACACTTTTTATAGGCTCTATTCTCTTCCTAGTAGACATTTCTTTTTGCCGATTCGTAGTCTCCAGACTGGCTATAGACAAAGGTCTACTGAAAGTGCATGGGCATAAATCCATAGACAGTCTACAGGCTGTCTGTAAGATTTATCTTGTCTATAGACCCGTCTATAAAATTGGTCTATACAAAGTCGCTTTATGGTCAAAATACTATAGACAGCTTATAGACTGCCTAAAGAAATTTTTCTAGGGAGGTGGCTGCTTCGGGATGTCAGTGAGACACAGATTACCGCCTTTTAATCGGAAAGCGACCACTTTTACCCAAAATGGAGGTTTTATAGGCAAGGTAAGACAAAAAAATATGCCGCCACCGTCTGGAAGACGTTGAAGTAACGAGCGTTAGCTCTTTGATAAGTGACGTCACCAATCAATCACTAATTCGTCACATCCGTGTCGGCACCACTCAATCACCAATTGGGTTGCTTGTTGATTTCCTATGGCGCCCGCCATCTTGGATTTATCGGTGACGTCTTCAGATTGGCGGCCATCTTGGATATACCAGTGGCGTCACCAATCAATCACCAATTCGGCATACTAATGACGTCACCAATCCATCACCAATTGGGTTACTATATCGATTTACTATGAGGGCCGCCATCTTGAATTCTTCGTACTTGGAATTCCAATTTCACGCCGAAGGGAGGTGGTAGCAGACCCCAATAAATCGAGAAACGTGATGAATAAGAGCTAACGCTCTTAAAAGACAAACAAAATACAAGCATCGGCATCACCTGCCGATTCTACTAGTAGAATGCTTGCATCTACACCGATTTTTTGGCGCGGGGCCAGAGGATAGACTACGCTACCATTCGCTTGAAAAGGGTGGACATTGCAACCCTTCCTTTTCGGTAATAATAATAATAATAATAATTGGTTTTTGGGGAAAGGAAATGGCGCAGTATCTGTCTCATATATCGTTGGACACCTGAACCGCGCCGTAAGGGAAGGGATAAGGAAGGGAGTGAAAGAAGAGAGGAAGAGAGAGGTGCCGTAGTGGAGGGCTCCGGAATAATTTCGACCACCTGGGGATCTTTAACGTACACTGACATCGCACAGCACACGGGCGCCTTAGCGTTTTTCCTCCATAAAAACGCGGCCGCCGCGGTCGGGTTCGAACCCGGGAACTCCGGATCAGTAGTCGAGCGCCCTAACCACTGAGCCACCGCGGCAAGGTCGTCGCCAGTTTCAATCGACTGGCGGAAAGATCTTTAAATCCATTTTTTCTCAAGCATAAAAGCGTCTTTTCCTGCCGAACTAACGCCGACATAGCCAGTAAAGAGCCATATAAACAAGTTTTATTGTAAGCAATAATTATATGGCGTTGTCCTTAGTGCGCCTTTAAGCACCACAAAATCATGCGTACAACAGCGAAGAAAAGAAGAGGCACAGATGTGGGAGTCTTTGAAACCAAATCGCCAGACTGCAATGCAGGGCCATTTCCTCTGACCTTCCCCACTTGCGTAGCTGATAATGATGCGGATGCCTCTCATGACGACATACCCGCGTCTCCTTTCGCATCCGTTCAGGCGTTATTCGCTATAAGGCACGTCTATATAGTCCCGCACGCTGTCCCCCATGCGGATTTGCGAGATAGCCGCGGGGGGATCTGCGCGATTACCGAGTGGGGAGAGCGGATGGGGGGGTTCAGGCACGTCTCGCCATAAAAAAACGCTGACTCATTCCCGTCACGGCTGCGACGATCAGCAGTGTCTAAGGGAGCGCAAACAATTTTCTCTCTCTCCCTCCCTTGTACGGCGCCCGCCGTCCCATTACTGCATTTTGGTGTGCGCGCACTGTGGGCACGGTGCGCAGTGTGCTCTTATGTACCGCATTTTCCGCCCTTTAGTCCGTGCACCGAGTATAATTTTTGCAAGACGCTGTACAGTGAGCATGATCCCGATGTTTTGTTTTGATTATGACATCATGATGAGCCCGCAATGTTTCTGTAAAAGGTGTGATTTTTATAGGCCTCATCGTGTCTCCCGAAAGAGCCCAGGCTATCCGGTATTGATCAAAAAATTTCTTTCGCGCAAGGATTATGTGCACCAGGGGGCTGAAATTTCCGGAGCCTTTCACTACGGAGCCCCTGATAGCCTGAGCCGCTTTGGAACACTAAACCACCATAAACCGAAGCAATCAACACAGACTAAAGGATTATCTATCATGTTAGTGTCCTTCAGCCCTTTAATGCCCAAATGGTAAAGGAGTCAAGGAAAACAATTAATGCTCCCACATTAAGATTGCTAATCAACCCATATTCAAAAGCAAATATTAAAAAATATACATGTTAACGTCGCTAAGATGTGAGAAATCGGCATTTCGCCAATTAGCAACGATTATCGTTTGTTCTATTTTCCGGAGCTAGTGTAAGTTGTGTGAAAGATCAGCTCGAAAGCCCGTAGGGAATAAACAATTGTTTATTAAACAAATATCTTTCTATTTTCCTCGCAAAGTTTGTCAGAAAATGAGATACGAGGAATTGCTGGACGCAAGCTGGAATTAGGTCGCATATTTTCGTCCTCTTTTTATTCATACAGCTTTCTCGCAGTGACGTCAAACATTCTGACAGGAAACGGCTGGCTACTGAGAACATGCTGAAATCAAATTTTATATGCAAGCTTCACATAATAATGCGAACACGGCGGGCAAACAGTGCGTCCCAAATTCGTGACACAGGGCATATAAAGGGTTAACACGCGTAAAAATATCTTATGGAGAGCAAGCATTCTCCTCATTTCGCTTTCTTCAAAATCTGGTCGTTCCGACAGGGCGTCGAACCCGTCACCACTGGCAACAGAGGCCGTAGTTTGAGAAAAACCACGGCGCGACATCACTCGATGCGAAGTATGGCTCAATATTTTTGTCGATGTTTGTTTGGTTTAGTTCAAGGTTCGACCCCGTGTACGGGTTCATGGCAGAACATCATCATCATCATCATCATCAGCCTAACTACGTCCACCGGAGGGCAAAGGGCCTCTCTCATTCCTCTCCAATTAAAACCCTGTCCCTTGCCAGCTGTGACCACCGTATCCCCGCAAACTTCTTAATCCCATCAGCCCACCCAGCTTTCTGCCGCCCTCTGCTACGCTTGCCTTCTCTTGGAATCCACTCTGTTACCCTTAAGGACCAGTGGTTGTCTTACCTTCGCATTACATGCCCCTCCCAAGCCCATTTCTTCCTCTTGATTTCGACTAGGATGTCATTAACCCGCGTTTGTTGCCTCACCCACTGTGCCCGCTTCCGGTCTCTTAACGTTACACCTATAATTTTTCTTTCCATAGCTCGCTGCGTTGTCCTTAACTTAGGCTGAACCTTCCTCGTTAACCTCCACGTTTCTGCCCCGTAGGTGACTGCGCTCACTGCAGGACAAAGGGCGCATGACTATGGCCCAGAAAATGCGGTATATGCCGTCAACCCCACGTCTCACCCGCCATCACAACTCCTCCTACAGTCCTCGGGCTCTTCCTTTGTCCAAGCAACCACTCACTGACAGCTGGCCGGAATGACCGGTGCTCGGTGCCGATTAGGATCGCTTATTAGCCAAGCCCGCGCGCGTGCGAGGAAGAATCTATCGGCGATTGGGAGCGGCTGATCGATAGCCGAAGGGTTTTCACCGTTGGCTGCACCCCCCTCCCCCCTCTTCCCCACTAAATCTCCCACTCTGCGTGATGCAGCATACATCTCCCAGAGACCCTCCTCCAGGACAGCAAGCGCAACGGGAATCGGAGCAGGATTAGGGTGGCTGTCACGTGCTCGTTTGCTTCTCATGGTCTCCCTCGCTTTATTTTATCCGCGGCATGAAGCTTGCATTGTATTCGTGCTCATCCAAACCGGGGGTTGTTAGTCATTCTCCGAGCGAATCAGCGTCACATTCAGAGGGCGCAAAAGCGCTCGCTTCAGACGCGGCCAACTGTGTAGTATAATGTGTCAGCAAAGTTGGCCAGTCGATGAAGTCTGATGTGGTATCTCTCTCTTTCATAACGTAAGTCTTTCTAGGACGGCGACGTTTTTTTTTTGTTCATTATTTCGGAGCTGGCCTCATAACGGGCCCCCTTCCCCTTTGTAAGCATTCGCTCTCTTTGTGTACAATAAAACGAGCCGAGTGACTGAGTCGATAACGCATTCTGCCAGATGGAAAGTTCGACGCAACGGCTGCGGATAGAGCATCCAGCCAGCGATGAACTGAAACCACATCCAAATACGGAGGTTATGACGCGTACTGAACTCCCGGTGGAAAGTACAGGAGTCGTTAATGTTTCGATATTATTTCAGTCTAAAAGACGTCAACAGCATCGATTCAATTGCGCTTTCATACAATGTCAAAAAGAAAGCACACAACCCACCCAGAATAAGACTTCTCTCTTTAATTTTAATACGTCGAAGTAGTAAGGACGATAGCCAAGGTTTCACCATCTAGTGTGTCCAAATCTCGATCCACATGTGGCCTACCTTCCCAAAAATATCGGGATTACATTAGCGCATATGTCATGCTCTCAACGGCCAACTTTTTCAGGCTCCTTTTTACCAAGGCTTAGTAGTCGCCTCAAGTAGGATCATTTTCCTCATCCTTCTTTCATTCTCACCTCACAGACTGTGACACCAACTAGCACGGGAGTGAGTGCTTGTGATCCTGAACATACCATGGAGATTGAGCACCACGTTCTTTGGCCACTGGTCAAGTAATTGAGTGTTGGCTCACGGCCGTACCATGCCAGCAACGAAACGCCTTATACGAAAATTCTGGACAAATCCATTTTTGAACGGAAAGGTGTTTATGAGCGCCATTTTTTGTGCATTGTAAGATTTCACTATAACAATAAATATATCTGCAGATCTCCCGTCGGCAGGCTTGCATTTTTCTTTTGCTATTAACTTCATCGCTGTTGTCAAATTCGTTCACCATTAGTTTTCTATGGTAGACTTAACTGTTCGATGCGGGCGATGGAAATATTTTAAAGGAAAGATTTTGCTAGTCATCCGAAGAATGAACCATTACCATAAATATTTACGTAACAGTACCCCACAATTTTCCAATATTCGAAATTTTTGTCCAAGAGTGTTGGACATGGTTGCAGTAGCGAACGATTATGCCTCGACAGCGGACAACTCTGTAAAACTTTATCGTTAGGGTTCTCGTCGCCAAAAGAACACAGAAAAGAAAGCGTCAATTGCTTCGGCTGCGTAAAAGCTCGTCAAAGTCATGCTGAAGAGAGAGACACGACTTGCTCAAGCATTGGGCTGTTGCTGCTATGACACAAAGTGAGAGGCGGCAACGAAATAGGCGGCAAGCGTGCCTTTGCCCGAGCTCTAACTCTGAAAGACCTGCAACACCGGAGAAACACTGTGAAAGACCCCCCCCCCCCCCCCCCCCCCCCGCAAACCCACCTTCGCGAAACGGTTTTCGCAGAAGACGACCGACCAGGCTCACGAAGTTATTCTCGTTTACCGCTCAAACACTAACAACGACAGTTTTTTTTTTTTCAAAGTGGCCTTAGCAAAAGAAACGAAGCCGTGAGCGTTGCCGAACGTCGGAACACGATTCGGCTGTTCGTGCATGAGAGGTTCTTGAACGACGTCTGCGAACGACACACCGGCGCTCGTGTGTTGGGGAAGCGTCGAGGGCTTTGGGACGCCCGAAGTGCTCGACGTATGTGGAGAAGCAGAAGGCGGGGGTTGGGGGTTGCGTTTCTTTTTTGCGTCTCCGACGCCTTCGGCGCGTCGTCACGGCCTACGTGCGACGTTTGGATGGGCAATAAATTTCTTCTGAGGCCGCGGCGCCGCAAAGTTCGCCGTCCACGAGGGTCGGGTCGGCGCGCCGCGCCTCGACATTCAGGGTCTCTCGAGAGAGCCAGCTGTTGTCTTCGGTTTATGTAAAGCGATCTTCCAAATTGGTTTTGCGTCCCCTTTTGGGGTGTGCCATGAAAAGTGGAGTTGTTATCGTTATAGCGAGCATCCTATTTTCCAATCCCTTTAAATGAAGTGCTGTGATACATATTTTCTTCATTAACTCCTCTTTCCTTCCATAGACCTTTCTAACATTGGTGCCGCCGACCTGCCGTACACAACAGACACGACAAGGAGGCTTATAACTGCTTCCTCGCGCAATGGAACGTCTGCAGAGGAGGCTGAATCTCGAACCGTCTAAATTTACCTGCATCATACCATCGGTAGAGGTGTCGGCGCATGCCGAATTCGTGAGTAAATGGCCCGTCGAATGTTATTTTTAAAAGGATCGAGGACTCATTTTAGGTCTGCATATCTCGCATGGGTTTTACGAAACAAGCGTCATATCAAGTTAAGCCCGAACTGTAGTATAGGTTTACGTAAGTGTGTGTCTTACGTATGAAAGCTTACAAAATTTGTGCTTTTGCTTTACTTTCACTTGTGCAAGTAAGAAATTTCACAAGTAAATTTTGCAGCCCTATGCAATAGCATTGCTGTAAGCATTACAATGCCCTACCACAAGATGACAGCGAACTCCTTGACAGACTGCGGACAGTCGAGGAGACGCCTAAATGCCGCTTTTGTCACGGCATCGTGACAATATTGTTTTGCCCATAAATAGCAGAGTTAATAAACAAAGAAAACCTAAAACTGGTTCCAAAGATTCGTTCCCCCCCCCCCCCCCTCCCCTCCCGGTAATGTTCCTTGACAGGAAATATCCACAGGCGGAGAAGCTGTACTAGCTGGATGGAAAGAAATGCGAACAACTGGCGCCAACACGCTCCGTTGTTTCAATTTCTTTTGACCGCGATTTTACTTCGGCGATAGCAAAAAGACCATAGACTCGCCCATGATACATTCTAGGACGACTCTAACGTCTTTTTCGTACCACACAGGTAAAAGCGCTATGAAAATAAATTCCAACAGCTGGAAGTGTTGGCGCCGGGTTGTTCGCGTTTCTTTACATCGATGTAGTACAATCGTGCCTTATTATTATGTACACTTTGGTTCCAGAGCCCACCTGTCTATGAAGCGACTCGTCCGCTACAACCAATCACGAAGAAAGAAAAGATATGAAACTAAAAAATGTTTGTGATTAATGTCCCCTTCTGTGCATAGTGGTGGGCAATCAGGTGGTAACTATAAAAACCCTGGAAGCTGCAAATGCGTTATCCTAGTCGGAATTATTTTGAGAATAATGTGATGCAGTTTGAAGTGCCTATTGCGGCTCATGAGACACGCAATGTCTCATGGCATGTCATGGCATGGCATGCATGACAGTGTCTCATGGCATGATGGCATGTCTCCTATTCTGGACGGCTCACATACCACAAAGAACAATTAGCATAAAGCTGTACAAAGTCGCAGGGCAGCTGCTGAAGGCGGCTTCCAACTTGACGCAAGCTGCAGAGACAGCTTTGTTATCAATCATTTATGCAATATGACAGATGGTAAGGAGCGTCGATCGGCTGCAATGTCACTGGAAAACATGAAACCACAAAACAAAGCCATCATTGTGACATTTGCAGTTTCGCACTGCTTTTCGCTGATGTCCAGCACTCAAAGCACTAGAAAGGAAATATCTGTTTGGGGAAGTAAAGATCTATTTTTCATCGCTGTCCATATGAACGCGACAAAAATTACATGGATCCCAAATAGACATTGCATTTTTCGCCTTGCACTTTGTCCGAACAGAATGTTTTCATGTGAACGAGGCAAAAATAGATGGGAAAAGTTTCGTACACAGTAAAACTGTCCGTAATTCGAGTCTTTCATGTTTATGGACCCGCCGCGGTGGCTCAGTGGTTAGGGCGCTCTACTACTGATCGGGAGTTCCCGGGTTCGAACCCGACCACGGCGGCTGCGTTTTTATGGAGGCAAAACGCTAAGGCGCCCGTGTGCTGTGCGATGTCAGTGCACGTTAAAGATCTCCAGGTGGTCGAAATTATTCCGGAGCCCTCCACTACGGCACCTCTTCTTCCTTTCTTCTTTCACTCCCTCCTTTATCCCTTCCCTTGCGGCGCGATTCAGGTGTCCAACGATATATGAGACAGATACTGCGCCATTTCCTTTCACCAAAAACCAATTATTATTATTATTATTATTATTATTATTATTATTATTATTATTATTATTATTATTATTATTATTATTATTATTATTATTATTATTATTATGTTTAAGGGGTTCGTATTAACAGAACACGACTGTTTATGTAGACATCAGCGCGCTATCCCTCTACAGTCGAGCGAATGTGCTAAAAAGAATGACCGCATGGTTCTGAAGATACTAAATAAATCAGTTAACAAAATAAAACGAAAACTGCGTAAACTCTATGCAGACATTCATGACGCCGTTAGTCAAAGTTAGAGAAAACACTTGGCAACACAAATATTTGCACAAGTTAACAATTCAGGGACTGGGGCGGTGACTACGGGTGAACGCGGACGTGCTCTGCATGGGCTCCGTGAATCGTCAGTGTTTTTGACCGGAAAACCCGAGTTTAATGCAAAGTGTTTATTGGATGTGTTCCGTGAAGTTACGAGGACCATCTGAACACCAATTTTATCTCTGTGAGTAGAATCTATTTCCACTTACGGGACATTGAAATCTTGAGGCGGCGAGAGTCACGCTAACCCTAACGCCGACGTAGCGTCGGCCGTGGCCGAAGCAGGAGACGCATGGGCTTCGCTGGCCCTACCGGGGCTGAGCAGCCTCGACGGCGGCATGGCATCAGCATCGACTGCGGCACACATTACGGCCCCGGTTATTGAAAATAGCCCGGGTACGGACCAGCCCCAAGCCATGGAGCTTGCAAGCATCAGCAACGCCGGAGGTACGAGGGGACCGCAAGAACAACCAAGAGTCTACCCAGTCAACGAGACCCCGTGGCGAGTGATGAAGGAATTAGTGGAGCGCAGAGCCCAGAAGGATAGGAAAGCTACCGGTCAAGCAAGTACACCTTCCGAGGCAAACAAGACTCCAGTGAGTACGAGCGATCCGCAGCAGCAGAAACCTGGGACGCTGGGACCGAACGCCATGGTCCCGAACGCGCCACCGGCGTCCGCTGTAAACAAACAACTGAAGACGCTCGCTGGTAACAGGCGAGATTTCGTACAGCTCCCGAAAGGAGGATACAAAATCGTATTCCGACCGAAGAGCCACAACCTAAGAGTGGGAGATTTCAAGCCCAGCGATTACATACAAGCCCTGGTGAAGGAATGCAACCTGGTCTACATCGGCGACATGCTTGTCGCGGTGAAAGCCATCTCAAACATAATAATAGTCCGGACGCCAGATGGTGCGAAGGCAGAAGCTCTGCAAAAGACGAGGAAGTTGTGCCTCGGAGACAAAGAATTCGAGTTCAATGCCTACTGCTCCACAGCGGAGGGAACTGTCCGGGGTGTGGTGCATGGAGTGATGGCCGGCACCACGCAAGAAATCCTAATGAACCACATCCAAGTAGCAACGCCGGGAATTCGTGCAGTCTACGCCAGAATGCTCGGGAAGTCAGAGTCAGCGCTCATCGCGTTCGATGGACCGAGGTTGCCCAAGACAGTCGCAGTGATGGGAGGACTGTACAGAGTTTACCCTTACCAACCTACGAAGCAGGTGTGCTTCAGATGCCACCTGCAGGGGCACCGATCAGACGTCTGCCCGGAACCACAACCCATTCCGCAGTGTCCTAGATGCAAACGTGCCAACGTCGACGGACACGAGTGTGGGGAGCCCAGGTGTGAGTGGTGCGGCGACGCTCACGCCACGGGCGATATAGGATGCAAGAGACGCCTCAAGCAGAAAGGCCAGCAGAACAAGCAAGGCAAGAAAAAAGAAAGTAATTACCACGGTGGCCACAGGCCGCGGTGGTTCGACAGCGAGGAAGCCGAAACGAGAGGAAAGAACGGATCTTCGAGATCTGCGTCTCGGAACAGGCGCGGCGGCAGCAGAAGCCGAACGCCGTTCTTCAAAGATGGAGACTTTCCGGGGCTAGCAGACGCGAGATCCACCGACCACGGTGGCGGCAACGCCTGGGTTCCAGGGAACGCTCATGACGCTTCCGCAACCAAACAGAAGACCAAGAAGTCCAAGAAGGTGAGTCAGTCTAGGAGCGAGTCTCCAGTCTATCCCACTGCTCTAGACTATTCCATACAGGCTCGATTCGAAGCTCTAGAAAAAACAAACAGGGAACTTAGAGAGGAAAACGAACGACTAAAAAGGAGGCTTTCGTTTATAGAACAGCGACAACAAAGAGAACAAACAAACCAAGGAAAAGTACACGGAGTACAATCGCCCTCGACGACAACAAGCACGCAGGGGCCAGCAGCCGTACAACCGCAAGTAACGGAAGCAATAGATGCTACTAAACCACTACACCAAATACAGGAACAACAGAAAACAGTCTTGACGACGCTGGAACAAATCATGACCAGACTGAACGCGACCGATCAGAGACTGGCAGAACTGTTCAGGAGACAAAACAAGAGAGCACCAGAACAGGTCGACCTAAACGAAAGCGCGAAGATCTTCGCGGCGCAGCAGTAGTGTCACATCATGGCTAACGCAGAAGAAAAATTTACAATATGGCAATGGAACTGTAGAGGATTTAGAAACAAAAACGATTTCAACGTACATGTAATGCAGCATAAACACCCACCTACTGTAATAGCGCTGCAAGAAACTAACACTTCGCCGAAGATAGTCGGCTACGACACCATAGTAGATGAAAGTTATAAAAAAGTGGCCATTTTATGTCAGAAGGGGGTCACTACGCACAAGCACACGACGCCAGAAGAAGATATAGAACACCTTTTAATAGAGGTAATACCTAAGAAGCGCGGGGAGAAGAGCCTGTTCGTACTTAACATTTATTCCCCACCGCGCAAGAGGAGACATGACTTCAGAGAAATCATTAGAGCGGTGATCGGCCTGGTAAAACAAAACCACCTTGTGATTGTAGGAGATTTCAATGCTCCGCACAAAGAGTGGGGCTACAAGATGAATACAAAGAAAGGAAAAACCATCCTAGATGGAGTGGACACGCACGGGCTGGAAATCGTTACCGATAGCAGATACCCTACTAGGGTCGGAAACAGCGTTTCAAGAGACACTAGCCCTGATTTGACCATCATAGGAAATATCCTAGACTACGAATGGTCTAACACCGGGGAGCAGTTCGGAAGCGACCACTACGTAATTCAAACGCAAATTAAACTTACAAGGTTCAGCACAATCCAGAGGAAGACAAAAATCACAGATTGGAAAAAATTCCGACAACAGTTGGAGAATGAAGGCGGAAGAAATGCGATAACGGACATCGAAAAGTGGACCAAACGACTACGGGAGGTCCACAGAGACAATACTATGACGCTAGAGGTTACCGATGAATTTCCACGTGCGGATAAACGATTGCTACATCTTTGGGAGGCTCGTAGGGGGCTGACGAAAAGATGGAAGAAACAAAAACATAACAGAAAATTGAGACTCAGAATAGCTCAAATCAATAAGGAGATAGAAGACCACACCGCAAACTTACTTAGAGATAATTGGCACCAAATTTGCGATGAACTAAACGGCAACTTGGGTAGCGCTAAAACATGGGCGCTGCTCAGGCACCTCATAGACCCGACAAAATCGAAGAGAGAAAACAGCAAAACGATAGAACGTATCACGCACAATTTTCAGGGCACGGACGCCCAGATTACAGATTTTCTTTGGTCCAGGTACGTCGGAAGCACGCAGGTGCCACCCTGCACCATGGTATATTCAGGGACAAGGAACTCGAAGCTGGATGACCCGATAAAAGAATACGAGGTATACGCGGCTGCCAGGTCATTCACGAGGAACACAACACCGGGAAAAGATCAAGTAACCAATGCAATGATCAGAAACCTCAGTGATGACCAAATGGAAAGCCTGACCGGACTAATCAACGAGCACTGGGAAAGGGGCACGGTCCCGGCGGAGTGGAAACACGCTGAGATTATCGTGATACCTAAACCAGGGAAAACACCCAGTTTAGAGAACCTTAGGCCGATATCGCTAACTTCATGCCTTGGTAAACTATACGAGAAAGTGGTCAAGACTAGACTGAGCAACTACATGGAGGACAACGGTCTGTTTCCGGATACTATGTTCGGGTTCAGAACGGGACTCTCCACGCAAGACGTGATGCTCCAGTTAAGAGACATGGTACTAAAACAAATATCGGGGACTCGAGAAGGCGTAATCTTGGCTGTAGACCTCAAGGGGGCCTTCGACAACATCAGCCACAACGCCATTCTCGCAGAACTCTCGACAACAAACTGTGGGGAGAGGATCTTCGCATACGTAAAGGCCTTCCTGTCTAACAGAACAGCAACGATCGGCATCAACAACATTAGGTCAGAAAAGAAGACGACGCCAAACAGAGGGACACCACAAGGATCCATCATCTCACCTTTGCTCTTTAACATAGCAATGATTGGATTAACTAGGAGACTGAAAAACATCAAAGATGTAGAACATTCAATTTATGCGGACGACATAACAGTGTGGACGACAAAAGGATCGACAGGACACAAGCAAGAAATACTGCAAAGAGCGGCGGATGAGATCGGTCAATTTGCTTTATTTAGCGGGATGCAGTGCTCTCCAGAAAAATCAGAATTTATTAGACTTCACAAAAACAAAGAGGACAGGGGATCGATAGAGTTAGAGATCGATGGACAACCCGTAAGAAGGACACATAAGCTTCGCATCTTGGGAATGTGGCTGCAGGAGAAAGGCAAACGAGACCATACCATCCAGCTCTTGGAACACTCCACGAAACAGATATGCAGGATGTTAAGCCGGATTACGAACAAGAGAAAAGGGGTGAAGGAGCGAGATGCGTTACGGATCACTTCTGCGCTCATCATACCGAGGATGACGTACGCGCTTCCGTACCTACAACCTAATAAAGGGGAAAAGAACAAAATGGAAACATGCATCAGAAAGGCGTATAAGCAAGCCTTAGGCGTCATGACCTGCGCCTCGACAGAAAAGTTAATGAACATGGGTGTGTACGGCACCTATGAGGAGCACAGTGAAACTATGCTCAGATTTCAACTCGAAAGACTTAAAAGAACAGCCACTGGCCGCGCACTACTGCTAAAGCTAGGATACCCGGCAGAAGGCGAGGGCGAAGACAAGACAGACATTGACAGCCAAATTAGGAGCACTTTCTTGGTTAAACCAGTGCCCAGAAACATGGACCCGAAGAACCACGAAGGAAGACGGGCGGCGAGATCATTGGAGTTGGACAGGTTCCTAAAGAAGAAACAGATGGTTCTGTATGTTGACGCGTCCAAGTACAGAACGAAGGAAAACGCTAGGGCGGTAGCAGTAGTGAACGCCAATGGGAAGATAATTACTGGTGCATCAGTGCGCACAAGGACAACACAAGCAGCGGAAGAGATCGCCATAGCTCTAGCCCTGACTGAAGCCCATCGGCAGGGACTGAGTTACTGGATAGCGACGGATTCTCAGGCTGCAGCGAGGGCATACAGAGATGGCAGGATCGGCCAAAAAGCCGCGAGGATTCTCTTCGCACAAAACCAACACAGACATGGATCAAACAACACACACATTCAACACACCATCATTTGGGTCCCTGACACTGGGGTTGAGGGAAATCTCATGGCAGACACCGTTGTCCGAGGGTTCACGAACCGGAGGGCGGGTTTGCCGGTCGAACCCTTCAGCACGCCAGAATCGTACGGGGAGGCAATGAAGGCGTTGTTGGGAGCGCGCAAGAAGTACTCGGCTCCGGCGGATATCCTCAACAGAGAGCAGGCCACCACGCTCAGAAGACTACAAACAGACACCTACCCAAGCAGAGCCATGTATCATAAAATGTGGCCGAACAGATATGCGAAAGAGTGCGTGTGGTGTGGGGGCTACGCCACAACGTACCACGCCACCTGGGGCTGTGAAAAAAGCCCTTTACTACCAAAGATAAATAGCCCTAGTCTAGAGCAGTGGGAGGCCCTCCTGGCTGACTCCGACCCGAGCACACAGCTTATGCTGGTGACGAGGGCCAAGGCAGCGGCGGAGGCCAACGGGATCCTGGACTAGGGAATACCGACCACTGCAGCTCCACTTCTATCTATCCCCAACACCCTACTCCCTTACTCTTCCTTCTGTGAAAATAAATGTTTTTACTACTACTACTAACAATTCAGGTGTTACAAACTCATAACAAACGCTTCGTTTATGAAAGTAACTGGGCAATACAAACAGTTCCACAAAAGCTAACAAATCGGAAATTAAAAAGACATTTTAAACTCTTTGTGTGTAAGAAAAGCTGAGCAGTACAAATATTCCAACAATAAGCTAGCAATCAAAAAGAATGTGCTAAAAAGAATGACCGCATGGTTTTGAAGATACTATATTAATTAGTTAACAAAATAAAACGAAAACTGCGTAAACTCTATGTAGACATTCATGACGCCGTTAGTCAAAGTTAGAGAAAACACTTGGCAACACAAATATTTGCACAAGTTAACAATTCAGATGTTACAAACTCATTACAAACGCTTCGTTTATGAAAGTAACTGGGCAATACAAACAGTTCCACAAAAGCTAACACATCGAAAATTAAAAAGAGATTTTAAACTCTTTGTGTGTAAGAAAAGCTGAGCAGTACAAATATTCCAACAATAAGCTAGCAATCAAAAAGAATGTGCTAAAAAGAATGACCGCATGGTTTTGAAGATACTATATTAATTAGTTAACAAAATAAAACGAAAACTGCGTAAACTCTATGTAGACATTCATGACGCCGTTAGTCAAAGTTAGAGAAAACACTTGGCAACACAAATATTTGCACAAGTTAACAATTCAGATGTTACAAACTCATAACAAACGCTTCGTTTATGAAAGTAACTGGGCAATACAAACAGTTCCACAAAAGCTAACACATCGAAAATTAAAAAGAGATTTTAAACTCTTTGTGTGTAAGAAAAGCTGAGCAGTACAAATATTCCAACAATAAGCTAGCAATCAAAAATTTATAGGAGGAATACAAACACTTCGTCTTTAAAAAATTTAAACAAACTGCCAAACTCCACGCAAAACAAAGACAAACAAGAATCAAAGAGCACTCGTTGTAATGATGAAGCAGCAACACAGGGAATTGAATGCCGATTTTACGGGAGGGATTAATTTGAGTTCAAGAGCTGTGAAAGCTTAAAGAAAGTTGGAGCATTTTACTGTGATGAGGTTCATTCTCCTTCATATTATATAATATGAGGGACAATGAACTTCATCACAGTAAAATGCTCCTTTATGCGAAGGCTTCCGCACAATCAAGAATTTCTTCTTCGCCACAGTTGATCTCAGAATAAAATCATCCCTGGTGCCACTGAGATTTATTTTGCTGGCGAGCACTTTGCACGCATCGATAAGTGCTAAGTGATTTATGTCATGCGCACGACGTGACTGGGATAGTCGAAGCAGTTTTGACAAGCTTAGCAACCTCGTGCAATAGATCTCGCAGCTGCTTATTGGTATCACTCGAAAGCATCTTAAGTACTTGATATGTTCTTAGGGGTGTACTGCCCTGCCTTGCTATATCTATGAGCACACTATGGTGCAGGTTGAGCAGCTCAGGCTCAAGATTTTGCCTGTAGAACCTCAATACACACGTGCTGTCACCATTCCTGTCAAAAACTGATAAATCTTTGACATGTGATGTGCTGACACACCCACACGTACGCACGCACGTGCGCATAAACACACACACACACACACACACACACACACACACACACACACACACACACACACACACACACACACACACACACACACACACACACACACACACACACACACACCCACACACACACACACACACACACACACACACACACACACACACACACACACCTGGAGATTTTTAGTGTGCAACATCGCACAGAAGCTAAAAACTACATTTGTTTCAATAATTGCTTTTGGGGGAAAGGAAATGGCGCAGTAATAATAATTGGTTTTTTGGGGAAAGGAAATGGCGCAGTATCTGTCTCATATATCTTTGGACACCTGAACCGCACCGTAAGGGAAGGGATAAAGGAGGGAGTGAAAGAAGAAAGGAAGAATAGGTGCCGTAGTGAAGGGCTCCGGAATAATTTCGACCACCTGGGGATCTTTAACATGCACTGACGTCGTACAGCATACGGGCGCCTAAGCGTTTTTCCTCCATAAAAACGCAGCCGCCGCGGTCGGGTTCGAACCCGGGAACTTCGGATTAGTAGTCGAGCGCCCTAACCACTGAGCCACCGCGGCGGGGCAAAAATGGCGCAGTACCTGTCTCATATGTCGGCGGACACCTAAACCGCGCCGTAAGGGAAGGTATAAAGGAGGGAGTGAATAAATAAAGAGGTGCCGTAGTGGAGGGCTCCGGAATAATTTCTTTAACGTGCACAGACATCGTAAAGCGCACGGCCGCCTTAGCGTTTTGCCTCCATAAAAACGCAGCTCTAATAATAATAATAATAATAATAATTGGTTTGGGGGGAAAGGAAATGGCACAGTACCTGTCTCATATATCGTTGGACACCTGAACCGCGCTGCAAGGGAAGGGATAAAGGAGGGAGTGAAAGAAGAAAGGAACAAAGAGGTGCCGTAGTGGAGGGCTCCGGAATAATTTCTTTAACGTGCACTGACATCGCACAGCACACGGGCGCCTTAGCGGTTTGCCTCCATAAAAACGCAGCGGCCGCGGTCGGGTTCGAACCCGGGAACTCCGGATCAGTAGCCGAGCGCCCTAACCACTGAGCCACCGCGGCGGGTCAATTATTATTATGTAAATTGGTTTTTGTGGAAAGGAAATTGCGCAGTATCGGTCTCACATATCGGCGGGCACCTGTACCGCGCCGTAAGGAATTGAATAAAGGAGGGAGTGAGAGAAGAGGGAGGCGGCCGTAGAGGAGGGCTCCGGAATAATTTCGACCACCTGGGGATCTTTAACGTGCTATGACATCGCACAGCACACGGGCGCCTGTTGCGTTTCGCCTCCATCGAAACATGGCCGCCGTGGTCGGGTTCGAACCCGCGGGTACTCCGACCCTAGTAGACTTGTGCAGTATCAGTCTCACATATCGGGGACACCTGAACCGCGCCGTAAGCAATTGGATAAAGGTAGGAGTGAGAGAAGAAAGAGGCGGCCGTAGAGGAGGGCTCCAGAATAATTTCGACCACCTGGGGATCTTTAACGTGCACTGACATCGCACAGCACACGGGCGCCTGTTGCGTTTCGCCTCCATCGAAACATGGCCGCCGTGGTCGGGTTCGAACCCGCGGGTACTCCGACCCCAGTAGACTTGCGCAGTATCGGTCTCACATATCGGGGACACCTGAAACGCGCCGTAAGGAATTGGATAAAGGTAGGAGTGAGAGAAGAAAGAGGCGGCCGTAGAGGAGGGCTCCAGAATGATTTCGACCACCTGGGGATCTTTAACGTGCACTGACATCATACAGCGCACGGACTCCTGTTGCATTTCGCCTCCATCGAAACATGGCCGCCGTGGTCGGGTTCGAACCCGCGGGTACTCCGACCCCAGTAGACGAGCGCCTTAACCACTGAGCCACCGCGGCGGGTAACTTGCTCATTTTCATTGGCTGCGCGCGGGATCCCGGTACTCCGGTACCGGTAGCGGCAACACAGTACACTAATGGTGTCTTCGACCGGTCGCTTTAGATCGCTTTAGAGCGCTCTGAGAGGCGACCGCACATTCGGCTGGTCGAAACCGGCCGCTCTGACTACATTCGGCTGGTTCTTTCTGAGCGCTCGCCTCCAGCTCAGAGCGCTTTGACGCGCTCCGAGAAATAAGTCGGAGCGGCTCCGAGATGAGTCCACGTGACAGAGCCACTTACGCCATTTCGCGAAAGGGGTGCGAGGCCTCGGCGTCCCCTGCGCGTAGGCAGAAGCAAGTGTGGGCTTTTGACGCAGTGGTGGCGTCCTTGTTGTGTTGTGTTCTGCGGGCGCCGCGCTGTGTGCGGCAAAATGTCCAAGAGACGCCGGATAACTACGCTACGAACGCGGTCTGTGTTGATATCGCACGACAACAGCGATTCCAGCAGCAGCTCCGACGAGGACGACAGTACTATCCACAAGGCGATGTTCGAAAAATGAACGACCCGTGGGACGGAGAGCCGGGGTAGCGATCGACCGCGTTGCAAACTGTGTGCGGCCACGTGCGGCTAAAGGTAATCAAGGGACGTTACGTGCGGCTACTGTTGACGTCAGCAGCGGTGCCGCGTAGTGGTTCCGGAAGTTACGTCCCCCTTCTGCCTCCTGCGCTTCCGCTCTAAAAATTCGCTGACCATTCGGCTTGACTAGTCTCGCAATGCGCTCAGAGCGAGAGCGGCTCCCACTCTTGCCAGATCCTAACCGCGGATCGCGGGAACGACCAGTCGAAGGCACCATAAAGGTGTCTATTATTCCGGAGCTCTCCAATACGGCACCTCATCCTCTCTTTCTTCTAACACTCCCTCCTTTCTCTCTTCCTTTATAGCTCAGTTGAGGTGTCCACCGAGAAGTGGGATAGCGTTGTACCATTTCTTTTGCCCAGAAACTACATTTTTTTTTTTCACGGCAGCTTGTATCTGTTGGCACTCGATGCACAAAGCACTTCGCATATCTGCAGTTCTCGCATATCTGATTTAATATCTGCTATGGGTCCTATTGAGACCCATGATATTAAACTTATTTTGGAGTCGGAGTGCTTGAAGCACTCCAGCACGGGTTGGCCCAGTATTGCACTGCCTCCGGGATCGGCCCGGGTTATAGTAGCGCGTGCGCGTCTTTTCTTTCTATCTGTGCACGCCTATCCGTTCAACTCTCCTACTTTCAGCACGAGGTAGCGATTGTGGCTCAGCTTGAACCAGTATGCAGGCCCGTGCTCTTTCCTTTTCCTTCTTGCTGTCAGTAACAGCAGCAGCACAAAGCACTTCGTTAGTACTTCTAATAATTGGTTATGAGGAAAGGAAAGGCGCCGGAACTGTTTCGCTTTCCTTAGGCGCACTAAGCGAGCCGTGAGAGAAATGATAAATGAGGCATTGATATCCGGGACGTGGTCCCGCCTCCTGGCACTCCCCGGGTTCGAACCCGACCGCGGCGGCTGCGTTTTTATGGAGGAAAAACGCTAAGGTGCCCGTGTGCTGTCCGATGTCAGTGCACGTTAAAGATCCCCAGGTGGTCGAAATTATTCCGGAGCCCTCCACTACGGACCTATTTGTTCCTCTCTTCTTTCACTCCCTCTTTTATCCCTTCCCTTACGGCGCGGTTCAGGTGTCCAACGATATATGAGACAGATACTGCGCCATTTCCTTTCCACCAAAAACCAATTATTATTATTACTATGGCACTCGGCAACCGAGCTTCGTGACAACTAAGACGCTGCGGCAGGTATATCGTTGCAGCCAAATACAAACCGTACGAGTGCGACCACAGTAGGGACTTTACGCAATTTTGAGTTTCGGGCACTGTGCACTTGTGTCTTTAAATGCTTATAGATATGTTTGATAAAGAGCCTTTCACAACCGGCGGAATGACATGGTTTTTTTTTAGTTTCAGTTAAAGTGCCCTAATATTCGCATGTAATAATGGAAGGATCCTCGAACAGAAATCAGCCTGCCATGCGTCGCCTTCTACCACTGCGTGAAAGCCCTTCACTTAGCTACGCCGGCTCCATGTGCAGTAGAGTCTGTGGGTAATCTCTTGTTTCGGCCTTCCTGTCGAAAAGGAATTTTTTTCGAAACACGGTGTGGAAACCGTATTCAGCAACGCCGCATACGTGCCGCTCACCATGGAGAAGAAAAAAAAAATGTCGCGCAGAGAGCAAGCGCTGGATAATTGACTAAAAGGAAAGGAAATGATGCAGTAACTCTCTCTCACATCTCGGTGGACACCTGAATCGCTCCGTAATGGAACGGATTAAAGAATGAGAGAAGAAAGGAAGAAAGGTGCCGTAGTGCAGATCTCCGGCATAATTTCCATCACTTAGGGATCTTACGTGCACTGACATAGCACAGCACACGGGAGCCTTACTTATGGATGGAAAAACTTTATTTCAGTCAATCACGTGCGCAGCCAAATGCATCATCTACAATGTTTAGAGCAGAGTGCAAGAAAAATGTGCAAGTTTTTAGAACCAAACCTCCACTTATGTTTCTTTCTCACGGCCCAGTCATTTAATTTCTGGACTTTTGCTTTTTGTTACTGATCCGGAGTTCCCGGGTTCGAACCCGACCGCGGCGGCTGCGTTTTTATGGAGGAAAAACGCTAAGGCGCCCGTGTGCTGTGCGATGTCAGTGCACGTTAAAGATCCCCAGGTGGACGAACTTATTCCGGAGCCCTCCACTACGGGCACCTTTCTTCTTTCACTGCCTCCTTTATCCCTTCCCTTGCGGCGCGGTTCAGGTGTCCAATGGTATATGAGACAGATACTGGGCCATTTCCTTTCACCAAAAACCAATTATTATTATTATGTTTATGGGGTTCGTATTAACAGAACACGACTGTTTATGTAGACATCAGCGCGCTATCCCTCTACAGTCGAGCGAATGTGCTAAAAAGAATGACCGCATGGTTTTGAAGATACTATATTAATTAGTTAACAAAATAAAACGAAAACTGCGTAAACTCTATGTAGACATTCATGACGTCGTTAGTCAAAGTTAGAAAAAAACACTGGGCAACACATATATTTGCACAAGTTAACAATTCAGATGTTACAAACTTATTACAAGCGCTTCGTTTATAAAAGTAACTGGGCAATACAAACATTTCCACAAAAGCTAACAAATCGGAAATTAAAAAGACATTTTAATCTTTGTATGTAAGAAAAACTGAGAAGTACACATATTCCCACAATAAGCTAGTAATTAAAAACTTATAGGAGGAATATAAACTCTTCGTCTTTCAAAAATTTGAACAAACTGCCAAACTCCACGCAAACAAAGACAAACAGGAATCAAAGAGCCCTCGCTGTAATGATGAAGCAGCAACACAGGGAATTGAATGCCGATTTTACGGGAGGGATTAATTTGAGTTCAAGAGCTGTGATAGCTAAAAGAAAGTTGGAGCATTTTACTGTGATGAGGTTCATTCTCCTCCATATTATATAATATGAGGGACAATGAACTTCATCACAGTAGAATGCTCCATTATGCGAAGGCTACCGCACAATCAAGAATTTCTTCTTCGCCACAGTTGATCTCAGAATAAAAAAATCTCTGGTGCCACTGAGATTTATTTTGCTGGCGAGCGCTTTGCACGCATCGATAAGTGCTAAGTGATTTATGTCATGCGCACGACGTGACTGGGATAGTCGAAGCAATTTTGACAAGCTTAGCAACCTCGTGCAATAGATCTCGCAGCTGCTTATTCGTATCACTCGAAAGCATCTTAAGTACTTCAAATGTTCTTACGGGTGTACTGCGCTGCCTTGCTATATCTATGAGCACACTATGGTGCAGGTTGAGCAGCTCAGGCTCAAGGTTTTGCCTGTAGAACCTCAATACATACGTGCTGTTACCATTCCTGTCAAAAACTGATAAATCTTTGACATGTGATGTGCTGACACACCCACACGTACGCACGCACGTGCGCATAAACACACACACACACACACACACACACACACACACACACACACACACACACACACACACACACACACACACACACACACACACAACACACACACACACACACACACACACACACACACACACACACAACACACACACACAGATACAACACACACACACACACACACACACACACACAACACACACACATACAACACACACACACACACACACACACACACACACACACACACACACACACACACACACACACACACACACACACACACACACACACACACACACACACACACACACACACACACACACACACACACACACACACACACACACACACACACACACACACACACACACACACACACACACACACACACACACACACACACACACACACACACACACACACACACATACAACACACACACACCTGGAGATTTTTAGTGTGCAACATCGCACAGAAGCTAAAAACTACATTTGTTTCAATAATTGCTTTTGGGGGAAAGGAAATGGCGCAGTAATAATAATTGGTTTTTTGGGGAAAGGAAATGGCGCAGTATCTGTCTCATATATCTTTGGACACCTGAACCGCACCGTAAGGGAAGGGATAAAGGAGGGAGTGAAAGAAGAAAGGAAGAATAGGTGCCGTAGTGGAGGGCTCCGGAATAATTTCGACCACCTGGGGATCTTTAACATGCACTGACGTCGTACAGCACACAGGCGCCTTAGCGTTTTTCCTCCATAAAAACGCAGCCGCCGCGGTCGGGTTCGAACCCGGGAACTCCGGATCAGTAGTCGAGCGCCCTAACCACTGAGCCATCGCGGCGCGGCAAAAATGGCGCAGTACCTGTCTCATATGTCGGCGGACACCTGAACCGCGCCGTAAGGGAAGGTATAAAGGAGGGAGTGAATAAATAAAGAGGTGCCGTAGTGGAGGGCCGGAATAATTTCTTTAACGTGCACAGACATCGTACAGCGCACGGCCGCCTTAGCGTTTTGCCTCCATAAAAACGCAGCTCTAATAATAATAATAATAATAATAATAATAATAATAATAATAATAATAATAATAATAATAATAATAATAATTGGTTTTGGGGGAAAGGAAATGGCACAGTACCTGTCTCATATATCGTTGGACACCTGAACCACGCTGCAAGGGAAGGGATAAAGGAGGGAGTGAAAGAAGAAAGGAACAAAGAGGTGCCGTAGTGGAGGGCTCCGGAATAATTTCTTTAACATGCACTGACATCGCACAGCACACGGGCGCCTTAGCGGTTTGCCTCCATAAAAACGCAGCGGCCGCGGTCGGGTTCGAACCCGGTAACTCCGGATCAGTAGCCGAGCGCTCTAACCACTGAGCCACCGCGGCGGGTCAATTATTATTATGTAAATTGGTTTTTGTGGAAAGGAAATTGCGCAGTATCGGTCTCACATATCGGCGGGCACCTGTACCGCGCCGTAAGGAATTGAATAAAGGAGGGAGTGAGAGAAGAAAGAGGCGGCCGTAGAGGAGGGCTCCGGAATAATTTCGACCACCTGGGGATCTTTAACGTGCACTGACATCGCACAGCACACGGGCGCCTGTTGCGTTTCGCCTCCATCGAAACATGGCCGCCGTGGTCGGGTTCGAACCCGCGGATACTCCGGCCCCAGTAGACGAGCGCCTTAACCACTGAGCCACCGCGGCGGGCAATTTGCGCATGTTCATTGGCTGCGCGCGGACTCGCGGTCCTCCGGTACCGGTAGCGGCAACGCAGTACACTAATGGTGTCTTCGACTGGTCGCTTTAGATCACTCTAGAGCGCTCTGAGAGGCGACCGCACATTCGGCTGGTCGAAACCGGCCGCTCTGACTACATTCGGCTGGTTCTTTCTGAGCGCTCGCATCCAGCTCAGAGTGCTCTGACGCCCTCCGAGAAAAATGTCGGAGCGGCTCCGAGATGAGTCCACGTGACAGAGCTACTTACGCCATTTCGCGAAAGGGGTGCGAGGCCTCGGCGTCCCCTGCGCGTAGGGAGAAGCAAGTGTGGGCTTTCGACGCAGTAGTAGCGCCCTTGCTGTGTTGTGTTCTGCGGGCGCCGCGCTGGGTGAGGCAAAATGTCCAAGAGACGCCGAATAACTACGCTACGAACGCGGTCTGTGTTGCTGTCGCATGACAACAGCGATTCCAGCAGCAGCTCCGACGAGGACGACAGTACTATCCACAAGGCGATGTTCGAAAAAAGAACGACCCGTGGGACGGAGAGCCGGGGTAGCGATCGACCGTGATGCAAACTGTGTGCGGCCACGTGTGGCTAAAGGTAATCAAGGGACCTTACGTGCGGCTACTGTTGACATCAGCAACGGTGCCGCGTAGTGGTTCCGGAAGTTACGTCCCCCTTCTGCCTCCTGCGCTTCCGCTCTAAAAACTCGCTGACCATTCGGCTTGACTAGTATCGCTATGCGCTCAGAGCGAGAGCGGCTCCCACTCTTCCAGATCCTAACCGGATCGCGGGAGCGACCAGTCGAAGACACCATAAAGGTGTCTATTATTCCGGAGCTCTCCAATACGGCACCTCCTCCTCTCTTTCTTCTAACACTCCCTCCTTTCTCTCTTCCCTTATGGCTCAGTTGAGGTGTCCACCGAGAAGTGGGATAGTGTTGTACCATTTCTTTTGCCCAAAAACCACATTTTTTTTCACGGCAGCTTGTATCTGTTGGCACTCGATGCACAAAGCACTTCGCATATCTGCAGTTCTCGCATATCTGATTTAATATCTGCTATGGGTCCTATTGAGACCCATGATATTAAACTTATTTTGGAGTCGGAGTGCTTGAAGCACTCCAGCACGGGTTGGCCCAGTATTGCACTGCCTCCGGGATCGGCCCGGGTTATAGTAGCGCGTGCGCGTCTTTTCTTTCTATCTGTGCACGCCTATCCGTTCAACTCTCCTACTTTCAGCACGAGGTAGCGATTGTGGCTCAGCTTGAACCAGTATGCAGGCCCGTGCTCTTTCCTTTTCCTTCTTGCTGTCAGTAACAGCAGCAGCACAAAGCACTTCGTTAGTACTTCTAATAATTGGTTATGAGGAAAGGAAAGGCGCCGGAACTGTTTCGCTTTCCTTAGGCGCACTAAGCGAGCCGTGAGAGAAATGATGAATGAGGCATTGATATCCGGGACGTGGTCCCGCCTCCTGGCACTCGGGTTCCCGGGTTCGAACCCGACCGCAGCGGCTGCGTTTTTATGGAGGAAAAACGCTAAGGCGCCCGTGTGCTGTGCGATGTCAGTGCACGTTAAAGATCCCCAGGTGGTCGAAATTATTCCGGAGCCCTCCACTACGGCACCTCCTCTTCTTTTCTTCTTTAACCCCCTCCCTTATCCCTTCCCTTACGGCGCGGTTCAGGTGTCCAAAAATACATGAGAAAGATACTGCACCATTTCCTTTCCCCAAAAACCAATTATTATTATTATTATGGCACTCGGCAAACGAGCTTCATGACAACTGAGACGCTGCGGCAGGTATATCGTTGCAGCTAAATACAAACCGTACGAGTGCGACCACAGTAGGGACATTACGCAATTATGAGTTTCGGGCACTGTGCACTTGACACATTTCTTACTGTGTAAATAGTATGTACATATTACTTCTCCCCCTGTCCTCTATTCCTGTCCCCTCACCTCTTTCATTTCATTTCTCCATTCTGCCTGCTGTCCTTTATTTCCGCTGCCCCAGCTCAGGTGCTTCAGTATCGATGGCAGATGCCGGGGCTAGCAAAAATCTTTTCCTTCCTTTTCACTATTATTTTTAATAAAACCACTACCACCACCACTGTGCACTTGTGTCTTTAAATGCTTATAGATATGTTTGATAAAGAGCCTCGCACAACCGGCGGAGTGACATGGTTTTTTTTAGTGTCAGTCAAAGTGCCTTAATATTCCCATGTAATAATGGAAGGATCCCCGAACAGAAATCAGCCTGCCATGCGTCGCTTTGTACCATTGCGTGAAAGCCCTTCAGTTAGCCACGCCGGCTCCATGTGCAGTAGGGTCTATGGGTTATCTCTTGTTTCGTCCTTCCTGTTGAAAATGAATTTTTTCGAAACACGGTGTGAAAACCGTATTCAGCAACGTCGTATACGTGCCGCTCACCATGGCGAAGAAAAAAAAAATTGTCGCGCAGAGAGCAAGCGCTGGATAATTGACTAAGAGGAAAGGAAATGATGCAGTAACTCTCACACATCTCGGTGGACACCTGTACCTCTCCGTAATTGGACGGATTAAAGAATACGTGCACTGACATAGCACAGCACACGGGAGCCTTACTTATGGATGGAAAAACTTTATTTCAGTCAATCACGTGCGCAGCCAAATGCATCATCTACAATGTTTAGAGCAGAGTGCAAGAAAAATGTGCAAGTTTTTAGAACCAAACCTCCACTTATGTTTCTTTCTCACGGCCCAGTCATTTAATTTCTGGACTTTTGCTTTTTGTTACTGATCCGGAGTTCCCGGGTTCGAACCCGACCGCGGCGGCTGCGTTTTTATGGAGGAAAAACGCTAAGGCGCCCGTGTGCTGTGTGATGTCAGTGCACGTTAAAGATCCCCAGGTGGTCAAAATTATTCCGGAGCCCTCCACTACGGCACCTCATTCTTCCTTTCTTTCACTCCCTCCTTTACCCCTTCCCTTACGGCGCGGTTCAGGTGTCCAACGATATATGAGACAGATACTGCGCCATTTCCTTTCCCCCAAAAAACCATTATTATTATTATTATTATTATTGCTTTTTGTTACGATTGTACGACTTTGTTCTGTTAAGGCAGCTCTTAAGACGGACATTTATGTGGTACATACTCCTGAATGCGCCACCAGTTTTTTTTTTTTTTAAAGGTTCATGTAAACTGTATACGTCACTTTTCACCGTACAGGGACATCATATGTATCACCGATAAAAACCTGAAATTCATATGTAGAAAATGGTATTCGGCGAAAAAAAACGAAAGTAGAGTTCTGAAACAAACATCGAAAAAAGTCACCCGAATTTTTGAAAAATAAAAACCGAAAAGTTCAACCCCTACATATAGCATACGTGTGTCAAGTTGCAGGAAAGCTTGCGGCAGGAATTCGAACCGACGACATATGCATCTACAATACTATGCCTTCCTAGACTCACTAACTCCTCCTTAAAGGCGCACTAAAGAGGAATCTGAACACGTATTTTTCCGCGAGAACTCTATCTACACGTTCCGGGCATTCGTGGAAACAGAATTGACATCTGAGCTAGTTGGTTTTCCATTTTCAAAAATAGCCGCCGCGGTGGCTGAGTGGTTATGGCGCTCGGCTGCCGGCCCGAAAGACGCGGGTTCGATCCCAGCCGCGGCGGTCGAATTTCGATGGAGGCGAAATTCTAGAGGCCCGTGTGCTGTGCGACGTCAGTGCACGTTAAAGAACCCCAGGTGGTCGAAATTTCCGGAGCCCTTCACTACAGCGTCCCTCATAGCCTGAGTCGCTTTGGGACGTAAACCATAAACCATTTTCAAAAATTATATAAAGCGCACTTTGGACAACAGACAAGGGAGACCAAACAACACAAGCGCTTACTCGCAACTGGGCGTTTATTCGAGAAACACACAAAAGCAAGAACGATCACAAACAAAACAAAAGCCATCGCTCAGGCGTAACAGGAAAAGTGCTCATGCAGGTGCGTCAAGATAAGAAAACTCTCTTTCATGCAAAACCACCATAGGGTCGGCAACACACGTGTGCTGATTCTTACGGATGTGACAGGCCTCTGAAATCTCTCCGGTTAGCTGATTAGGGTGTCGGAACAAGATTTTAGTTTGGTCAAGCAAAGGCTTGCAGCCGCTGCATTTCGAACAGTGCTTAGCGAGATTAGATGAAGGCGACTTATTCAATGACAAAAAATGCTCTTGCAAGCGCACATTAAGGCAGCGGCCCGTTTGACCGATATAGGTCCGGCCACAAGAAAAGGGAATGTGATACACCACTCCTTTTGAACATCTGACAGCGGTTCCCGTGATTCACAGTGCACCGCTTTCGTTTATCACATACACCGCTGCTACAGCGCGCAGCAACCTTCGCACAAACACTACTAACTTTCTGAGGGGCAGAGAAGAGAACATTAACACCATATCTGTTACCCACGTTTTTTAGTTGATGAGAAAACCGATGAACGTAAAATATGACTGCAATATTTTTCTGTTTCTCCTCAGAACCCTTAAGAAGTGACCTATTGAACTCTTTTACTTTTTTGGGCACCTTGTTAGAAGCTAGAAACAACACGTACTCTGGAAATCCAGCCAATCTTACTCTGTTCACTTGCTCGCAGAAACTTTCGTTCATTTCGTGAGGGCACGACTTGAGCAAAGACGATCCTAGGCAGGAGACAGCAATGCCGCACTTCACAATTTTTGAGTGACTTGATTTATAATTTAAGAGTGATTTATCAGTCCTCGGAGAATACCTCCAGCACACATGATCCTGCATGAAATGAAGTTTTGTGTCAAGGAACTGCAGGCAATCGTTTGTAGGAGTTTCAAAGGTGAACTGTAATCCACACCCATATTCTTTAAAAATCTTAATAATGTCCAGCGCCCTCCTTGTAAATTCATGTCGGTCAACAAACACCAGATAATCATCGACATACCTGAAAAGCTTTTTTGCAAGGCCACTGTGATTCTTTTCAATATAAGAGTCAACTCGAGAAAGGAAGATATCGCTGAGGACGGGCGCTACTTTGGATCCGATACAAACACCTGTCTTTTGAATAAACAAATGCCCATTCCAGTCAACAAATGTAGAAGCCAGATAAAACGACAGCACTTCTAAAAATGAAGGAACGGAAATACCACAGGCATTGACAAAGCATTGTTCATCATTATCCTCGGTAATGCAATCACTAACAAATTTCATCAGTGTTTCATGTGGCAGCGAGTTGAAGAGGTCCTTAACATCAATACTAAATGCAGACGCTCCTTTAGGATTATGATTCTTAAGGCAGTCGACAACAGCCAAAGAATTTGGCGTCTGATATGGGTCCGCTAAGGTAAGACCTTTTAGGTGCTTTTGCAGGAAGCATGAAACGACATGTTGCAAAGTCGACCGCTCAGTGACAATAGCACGGAAGGGTATGTCGTCCTTATGCGTTTTGGCCGAAAAGAAGACTTCGAGCTTTAGGCCTTCAGCCTTTTTAACGCTGGAGCGCAAATTCTCTAGGTTTAAACGCGACAAGAGTTTCAGAGCATTTTCCTTGACCTTTGTAGCTTTGGCATTAACAGGTCTAAAATGTGCTTCCATTGCCGAATAAGTCTTTTTCTTAAACAAGTGTTCGGGTAACACAACGAAGTACCCCTCTTTGTCGGACACAACTGCCCGCTGCTCGCTGGATGTCAAAAAATCTACCAAAGGCTTCAGGCAGCGGTCGCTCTTTTTCCCACCCCCACATCTTTTCATCGCATCTACACATTCCACTATGCACCTGGAACGGTCCTCCTCAGGAACTTTCCTCGAAATGCCTCTTGCAGTTGAAATCTTTTCCACCTTATGAAGGTTTGGATGTGGGCAAAACATCGGTCCAAGCTCCAGCACCTTGTGATGAACATCAGGAAGATGGCCTCATCCTAAGACCAGCAATTTCCCTCCAAGGGGAGAAGTTTTCTTTTTGGCATGCACCCAACGGCGAGCAGCGTCCAAATGTCATAGCCGTAGGATATGCCGCATCCTTTCTTCAGAATGGGGGCGTCACTCCCGCTTTTACAAGGATTGCTTGCGTGTGGCCTGCGGGGATCTTCCGAGCTAAAGCCCCTCCATGACGCTACCGCTTTGTCGGAAAAAAAACGTCATGGAGGGGCTTTATTCCGAGCCATCGCAGACATTATCGTGAGTGGTGCGACCTGGTGGACAAGAATATCGACTTCCTATGGAACGCTGCTCGCCCTTGGGTGCACAACAAAAAGAAAACTTCTCCCCTTGGAGGGAAAGTGCTGGTCTTACGAGGAGGCCATCTTCCCGATGTTCATCGCAAGGTGCTGGAGCTTGGACCTTAAGTTTTGCCTACATCCAAACCTTCATAAGGTGGAAAAGATTTCAACTGCAAGAGGCATTTCGAGGCAAGTTCCTGAGGAGGACCGTTCCAGGTGCATAGTGGAATGTGTAGATGCGATGAAAAGATGTGGGGGTGGGAAAAAGAGCAACCGTTGCCTGAAGCCTTTGGTAGATTTTTTGACATCCAGTGAGCAGCGGGTAGTTGTGTCCGACAAAGAGGGGCACTTCGTTGTGTTACCCGAACACTTGTTTAAGAAAAAGGCTTATTCGGCAATGGAAGCACATTTTAGACCTGTTAAAGTCAAAGCTACAAAGGTCAAGGAAAATGCTCTGAAACTCTTGTCGCGTTTAAACCTAGATAATTTGCGCTCCAGCGTTAAAAAGGCTGAAGGCCTAAGGCTCGAAGTCTTCTTTTTGGCCAAAACGCATAAGGACGACATACCCTTCCGTGCTATTGTCACTGAGCGGTCGACTTGGCAACATGTCGTTTCATGCTTCCTGCAAAAGCACCTAAAAGGTCTTACCTTAGCGGACCCATATCAGACGCCAAATTCTTTGGCTGTTGTCGACTACCTTAAGAATCATAATCCTAAAAGAGCGTCTGCATTTAGTATTGATGTTAAGGACCTATTCTACTCGCTGCCACATGACACAGTGATGAAATTTGTTAGTGATTGCATTACTGAGGATAATGATAAACAATGCTTTGTCAATGCCTGTGGTGTTTCCGTTCCTTCGTTTTTAGAAGTGCTGTCGTTTTATCTGGCTTCTACTTTTGTTGACTGGAATGGTCATTTGTTTATTCAAAAGACAGGTGTTTGTATCGGATTCAAAGTAGCGCCCGTCCTCAGTGATATCTTCCTGTCTCGAGTTGACTCTCATATTGAAAAGAATCACAGTGGCCTTGCAAAAAAGCTTTTCAGGTATGTCGATGATTATCTGGTGTTTGTTGACCGACATGAATTTACAAGGAGGGCGCTGGACATTATTAAGATTTTTAAAGAATATGGGTGTGGATTACAGTTCACCTTTGAAACTCCTACAAACGATTGCCTGCAGCTCCTTGACACAAAACTTCATTTCATGCAGGATCATGTGTGCTGGAGGTATTCTCCGAGGACTGATAAATCACTCTTAAATTATAAATCAAGTCACTCAAAAATTGTGAAGTGCGGCATTGCTGTCTCCTGCCTAGGATCGTCTTTGCTCAAGTCGTGCCCTCACGAAATGAACGAAAGTTTCTGCGAGCAAGTGAACAGAGTAAGATTGGCTGGATTTCCAGAGTACGTGTTGTTTCTAGCTTCTAACAAGGTGCCCAAAAAAGTAAAAGAGTTCAATAGGTCACTTTTGAATGGTTCTGAGGAGAAAAAGAAAAATATTGCAGTCATACCTTACGTTCATCGGTTTTCTCATCAACTAAAAAACGTGGGTAACAGATATGGTGTTAATGTTCTCTTCTCTGCCCCTCAGAAAGTTAGTAGTGTTTGTGCGAAGGTTGCTGCGCGCTCTAGCAGCGGTGTATGTGATAAACGAAAGCGGTGCACTGTGAATCACGGGAACCGCTGTCAGATGTTCAAAAGGAGTGGTGTATCACATTCCCTTTTCTTGTGGCCGGACCTATATCGGTCAAACGGGCCGCTGCCTTAATGTGCGCTTGCAAGAGCATTTTTTGTCATTGAATAAGTCGCCTTCATCTAATCTCGCTAAGCGCTGTTCGAAATGCAGCGGCTGCAAGCCTTTGCTTGACCAAACTAAAATCTTGTTCCGACACCCTAATCAGCTAACCAGAGAGATTTCAGAGGCCTGTCACATACGTAAGAATCAGCACACGTGTGTTGCCGACCCTATGGTGGTTTTGCATGAAAGAGAGTTTTCTTATCTTGACGCACCTGTATGAGCACTTTTCCTGTCACGCCTGCGCGATGGCTTTTGTTTTGTTTGTGATTGTTCTTCCTTTTGTGCGTTTCTCGAATAAACGCCCAGTTGCGAGTAAGCACTTGTGTTGTTTGGTCTCCCTTGTCTGTTGTCCTAAGTGCGCTTTATATAATTTTTGAAAATTCGTAGAAACTTCGCATTGTTGTACTGTGCGGCAGATTACCCTAATTTAAATCAGATTAAACGTACTGCGCCCGCCTTTTTTTTTTTACGCAACGCGAGAGGTAGGCGGAGTCAACCAACGTGTGGAGTGCCATTTCGCCTCTCCAGTGGCGGCTTCGTTCTCGCTTCTTTGTTTTTTAGGTTTCTATGACTAAACAGTTTCAGTCAGAGGCAATATAGCCGCAAATTAGGCCCACGGAAATAAAAATACACGTGGGCTCTTAGATGTACGTATCACTACGCCGATGGAAGAGCGGCAAGCCGCCAAAGAACTGGCTGATGGGTTGGTCGACTCTTCCTATACCTACCGCGTCGGGTTAAACAAAAAGGCGGTAGGCGGGACGTTTAATCCGATTTAATTAGACGTAAGCAGTCTTAAATGTCTCTGGCGAATTTGTTCTGCGTTCACTCTTTCGCAAGCTGCACCTCCACACGGCATTTCTGCATCAGTAAGGCGCCACTCCCCCCCCCCCCCCCCCCCCCCCCTCAATGTAATAGGTGTGGCCTGCCGAAATTCACACTTTTCCACTACTCGTGGGTTAGGGCGCTCGACTACTGATCCGGAGTTCCCGGGTTCGAACCCGACCGCGGCGGCTGCGTTTTTATGGAGGAAAAACGGTAAGGCGCCCGTGTGCTGTGCGATGTCAGTGCACGTTAAAGATCCCCAGGTGGTCGAAATTATTCCGGAGCCCTCCACTACGGCACCTCTCTCTTCCTTTCTTCTTTCACTCCCTCCTTTATCCCTTCCCTTACGGCGCGGTTCAGGTGTCCAACGATATATGAGACAGATACTGCGCCATTTCCTTTCCCCAAAAACCAATTATTATTATTATTATGGCACTCGGCAAACGAGCTTCGTGACAACTGAGACGCTGTGGCAGGTATATCGTTGCGGCCAAATACAAACCGTACGAGTGCGACCACAGTAGGGACTTTACGCAATTATGAGTTTCGGGCACTGTGCACTTGTGTCTTTAAATGCTTATAGATATGTTTGATAAAGAGCCTTGCACAACCGGCGGAGTGACATGGTGTTTTTTTAGTTTCAGTTAAAGTGCCCTAATATTCGCATGTAATAATGGAAGGATCCTCGAACAGAAATCAGCCTGCCATGCGTCGCCTTGTACCACTGCGTGAAAGCCCTTCACTTAGCCACGCCGGCTCCATGTGCAGTAGGGTCTGTGGGTAATCTCTTGTTTCGGCCTTCCTGTTGAAAATCAATTTTTTTTCGAAACGCGGTGTGGAAACCGTATTCAGCAACGTCGTATACGTGCCGCTCACCATGGCGAAGAAAAAAAAATTGTCGCGCAGAGAGCAAGCGCTGGATAATTGACTAAAAGGAAAGGAAATGATGCAGTAACTCTCTCTCACATCTCGGTGGACACCTCAGTCGCTCCGTAATGGAACGGATTAAAGAATGAGAGAAGAAAGGAAGAAAGAGGTGCCGTAGTGCAGATCTCCGGCATAATTTCCATCACTTAGGGATCTTACGTGCACTGACATAGCACAGCACACGGGAGCCTTACTTATGGATGGAAAAACTTTATTTCAGTCAATCACGTGCGCAGCCAAATGCATCATCTACAATGTTTAGAGCAGAGTGCAAGAAAAATGTGCAAGTTTTTAGAACCAAACCTCCACTTATGTTTCTTTCTCACGGCCCAGTCATTTAATTTCTGGACTTTTGCTTTTTGTTACTGATCCGGAGTTCCCGGGTTCGAACCCGACCGCGGCGGCTGCGTTTTTATGGAGGCAAAACGCTAAGGCGCCCGTGTGCTGTGCGATGTCAGTGCACGTTAAAGATCTCCAGGTGGTCGAAATTATTCCGGAGCCCTCCACTACGGCACCTCTTCTTCCTTTCTTCTTTCACTCCCTCCTTTATCCCTTCCCTTGCGGCGCGGTTCAGGTGTCCAACGATATATGAGACAGATACTGGGCCATTTCCTTTCACCAAAAACCAATTATTATTATTATTATGTTTATGGGGTTCGTATTAACAGAACACGACTGTTTATGTAGACATCAGCGCGCTATCCCTCTACAGTCGAGCGAATGTGCTAAAAAGAATGACCGCATGGTTTTGAAGATACTATATTAATTAGTTAACAAAATAAAACGAAAACTGCGTAAACTCTATGTAGACATTCATGACGTCGTTAGTCAAAGTTAGAGAAAAGATTGGGCAACACAAATATTTGCACAAGTTAACAATTCAGATGTTACAAACTCATTACAAACGCTTCGTTTATGAAAGTAACTGGGCAATACAAACAGTTCCACAAAAGCTAACACATCGAAAATTAAAAAGAGATTTTAAACTCTTTGCGTGTAAGAAAAGCTGAGCAGTACAAACATTCCCACAAAAAGATAGCAATTAAAATTTTATAGGAGGAATATAAACACTTCGTCTTTCAAAAATTTGAACAAACTCCCAAACTTCACGCAAAACAAAGACAAACAGGAATCAAAGAGCACTCGTTGTAATGATGAAGCAGCAATACAGGGAATTGAATGCCGATTTTACGGGAGGGATTAATTTGAGTTCAAGAACTGTGAAAGCTTAAAGAAAGTTGGAGCATATTACTGTGATGAGGTTCATTCTCCTTCATATTATATAATATGAGGGACAATGAACTTCATCACAGTAAAATGCTCCTTTATGCGAAGGCTACCGCACAATCAAGAATTTCTTCTTCGCCACAGTTGATCTCAGAATAAAATCATCCCTTGTGCCACTCAGATTTATTTTGCTGGCGAGCAGTTTGCTCGCATCGAGAAGTGCTAAGTGATTTATGTCATGCGCACGACGTGACTGGGATAGTCGAAGCAATTTTGACAAGCTTAGCAACCTAGTACAATAGATCTCGCAGCTGCTTATTGGTATCACTCGAAAGCATCTTAAGAACTTGATATGTTCTTAGGGGTGTACTGCCCTGCCTTGCTATATCTATGAGCACACTATGGTGCAGGTTGAGCAGCTCAGGCTCAAGATTTTGCCTGTAGAACCTCAATACATACGTGCTGCCACCATTCCTGTCAAAAACTGATAAATCTTTGCCATGTGATGTGTTGACACACCCACACGTACACACGCACGTGGGCCATAAACACACACACACACACACACACACACACACACACACACACACACACACACACACACACACACACACACACACACACACACACACACACACACACACACACACACACACATACACATACACACACACACACACACACACACACCTGGAGATTTTTAGTGTGCAACATCGCACAGAATTATAATTATAATTGTTTTTTTGGGGAAAGGAAATGGCGCAGTATCTGTCTCATATATCGGTGGACACCTGAACCGCGCCGTAAGGGAAGGGATAAAGGAGGGAGTGAAAGAAGAAAGGAAGAATAGGTACCGTAGTGGAGGGCTCCGGAATAATTTCGACCACCTGGGGATCTTTAACGTGCACTGACATCGCACAGCACACGGGCGCCTTAGCGTTTTTCCTCCATAAAAACCCAGCCGCCGCGGTCGGGTTCGAACCCGGGAACTCCGGATCAGTAGTCGAGCGCCCAGAAGCTAAAAACTACATTTGTTTCAATAATTGCTTTTGGGGGAAAGGCAATGGCGCAGTACCTGTCTCATATGTCGGCGGACACCTGAACCGCGCCGTAAGGGAAGGTATAAAGGAGGGAGTGAATATATAAAGAGGTGCCGTAGTGGAGGGCTCCGGAATAATTTCTTTAACGTGCGCTGACATCGTACAGCGCACGGCCGCCTTAGCGTTTTGCCTCCATAAAAACGCACCTCTAATAATAATAATAATAATAATTGGTTTTGGGGGAAAGGAAATGGCACAGTACCTGTCTCATATATTGTTGGACACCTGAACCGCGCTGCAAGAGAAGGGATAAAGGAGGGAGTGAAAGAAGAAAGGAACAAAGAGGTGCCCTAGTGGAGGGCTCCGGAATAATTTCTTTAACGTGCACTGACATCGCACAGCACACGGGCGCCTTAGCGGTTTGCCTCCATAAAAACGCAGCCGCCGCGGTCGGGTTCGAACCCGGGAACTCCGGATCAGTAGCCGAGCGCCCTAGCCACTGAGCCACCGCGGCGGGTCAATTATTATTATGTAAATTGGTTTTTGTGGAAAGGAAATTGCGCAGTATCGGTCTCACATATCGGCGGGCACCTGTACCGCGCCGTAAGGAATTGAATAAAGGAGGGAGTGAGAGAAGAAAGAGGCAGCCGTAGAGGAGGGCTCCGGAATAATTTCGACCACCTGGGGATCTTTAACGTGCACTGACACCGCACAGCACACGGGCGCCTGTTGCGTTTCGCCTCCATCGAAACATGGCCGCCGTGGTCGGGTTCGAACCCGCGGGTACTCCGACCCCAGTAGACGAGCGCCTTAACCACTGAGCCACCGCGGCGGGTAACTTGCTCATGTTCATTGGCTGCGCGCGGGATCCCGGTCCTCCGGTACCGGTAGCGGCAACACAGTACACTAATGGTGTCTTCGACTGGTCGCTTTAGATCGCTCTAGAGCGCTGTGAGAGGCGACCGCACATTCGGCTGTTCGAAACCGGCCGCTCTGACTACATTCGGCTGGTTCTTTCTGAGCGCTCGCCTCCAGCTCAGAGCGCTTTGACGCGCTCCGAGAAATAAGTCGGAGCGGCTCCGAGATGAGTCCACGTGGCAGAGCCACTTACGCCATTTCGCGAAAGGGGTGCGAGGCCTCGGCGTCCCCTGCGCGTAGGCAGAAGCAAGTGTGGGCTTTTGACGCAGTAGTAGCGTCCTTGCTGTGTTGTGTTCTGCGGGCGCCGCGCTGTGTGAGGCAAAATGTCCAAGAGACGCCGGATAACTATGCTACGAACGCGGTCTGTGTTGCTGTCGCATGACAACAGCGATTCCAGCAGCAGCTCCGACGAGGACGACAGTACTATCCACAAGGCGATGTTCGAAAAATGAACGACCCGTGGGACGGAGAGCCGGGGTAGCGATCGACCGCGTTGCAAACTGTGTGCGGCCACGTGCGGCTAAAGGTAATCAAGGGACCTTACGTGCGGCTACTGTTGACGTCAGCAGCGGTGCCGCGTAGTGGTTCCGGAAGTTACGTCCCCCTTCTGCCTCCTGCGCTTCCGCTCTAAAAACTCGCTGACCATTCGGCTTGACTAGTCTCGCTATGCGCTCAGAGCGAGAGCGGCTCCCACTCTTGCCAGATCCTAACCGGATCGCGGGAGCGACCAGTCGAAGGCACCATAAAGGTGTCTATTATTCCGGAGCTCTCCAATACGGCACCTCCTCCTCTCTTCCTTCTAACACTCCCTCCTTTCTCTCTTCCTTTATGGCTCAGTTGAGGTGTCCATCGAGAACTGGGATAGCGTTGTACCATTTCTTTTGCCCAAAAACCACATTTTTTTTTTCACGGCAGCTTGTATCTGTTGGCACTCGATGCACAAAGCACTTCGCATATCTGCAGTTCTCGCATATCTGATTTAATATCTGCTATGGGTCCTATTGGGACCCATGATATTAAACTTATTTTGGAGTCGGAGTGCTTGAAGCACTCCAGCACGGGTTGGCCCAGTATTGCACTGCCTCCGGGATCGGCCCGGGTTATAGTAGCGCGCGCGCGTCTTTTCTTTCTATCTGTGCACGCCTATCCGTCCAACTCTCCTACTTTCAGCACGAGGTAGCGATTGTGGCTCAGCTTGAACCAGTAGGCAGGCCCGTGCTCTTTCCTTTTCCATTCTTGCTGTCAGTAACATAATAATAATAATTGGTTTTTTGGGGGGGAAATGAAATGGCGCAGTATCTGTCTCATATATCGTTGGACACCTGAACCGCGCCGTAAGGGAAGGGATAAAGGAGGGAGTGAAAGAACAAAGGAACAAAGGAAGAAGAGGTGCCGTAGTGGACGGCTCCGGAAGAATTTCGACCACCTGGGGATCTTTAACGTGCACTGACATCGCACAGCACACGGGCGCCTTAGCGTTTTTCCTCCATAAAAACGCAGCCGCCGCGGTCGGGTTCGAACCCAGCAGCAGCACAAAGCACTTCGTTACTACTTCTAATAATTGGTTATGAGGAAAGGAAAGGCGCCGGAACTGTTTCGCTTTCCTTAGGCGCACTAACCGAGCCGTGAGAGAAATGATGAATGAGGCATTGATATCCGGGACGTGGTCCCGCCTCCTGGCACTCGGGTTCCCGGGTTCGAACCCGACCGCGGCGGCTGCGTTTTTATGGAGGAAAAACGCTAAGGCGCCCGTGTGCTGTGTGATGTCAGTGCACGTTAAAGATCCCCAGGTGGTCGAAATTATTCCGGAGCCCTCCACTACGGCACCTATTCTTCCTTCTCTTTCACTCCCTCCTTTATCCCTTCCCTTACGGCGCGGTTCAGGTGTCCAAAATATATGAGACAGATACTGCGCCATTTCCTTTCCCCAAAAACCAATTATTATTATTATTATGGCACTCGGCAAACGAGCTTCGTGACAACTGAGACGCTGTGGCAGGTATATCGTTGCGGCCAAATACAAACCGTACGAGTGCGACCACAGTAGGGACTTTACGCAATTATGAGTTTCGGGCACTGTGCACTTGTGTCTTTAAATGCTTATAGATATGTTTGATAAAGAGCCTTGCACAACCGGCGGAATGACATGGTTTTTTTTTTAGTTTCAGTTAAAGTGCCCTAATATTCGCATGTAATAATGGAAGGATCCTCGAACAGAAATCAGCCTGCCATGCGTCGCCTTCTACCACTGCGTGAAAGCCCTTCACTTAGCCACGCCGGCTCCATGTGCAGTAGAGTCTGTGGGTAATCTCTTGTTTCGGCCTTCCTGTTGAAAATGAATTTTTTTCGAAACACGGTGTGGAAACCGTATTCAGCAACGTCGTATACGTGCCGCTCACCATGGCGAAGAAAAAAAAATTGTCGCGCAGAGAGCAAGCGCTGGATAATTGACTAAAAGGAAAGGAAATGATGCAGTAACTCTCTCTCACATCTCGGTGGACACCTCAATCGCTCCGTAATGGAACGGATTAAAGAATGAGAGAAGAAAGGAAGAAAGAAGTGCCGTAATGCAGATCTCCGGCATAATTTCCATCACTTAGGGATCTTACTTATGGATAGAAAAACTTTATTTCAGTCAATCACGTGCGCAGCCAAATGCATCATCTACAATGTTTAGAGCAGAGTGCAAGAAAAATGTGCAAGTTTTTAGAACCAAACCTCCACTTATGTTTCTTTCTCACGGCCCAGTCATTTAATTTCTGGACTTTTGCTTTTTGTTACTGATCCGGAGTTCCCGGGTTCGAACCCGACCGCGGCGGCTGCGTTTTTATGGAGGAAAAACGCTAAGGCGCCCGTGTGCTGTGCGATGTCAGTGCACGTTAAAGATGCCCAGGTGGTCGAAATTATTCCGGAGCCCTCCACTACGGCACCTCTTCTTCCTTTCTTCTTTCACTCCCTCCTTTATCCCTTCCCTTGCGGCGCGGTTCAGGTGTCCAACGATATATGAGACAGATACTGGGCCATTTCCTTTCACCAAAAACCAATTATTATTATGTTTATGGGGTTCGTATTAACAGAACACGACTGTTTATGTAGACATCAGCGCGCTATCCCTCTACAGTCGAGCGAATGTGCTAAAAAAAATGACCGCATGGTTTTGAAGATACTATATTAATTAGTTAACAAAATAAAACGAAAACTGCGTAAACTCTATGTAGACATTCATGACGCCGTTAGTCAAAGTTAGAGAAAACACTTGGCAACACAAATATTTGCACAAGTTAACAATTCAGATGTTACAAACTCATTGCAAACGCTTCGTTTATGAAAGTAACTGGGCAATACAAACAGTTCCACAAAAGCTAACACATCGAAAATTAAAAAGAGATTTTAAACTCTTTGTGTGTAAGAAAAGCTGAGCAGTACAAACATTCCCACAAAAAGATAGCAATTAAAATTTTATAGGAGGAATATAAACACTTCGTCTTTCAAAAATTTAAACAAACTGCCAAACTCCACGCAAAACAAAGACAAACAGGAATCAAAGAGCACTCGTTGTAATGATGAAGCAGCAACACAGGGAATTGAATGCCGATTTTACGGGAGGGATTAATTTGAGTTCAAGAACTGTGAAAGCTTAAAGAAAGTTGGAGCATTTTACTGTGATGAGGTTCATTCTCCTTCATATTATATAATATGAGGGACTATGAACTTCATCACAGTAAAGTGCTCCTTTAAGCAAAGGCTAACGCACAATCAAGAATTTCTGCTTCGCCACAGTTGATCTCAGAATAAAATCATCCCTGGTGCCACTCAGATTTATTTTGCTGGCGAGCAGTTTGCTCGCATCGAGAAGTGCTAAGTGATTTATGTTATGCGCACGACGTGACTGGGATAGTCGAAGCAATTTTGACAAACTTAGCAACCTCGTGCAATAGATCTCGCAGCTGCTTATTCGTATCGCTCGAAAGCATCTTAAGTACTTCAAATGTTCTTACGGGTGTACTGCGCTGCCTTGCTATATCTATGAGCACACTGTGGTGCAGGTTGAGCCGTTCAGGCTCAAGATTTTGCCTGTAGAACCTCAATACATACGTGCTGTCACCATTCCTGTCAAAAACTGATAAATCTTTGACATGTGATGTGCTGACACACCCACACGTACGCACGCACGTGCGCATAAACACACACACACACACACACACACACACACACACACACACACACACACACACACACACACACACACACACACACACACACACACACACACACACACACACACACACACACACACACACACACACACACACACACACACAACACACACACACACCTGGAGATTTTTAGTGTGCAACATCGCACAGAAGCTAAAAACTACATTTGTTTCAATAATTGCTTTTGGGGGAAAGGAAATGGCGCAGTAATAATAATTGTTTTTTTGGGGAAAGGAAATGGCGCAGTATCTGTCTCAAATATCTTTGGACACCTGAACCGCACCGTAAGGGAAGGGATAAAGGAGGGAGTGAAAGAAAAAAGGAAGAATAGGTGCCGTAGTGGAGGGCTCCGGAATAATTTCGACCCCCTGGGGATCTTTAACGTGCACTGACGTCGTACAGCACACGGGCGCCTTAGCGTTTTTCCTCCATAAAAACGCAGCCGCCGCGGTCGGGTTCGAACCCGGGAACTCCGGATCAGTAGTCGAGCGCCCTAACCATTGAGCCACCGCGGCGGGCAAAAATGGCGCAGTACCTGTCTCATATGTCGGCGGACACCTGAACCGCGCCGTAAGGGAAGGTATAAAGGAGGGAGTGAATAAATAAAGAGGTGCCGTAGTGGAGGGCTCCGGAATAATTTCTTTAACGTGCACAGACATCGTACAGCGCACGGCCGCCTTAGCGTTTTGCCTCCATAAAAACGCAGCTCTAATAATAATATTAATAATAATAATAATAATAATAATAATAATAATAATAATAATAATTGGTTTTGGGGGAAAGGAAATGGCACAGTACCTGTCTCATATATCGTTGGACACCTGAACCGCGCTGCAAGGGAAGGGATAAAGGAGGGAGTGAAAGAAGAAAGGAACAAAGAGGTGCCGTAGAGGAGGGCTCCGGAATAATTTCTTTAACGTGCACTGACATCGCACAGCACATGGGCGCCTTAGCGGTTTGCCTCCATAAAAACGCAGCGGCCGCGGTCGGGTTCGAACCCGGGAACTCCGGATCAGTAGCCGAGCGCGCTAACCACTGAGCCACCGCGGCGGGTCAATTATTATTATGTCAATTGGTTTTTGTGGAAAGGAAATTGCGCAGTATCGGTCTCACATATCGGCGGGCACCTGTACCGCGCCGTAAGGAATTGAATAAAGGAGGGAGTGAGAGAAGAAAGAGGCGGCCGTAGAGGAGGGCTTCGGAAAAATTTCGACCACCTGGGGATCTTTAACGTGCACTGACATCGCACAGCACACGGGCGCCTGTTGCGTTTCGCCTCCATCGAAACATGGCCGCCGTGGTCGGGTTCGAACCCGCGGATACTCCGACCCCAGTAGACGAGCGCCTTAACCACTGAGCCACCGTGGCGGGTAACTTGCTCATGTTCATTGGCTGCGCGCGGGATCCCGGTACTCCGGTACCGGTAGCGGCAACACAGTACACTAATGGTGTCTTCGACTGGTCGCTTTAGATCGCTCTAGAGCGCTCTGAGAGGCGACCGCACATTCGGCTGGTCGAAACCGGCCGCTCTGACTACATTCGGCTGGTTCTTTCTGAGCGCTCGCCTCCAGCTCAGAGCGCTCTGACGCCCTTCCGAGAAATAAGTCGGAGCGGCTCCGAGATGAGTCCACGTGGCAGAGCCACTTACGCCATTTCGCGAAAGGGGTGCGAGGCCTCGGCGTCCCCTGCGCGTAGGCAGAAGCAAGTGTGGGCTTTTGACGCAGTAGTAGCGCCCTTGCTGTGTTGTGTTCTGCGGGCGCCGCGCTGTGTGAGGCAAAATGTCCGAGACGCCGGATAACTATGCTACGAACGCGGTCTGTGTTGCTGTCGCATGACAACAGCGATTCCAGCAGCAGCTCCGACGAGGACGACAGTACTATCCACAAGGCGATGTTCGAAAAATGAACGACCCGTGGGACGGAGAGCCGGGGTAGCGATCGACCACGTTGCAGACTGTGTGCGGCCACGTGCGGCTAAAGGTAATCAAGGGACCTTACGTGCGGCTACTGTTGACGTCAGCAGCGGTGCCGCGTAGTGGTTCCGGAAGTTACGTCCCCCTTCTGCCTCCTGCGCTCCCGCTCTAAAAACTCGCTGACCATTCGGCTTGACTAGTCTCGCTATGCGCTCAGAGCGAGAGCGGCTCCCACTCTTGCCAGATCCTAACCGGATCGCGGGAGCGACCAGTCGAAGGCACCATAAAGGTGTCTATTATTCCGGAGCTCTCCAATACGGCACCTCCTTCTCTCTTCCTTCTAACACTCCCTCCTTTCTCTCTTCCTTTATGGCTCAGTTGAGGTGTCCATCGAGAACTGGGATAGCGTTGTACCATTTCTTTTGCCCAAAAACCACATTTTTTTTTTCACGGCAGCTTGTATCTGTTGGCACTCGATGCACAAAGCACTTCGCATATCTGCAGTTCTCGCATATCTGATTTAATATCTGCTATGGGTCCTATTGGGACCCATGATATTAAACTTATTTTGGAGTCGGAGTGCTTAAAGCACTCCAGCACGGGTTGTCCCAGTATTGCACTGCCTCCGGGATCGGCCCGGGTTATAGTAGCGCGCGCGCGTCTTTTCTTTCTATCTGTGCACGCCTATCCGTTCAACTCTCCTACTTTCAGCACGAGGTAGCGATTGTGGCTCAGCTTGAACCAGTATGCAGGCCCGTGCTCTTTCCTTTTCATTCTTGCTGTCAGTAACAGCAGCAGCACAAAGCACTTCGTTAGTACTTCTAATAATTGGTTATGAGGAAAGTAAAGGCGCCGGAACTGTTTCGCTTTCCTTAGGCGCACAAACCGAGCCGTGAGAGAAATGATGAATGAGGCATTGATATCCGGGACGTGGTCCCGCCTCCTGGCACTCGGGTTCCCGGGTTCGAACCCGACCGCGGCGGCTGCGTTTTTATGGAGGAAAAACGCTAAGGCGCCCGTGTGCTGTGTGATGTCGGTGCACGTTAAAGATCCCCAAGTGGTCGAAATTATTCCGGAGCCCTCCACTACGGCACCCATTCTTCCTTTCTTTCACTCCCTCCTTTATCCCTTCCCTTACGGCGCGGTTCAGGTGTCCAAAAATATATGAGACAGATACTGCGCCATTTCCTTTCCCCAAAAACAATTATTATTATTATTATTATTATGGCATAATAATAATAATAATAATAATTGGTTTTTTGGCACTCGGCAAACGAGCTTCGTGACAACTGAGACGCTGCGGCAGGTATATCGTTGCAGCCAAATGCAAACCGTACGAGTGCGACCACAGTAGGGACTTTACGCAATTATGAGCTTCGGGCACTGTGCACTTGTGTCTTTAAATGCTTATAGATATGTTTGATAAAGAGCCTTGCACAACCGGCGGAGTGACATGGTTTTTTTTTAGTTTCAGTTAAAGTGCCCCAATATTCGCATGTAATAATGGAAGGATCCTCGAACAGAAATCAGCCTGCCATGCGTCGCCTTCTACCACTGCGTGAAAGCCCTTCACTTAGCCACGCCGGCTCCATGTGCAGTAGAGTCTGCGGTTAATCTCTTGTTTCGGCCTTCCTGTTGAAAAGGAATTTTTTTCGAAACACGGTGTGGAAACCGTATTCAGCAACGTCGTATACGTGCCGCTCACCATGGCGAAGAAAAAAAAATTGTCGCGCAGAGAGCAAGCGCTGGATAATTGACTAAAAGGAAAGGAAATGATGCAGTAACTCTCTCTCACATCTCGGTGGACACCTGAATCGCTCCGTAATGGAACGGATTAAAGAATGAGAGAAGAAAGGAAGAAAGAGGTGCCGTAGTGCAGATCTCCGGCATAATTTCCATCACTTAGGGATCTTACGTGCACTGACATAGCACAGCACACGGGAGCCTTACTTATGGATAATAATAATTGGTTTTTGGGGGGGAAGGAAATGGCGCAGTATCTGTCTCATATATCGTTGGACACCTGAACCGCGCCGTAAAGGAAGGGATAAGGGAGGGAGTGAAAGAAGAAAGGAAGAGAGAGGTGCCGTAGTGGAGGGCTCCGGAATAATTTCGACCACCTGGGGATCTTTAACGTGCACTGACATCGCACAGCACACGGGCGCCTTAGCGTTTTTCCTCCAAAAAAACGCAGCCGCCGCGGTCGGGTTCGAACCCGGGAACTCCGGATCAGTAGTCGAGCGCCCTAACCACTGAGCCACCGCGGCGGGGCATACTTATGGATGGATGGAAAAACTTTATTTCAGTCAATCACGTGCGCAGCCAAATGCATCATCTACAATGTTTAGAGCAGAGTGCAAGAAAAATGTGCAAGTTTTTAGAACCAAACCTCCACTTATGTTTCTTTCTCACGGCCCAGTCATTTAATTTCTGGACTTTTGCTTTTTGTTACTGATCCGGAGTTCCCGGGTTCGAACCCGACCACGGCGGCTGCGTTTTTATGGAGGCAAAACGCTAAGGCGCCCGTGTGCTGTGCGATGTCAGTGCACGTTAAAGATCTCCAGGTGGTCGAAATTATTCCGGAGCCCTCCACTACGGCACCTCTTCTTCCTTTCTTCTTTCACTCCCTCCTGTATCCCTTCCCTTGCGGCGCGGTTCAGGTGTCCAACGATATATGAGACAGATACTGGGCCATTTCCTTTCACCAAAAACCAATTATTATTATTACTATGTTTATGGGGTTCGTATTAACAGAACACGACTGTTTATGTAGACATCAGCGCGCTATCCCTCTACAGTCGAGCGAATATGCTAAAAAGAATGACCGCATGGTTTTGAAGATACTATATTAATTAGTTAACAAAATCAAACGAAAACTGCGTAAACTCTATGTAGACATTCATGACGTCGTTAGTCTAAGTTAGAGAAAACATTGGGCAACACAAATATTTGCACAAGTTAAAAAATCAGATGTTACAAACTCATTACAAACGTTTCGTTTATGAAAGTAACTGGGCAATACAAACAGTTCCACAAAAGCTAACACATCGAAAATTAAAAAGAGATTTTAAACTCTTTGTGTGTAAGAAAAGCTGAGCAGTACAAACATTCCCACAAAAAGATAGCAATTAAAATTTTATAGGAGGAATATAAACACTTCGTCTTTCAAAAATTTGAACAAACTCCCAAACTCCACGCAAAACAAAGACAAACAGGAATCAAAGAGCACTCGTTGTAATGATGAAGCAGCAATACTGGGAATTGAATGCCGATTTTACGGGAGGGATTAGTTTGAGTTCAAGAGCTGTGAAAGCTTAAAGAAAGTTGGAGCATTTTACTGTGATGATGTTCATTCTCCTTCATATTATATAATATGAGGGACAATGAACTTCATCACAGTAAAATGCTCCTTTATACAAAGGCTACCGCACAATCAAGAATTTCTGCTTCGCCACAGCTGATCTCAGAATAAAATCATCCCTGGTGCCACTCAGATTTATTTTGCTGGCGAGCAGTTTGCTCGCATCGAGAAGTGCTAAGTGATTTATGTTATGCGCACGACGTGACTGGGATAGTCGAAGCAATTTTGACAAACTTAGCAACCTCGTGCAATAGATCTCGCAGCTGCTTATTCGTATCGCTCGAAAGCATCTTAAGTACTTCAAATGTTCTTACGGGTGTACTGCGCTGCCTTGCTATATCTATGAGCACACTGTGGTGCAGGTTGAGCCGTTCAGGCTCAAGATTTTGCCTGTAGAACCTCAATACATACGTGCTGTCACCATTCCTGTCAAAAACTGATAAATCTTTGACATGTGATGTGCTGACACACCCACACGTACGCACGCACGTGCGCATAAACACACACACACACACACACACACACACACACACACACACCACACACACACACACACACACACACACACACACACACACACACACACACACACACACACACACACACACACTCACACACACACACATGGAGATTTTTAGCATGCACTGACATCGCACAGAAGTTGAAAACTATGTACATTTGTTTCAATAATTGGTGTTGGGGGAAAGGAAATGGCGCAGTATCTGTCTCATATATCGGCGGACACCTGAAGCGCGCCGTAAGAGAAGGGATAAAGGAGGGAGTGAATAAATAAAGAGGTGCCGTAGTGGAGGGCTCCGGAATAATTTCTTTAACGTGCACTGACATCGTACAGCACACGGCCGCCTCAGCGTTTTGCCTCCATAAAAACGCAGCTATTATTATTATTATTATTATTATTATTATTATTATTATTATTATTATTATTATTATTATTATTATTATTATTATTATTATTATTATTATTGGTGTTGGGGGAAAGGAAATGGCGGAGTACCTGTCTCATATATCGTTGGACACCTGAACCGCGCCGCAAGGGAAGGGATAAAGGAGGGAGTGAAAGAAGAAAGGGAGAAAGAGGTGCCGTAGTCGAGGGCTCCGGAATAATTTCGACCACCTGGGGATCTTTAACGTGCACTGAAATCGCACAGCACACGGGCGCCTTAGCGGTTTGCCTCCATAAAAACGCAGCGGCCGCGGTCGGGTTCGAACCCGGGAGCTCCGGATCAGTAGCCGAGCGCCCTAACCACTGAGCCACCGCGGCGGGTCAATTATTGTTATGTAAATTTGTTTTTGTGGAAAGGAAATTGCGCCGTATCGGTCTCACATATCGGCGGACACCTGAACCGCGCCGTAAGGAATTGGATAAAGGTGGGAGTGAGAGAAGAAAGAGGCGGCCGTAGAGGAGGGCTCCAGAATAGTTTCGACCACCTGGGGATCTTTAACGTGCACTGACATCGCACAGCACACGGACGCCTGTTGCGTTTCACCTCCATCGAAACATGCCCGCCGTGGTCGGGTTCGAACCCGCGGGTACTCCGACCCCAGTAGACGAGCGCCTTAACCACTGAGCCACCGCGGAGGGTAATTTTGTCATGTTCATTGGTTGCGCGCGGGCTCGCGGTACTCCGGCACCGGTAGCGGCAACACAGTACACTAATGGTGTCTTCGACTGGTCGCTTTAGATCGCTCTAGAGCGCTCTGAGAGGCGACCGCACATTCAGCTGGTCGAAACCGGCCGCTCTGACTACATTCGGTTGGTTCTTTCTGAGCGCTCGCCTCCAGCTCAGAGCGCTCTGACCCCTTCCGAGAAATAAGTCGGAGCGGCTCCGAGATGAGTCCACGTGACAGAGCCACTTGCACCATTTCGCGAAAGGGGTGCGAGGCCTCGGCGTCCCCTGCGCGTAGGCAGAAGCAAGTGTGGGCTTTTGACGCAGTAGTAGCGTCCTTGCTGTGTTGTGTTCTGCGGGCGCCGCGCTGTGTGAGGCAAAATGTCCGAGAGACGCCGGATAACTACGCTAGGAACGCGGTCTTTGTTGCTGTCGCATGACAACAGCGATTCCAGCAGCAGCTCCGACGAGGACGACAGTACTATCCACAAGGCGATGTTCGAAAAATGAACGACCCGTGGGACGGAGAGCCGGGGTAGCGATCGACCGCGTTGCAAGCTGTGTGCGGCCACGTGCGGGTAAAGGTAATCAAGGGACCTTACGTGCGGCTACTGTTGACGTCAGCAGCGGTGCCGCGTAGTGGTTCCGGAAGTTACGTCCCCCTTCTGCCTCCTGCGCTTCCGCTCTAAAAACTCGCTGACCATTCGGCTTGACTAGTCTCGCTATGCGCTCAGAGCAAGAGCGGCTCCCACTCTGCCAGATCCTAACCGGATCGCGGGAGCGACCAGTCGAAGACACCATAAAGGTGTCTAATATTCCGGAGCTCTCCAATACGGCACCTCCTCCTCTCTTCCTTCTAACACTCCCTCCTTTCTCTCTTCCTTTATGGCTCAGTTGAGGTGTCCATCGAGAAGTGGGATAGCGTTGTACCATTTCTTTTGCCCAGAAACTACATTTTTTTTTTCACGGCAGCTTGTATCTGTTGGCACTCGATGCACAAAGCACTTCGCATATCTGCAGTTCTCGCATATCTGATTTAATATCTGCTATGGGTCCTATTGGGACCCATGATATTAAACTTATTTTGGAGTCGGAGTGCTTGAAGCACTCCAGCACGGGTTGGCCCAGTATTGCACTGCCTCCGGGATCGGCCCGGGTTATAGTAGCGCGCGCGCGTCTTTTCTTTCTATCTGTGCGCGCCTATCCGTTCAACTCTCCTACTTTCAGCACGAGGTAGCGATTGTGGCTCAGCTTGAACCAGTAGGCAGGCCCGTGCTCTTTCCTTTTCCTTCTTGCTGTCAGTAACAGCAGCAGCACAAAGCACTTCGTCAGTACTTCTAATAATTGGTTATGAGGAAAGGAAAGCCGCCGGAACTGTTTCGCTTTCCTTAGGCGCACTAACCGAGCCGTGAGAGAAATGATAAATGAGGCATTGATATCCGGGACGTGGTCCCGCCTCCTGGCACTCGGGTTCCCGGGTTCGAACCCGACCGCGGCGGCTGCGTTTTTATGGAGGAAAAACGCTAAGGCGCCCGTGTGCTGTGTGATGTCAGTGCACGTTAAAGATCCCCAGGTGGTCGAAATTATTCCGGAGCCCTCCACTACGGCACCTATTCTTCCTTTCTTTCACTCCCTCCTTTATCCCTTCCCTTACGGCGCGGTTCAGGTGTCCAAAAATATATGAGACAGATACTGCGCCATTTCCTTTCCCCAAAAACCAATTATTATTATTATTATGGCACTCGGCAAACGAGCTTCGTGACAACTGAGACGCTGCGGCAGGTATATCGTTGCAGCCAAATACAAACCGTACAAGTGGTGGTGGTGGTAGTGGTTTTATTAAAAATAATAGTAAAAAGGAAGGAAAAGATTTTTGCTAGCCCCGGTACAAGTGCGACCGCAGTAGGGAATTTACGCAATTATGAGTTTCAGGCACTGTGCACTTGCCTCTGTGCATTCCTCGAACACACGGGCTTGACGTCCCGTCTGTTCTCCGTCAGGTAGTTACACGCAGTGACCGAACGCTCCGCGAGTTCTACCTTGAACGATTAATAACTGGACGCCCCACTCCAGTTGTAACCAACACAGTGCTGTGCGCGTGTGTGATTTAATTCCTCTAAAATGAACTAATCGCGCGCACAACCTGGACACATTTCTTATTGTGTAAATAGTTTGTACATATTATTTCTCCCCCTGTCCTCTATTCCTGTCCCCTCACCTCTTTCATTTCATTTCTCCATTCTGCCTGCTGTCCTTTATTGCCGCTGCCCCAGCTCAGGTGCTTCAGTATCGATGGCAGATGCCGGGGCTAGCAAAAATGTTTTCCTTCGTCTTTACTATTATTTTTAATAAAACCACTACCACCACCACTGTGCGCTTGTGTCTTTAAATGCTTATAGATATGTTTGATAAAGAGGCTTGCACAACCGGCGGAGTGACATGGTTTTTTTTTAGTTTCAGTCAAAGTGCCCTGATATTCGCATGTAATAATCGAAGGATCCTCGAACAGAAATCAGCCTGCCATGCGTCGCCTTGTACCACTGCCTGAAAGCCCTTCAGTTAGCCACGCCGGCTTAATGTGCAGTAGGGTCTATGGGTAATCTCTTGTTTCGTCCTTCCTGTTGAAAATGAACTTTTTCGAAACACGGTGTGAAAACAGTATTCAGCAGCGTCATCTACGTGCCGCTCAGCATGGCGAAGAAAAAAAAAATGGTCGCGCAGAGCAAGCGCTGCATAACTAAGAGGAAAGGAAATGATGCAATAACTCTCACACATCTCGGTGGACACCTGAATCGCTCCGTAATGAAAAGGATTAAAGAATGAGAGAAGAAAGGAAGAGGTGCCGTAGTGCAGATCTCCGGCATAATTTCCATCACTTAGGGATCTTACGTGCACTGACATAGCACAGCACAAGGGAGCCTTACTGATGGATGGAAAAACTTTATTTCAGTTACCCGCCGCGGTGGCTCAGTGGTTAGGGCGCTCGACTACTGATCCGGAGTTCCCGGGTTCGAACCCGACCGCGGCGGCTGCGTTTTTATGGAAAACGCTAAGGAGCCCGTGTGCTGTGCGATGTCAGTGCACGTTAAAGATCCCCAGGTGGTCGAAATTATTCCGGAGCCCTCCACTACGGCACCTCTTCCTTCCTTCTTTCACTCCCTCCTTTATTCCTTCCCTTACGGCGCGGTTCAGGTGTCCAACGATATATGAGACAGATACTGCGCCATTTCCTTTCCCCAAAAAACCATTTAAAAGAAAGAATCACGTGCGCAGCTAAATGCATCATCTGCAATTCCTCGAACACACGGGCTTGACGTCCCGTCTGTACTCCGTCAGGTAGTTACACGCAGTGACCGAACGCTCCGCGAGTTCTACCTTGAACGATTAATAACTGGACGCCCCACTCCAGTTGTAACCAACACAGAGCTGTGCGCGTGTGTGATTTAATACCTCTAAAATGAACTAATCACGCGCACAACCTGGACACATTTCTTATTGTGCAAATAGTTTGCACATGTTACTTCTCCCCCTGTCCTCTATTCCTGTCCCCTCACCTCTTTCATTTCATTTCTCCATTCTGCCTGCTATCCTTTACTTCCGCTGCCCCAGCTCAGGTGCCTCATTATCTATGGCAGATGCCGGGGCTAGCAAAAATCTTTTCCTTCCTTTTTACTATTATTTTTAATAAAACCACTACCACCACCATGTTTAGAGCAGAGTGCAACAAAAATGTGCAAGTTTTTAGAACCAAACCTCCACTTACGTTTCTTTCTCACTGCCCAGTCATTTAATTTCTGGACTTTTGCTTTTTGTTACGACTGTACGACTTTGTTCTGTTAAGACAGCTCTTAAGACGGACATTTATGTGGTACATACTCCTGAAGGTGCCACCAGTTTTTTTTTTTTTAAAGGTTCATGTAAACTGTATACGTCACTTTTCACCGTACAGGGACATCATATGTATCACCGACAAAAACCTGAAATTCATATGTAGAAAATGGTATTCGCCGAAAAAAACCGAAAGTAGAGTTCTGAAACAAACATCGAAAAAAGTCACCCGAATTTTTGAAAAGTAAAAACCGAAAAGTCCAACCCCTACATATAGCACACGTGTGTCAAGTTACAGGCAAACTTGCGGCAGGAATTCGAACCGACGACATATGCATCTACAATACTATGCCTTCCTAGACTCACTAACCCCTCCTTAAAGGCGCACTAAAGAGGAATCTGAACACGTATTTTTCCGCGGGAACTCTATCTACATGTTCCGGGCATTCGTAGAAACAGAATTGACATCTGAGCTAGTTGGTTTTCCATTTTCAAAAATAGCCGCCGCGGTGGCTGAGTGGTTATGGCGCTCGGCTGCCGGCCCGTAAGACGCTGGTTCGATCCCGGCCGCGGCGGCTCGAATTTCGATGGAGGCGAAATTCTAGAGGCTTGTGTGCTGTGCGATGTCAGTGCACGTAAAAGAACCCCAGGTGGTCGAAATTTCCGGAGCCCTTCACTACGGCGTCCCTCATAGCCTGAGTCACTTTGGGACGTTAAATCCCCCATAAACCATAAACCATTTTCAAAAATTATATAAAGCGCACTTAGGACAACAGACAAGGGAGACCAAACAACACAAGCGCTTACTCGCAACTGCGCGTTTATTCGAGAAACACACAAAAGGAAGAACAATCACAAACAAAACAAAAGCCATCGCGCAGGTGTAACAGGAAAAGTGCTCATGCAGGTGCATCAAGATAAGGAAACTCTCTTTCATGCAGAACCACCATAGGGTCGGCAACACACGTGTGCTGATTCTTACGGATGTGATAGGCCTCTGAAATCTCTCCGGTTAGCTGATTGGGGTGTCGGAACAAGATTTTAGTTTGGTCAAGCAAAGGCTTGCAGCCGCTGCATTTTGAACAGTGCTTAGTGAGATTAGATGAAGGCGACTTATTCAATGACAAAAAATGCTCTTGCAAGCGCACATTAAGGCAGCGGCCCGTTTGACCGATATAGGTCCGGCCACAAGAAAAGGGAATGTGATACACCACTCCTTTTGAACATCTGACCTAGCGGTTCTTGTGATTCACAGTGCAGCACCGCTTTCGTTTATCACATACACCGCTGCTAGAGCGCGCAGCAACCTTCGCACAAACACTACTAACTTTCTGAGGGGCAGAGAAGAGAACATTAACAACATATCTGTTACCCACGTTTTTTAGTTGATGAGAAAATCGATGAACATAAGGTATGACTGCAATATTTTATTCTTCTCCTCAGAACCCTTAAGAAGTGACCGGGCAATCGTTTGTAGGAGTTTCAAAGGTGAACTGTAATCCACACCCATATTCTTTAAAAATCCTAATAATGTCCACCGCCCTCCTTGTAAATTCATGTCTGTCAACAAACACCAGATAATCATCGACATATCTGAAAATCTTTTTTGCAAGGCCACTCTGATTCTTTTCAATATGAGAGTCAACTCGAGACAGGAAGATATCACTGAGAACGGGCGCTACTTTGGATCCGATACAAACACCTGTCTTTTGAATAAACAAATGCCCATTCCAGTCAACAAAAGTAGAAGCCAGATAAAATGACAGTACTTCTAAAAACGAAGGAACGGAAATACCACAGGCGTTGACAAAGCATTGTTCATCATTATCCTCAGTAATGCAATCACTAACAAATTTCATCAGTGTGTCATGTGGCAGCGAGTAGAAGAGGTCCTTAACATCAATACTAAATGCAGACGCTCCTTTAGGATTATGATTCTTAAAGTAGTCGACAACAGCCAAAGAATTTCGCGTCTGATATGGGTCCGCTAAGGTAAGGCCTTTTAGGTGCTTTTGCAGGAAGTATGAAACGACATGTTGCCAAGTCGACCGCTCAGTGACAATAGCACGGAAGGGTATGTCGTCCTTATGCGTTTTCGCCGAAAAGAAGACTTCGAGCCTTAGGCCTTCAGCCTTTTTAACGCTGGAGCGCAAATTCTCTAGGTTTAAACGCGACAAGAGTTTCAGAGCATTTTCCTTGACCTTTGTAGCTTTGACTTCAACAGGTCTAAAATGTGCTTCCATTACCGAATAAGCCTTTTTCTTAAACAAGAGTTCGGGTAACACAACGAAGTACCCCCCTTTGCCGGACACAACTACCCGCTGCTCACTGGATGTCAAAAAATCTACCAAAGGCTTCAGGCAACGGTTGCTCTTTTTCCCACCCCCACATCTTTTCATCGCATATACACATTCCACTATGCACCTGGAACGGTCCTCCTCAGGAACTTGCCTCCAAATGCCTCTTGCAGTTGAAATCTTTTCCACCTTATGAAGGTTTGGATGTAGGCAAAACTTCGGTCCAAGCTCCAGCACCTTGTGATGAACATCAGGAAGATGGCCTCCTCCTAAGACCAGCACTTTCCCTCCAAGGGGAGTTTTCTTTTTGTCATGCATACTGAAGAAGTTGGCGCGGAAAAACGAGGACAAGCGAGACAAACAAAGTCTCGCTTGTCCTCGTTTTTCCGCGCCAACTTCTTCAGTATGCATTTCAACCAACTAGCCCAACTTTCTGCTCTCCCAAGTTTTTGTCATGCACCCAAGGGCGAGCAGCGTCCAAGAGCCATAGCCGTAGGATATGCCGCATCCTTTCTTCAGAATGGTGGCGTCACTCCCGCTTTTACAAGTATTGCTTGCGTGTGACCTGCGGGGATCTTCCGAGCCATCGCAGATATTATCGTGAGGGGTGCGACCTGGCGGACAAGAATATCGACTTTCTATGGAACGCTGCTCGCCTTTTTTTTTTTTTTACGAAACGCGAGAGGTAGGCGGAGTCAACCAACGTGTGGAGTGCCATTTCGCCTCTCCAGTGGCGGCTTCGTTCTCGATTCTTTGTTTTTTAGGTTTCTATGACTAAACAGTTTCAGTCAGAGGCAATATAGCCGCAAATTAGGCCCACGGAAATAAAAATACACGTGGGCTCTTAGATGTACGTATCACTACGCCGATGGAAGAGCGGCAAGACGCCAAAGGACTGGCTGATGGGTTGGTCGAGTCTTCCTACCTACCGCGTTGAGTTAAACAAAAAGGCGGTAGGCGGGACGTTTAATCCGATTTAATTAGACGTAAGCAGTCTTAAAGTCTCTGGCGAATTTGTTCTCCGTTCACTCTTTCGCAAGCTGTACCTCCACACGGCATTTCTGCATCAGTAAGGCGCCGCGGTGGCTCAGTGGTTAGGGCGCTCGACTACTGATCCGGAGCTCCCGGGTTCGAACCCGACCGCGGCGGCTGCGTTTTTATGGAGGAAAAACGCTCAGGCGCCCGTGTGCTGTGCGATGCCAGTGCACGTTAAAGATCCCCAGGTGGTCGAAATTATTCCGGACCCCTCCACTACGGCATCTCTTCTTCCTTTCTTCTTTCACTCCCTCCTCTGTCCCTTCCCTTACGGCGCGGTTCAGGTGTCCAACGATATATGAGACAGATACTGCGCCATTTCCTTTCCCCCAAAACCAAATACAGATATTATTATAATTAAGGCGCCACTCCCCCCCCCCCCCCCTCAATGTAACAGGTGTGGCCTGCCGAATATCACACTTTTCCACTACTCGTGGGAATATCCTTCCCCACAATCCCACTCATTCTTCCTGGGAGGCTGCTTTACGGGACCTTTTAGTGCGCCAGCCAGAAATGGCTGGTGGATCGTGCTCTGCGTGAAGCTCAAGCCCGTGGAAGGCTATGACGGCGGTGGCGGCCGATGAAGACAAGAGCATAAAAGCGTGCTGTACTGTCAGGGGCAGATCAGTTGTCGAGGCCGAGGAGGTTGCGATAGCTCTTGCGCCAGTTCAGAAGGGGATAAAAGTGATAGCGACTCGAAGAGCGCTGTACACAACTTCAGCAGAGGCAGAGTCTCTGCAGAAGCGGTCAGGGTTGTGTAGGGGGGGTGGGGTGGAGAAGGGCAGATAAGCCCATTTTGGTGCTCTGGACAGCCGCACATCAAGTCCTACGAACTCGCCGTGGTGGCTCAGTGGTTAGGGCACTCGGCTACTGATCCGGAGTTCCCGGGTTCGAACCCGACCGCGGCGGCTGCGTTTTTGTGGAGGCAAAAGGTTAAGGCGCCCATGTGCTGTGCAATGTCAGTGCACGTTAAAACATCCCCAGGTGGTCGAAATTATTCCGGAGCCCTCCGCTACGGCACCTCTTCCTTCCTTTCTTCTTTCACTCCCTCCTTTATCCCTTCCCTTCTGGCGCGGTTCAGGTGTCCAACGATATATGAGACAGATACTGCGCCATTTCCTTTCCCCAAAAACAATTATTATCAAGCCCTACGAGGCAATAAAGAAGCACTCGAGCTTGCCCGAGGGCTCACTTGCCGGGCGAGCTCAAGCTCTCCTCCAAACAAACTGACAGCAGCAGAAAAGGATAGGATGCCCAACTATCGTGAAATCGCGCAGTACTAAAGATTAACTAGAAAGGAATAACCGCAAGCCGATAACAAAGTTAGTAAAATGGAGGAGACAGCTTGGAGGAAACTCCAGGTCGTGTTAATTCCAAACCCACGGATTTATAGCAAAATATATGGAGGGCAAATCAATATTGAATGTAAACGCTGGGACGGATGTGCGACCATGGTACACATGGTCTGGACATGCCCACGTTATAAAGCCAACACACGCACACCAGGCTCAAGGGAGGCCCTGATGCACAACCCAGACCCAGAAGTCGAAAGAAACATTGTCAATGAAGCTTTGGCCACCGCAGTGCAAAAGGCGGTTAAGGGCGACGCCTAGCGGGTAGAAAGAGGACAAAGTCCGGCGACCCTCCGATTGATTGACTTTGAAATAGTTTCTCCATCCGTAAGTAAGGCTCGCGTGTGCTGTACGGTGTCAGTGCACGCTAAAGAGCCCCAAGTGGTCGAAATTATGCCGCAGACCTCCACTACGGCACCTCTTCCTTCAGTTTTTCTCACTCCTTCCTTTAATCGGTTGCCTTCAGCGGTACAGGTGTCCACCGAGATATGAGAGAGTTACTGCATCATTTCCTTTCCTCTTAGTCAGTTATCCAGCGCTTGCTCTCTTCACGACCATTTTAAAGCGAAAGCGTTTCTGGCCGCAGATTGAGCAGTTTCGCGCTACTCCTGGAGAGCCGTGCTGCGCATGCGCGAGGAGCAGTGACGACACACGGCGCATTTATCTCTCTCGCTCCCTAGTCAAACTGCGCATGCGCCACTAGTAGCACCGAGCCACAGGTGTTGCGCTGCTGCGCAGCGCCGCGACTTGCCTCAAAATCCAACTTTCAATTTTCTCTTTCCTCTTTCCCTCCCTCCTCTATCCCTTCCTTTACGGCGCCGTTCGGGTGTCCGCCGAGATATGTGAGACGGTTACTGTACCATTTCCTTTCCTTTCCTCAAAAACCAAACCAAACAAAACAAGTGAGCCGACGGCGTTCATAGAGTTCATTTGCTTTGACAACTTTGCGAAGACGGTTAATTTTTACGGAAGGAAAGGCGCACAGCCGGCATCGTGGATCACTGGAGATTAATTTTTTTTAGAAAAAGTTCATTGTGAAAACAGAACAAGAACAATCTCAGCAACAACACAGCAATTAGAGCCGGTAGTATGAACTCTGCCATCGCACCGCAATTGGAGCCGGTAGTCTAACTGAAGGGCTTTCACGCTGTGATACAAGGCGACGCATGGCAGGCCGATTTCTGAGCGAGGATCCTTCATTATTATTCACTAATGTTAGGTCGCTTTGACTGAAGATACAAAAAAAGCCGGCCACTCCGCCGTTTACGCAAGGCTTTTTATCAAACATAATTAGAATCAGTTGAAGACACAAATACACAGTGCACGAAACTCATAATTTTGTCAATTCCCTACTGTGGTTTCACGTGGTTTGTATTATGCAATGGTATACCTGCCGCGGCGCCTCAGTTGTCACGGAGCTCGGCTGCCGAGTGCCAGGAGGCTGGAGCCCATCCCGGATATCAGTCGGCTGCGTTTTTATGGAGGAAAAACGCTAAAGCGCCCGTGTGCTGTGCGATGTCAGTGCACGTCAAAGATCCCCAGGTGGTCGAAATTATTCCGGAGCCCTCCACTACGGCACCTCTTTATTCCTTTCTTCTTTCACTCCCTCCTTTATCCCTTCCATTACGGCGCGGTTTAGGTGTCCAAAGATATATGAGACAGATACTGTGCCATTTCCTTTCCCCCTAAAACCAATTATTATTATTATTATTATTCATCGCTTCTCTCACGGCTCGGTTAGTGTGCCCACCGAAAGCGAATTAGTTCCTGCGCCTTTCCTTTCCTGAAGAGATAGTTCAGGAGCTTCAGACTTTCAACAAAAGTGGTTCGTATGGCATTACGGACGCCAGACGTTTCCGCAAGACTAAGTCCATGCTCGTCACTTTCGTCAACACAAAGTCGGTTCTTAAGCAACTACGTTTTTACGGAGCCGTATGTAACTGCTATCCCTTCTTGGCGAAAGCCGAGGCATGCTTCAACTGCCGGAAAGCTGGTCACAGAAGCGACGTCTGCATCCAACCCAAGCAAAATCTCTGCCAGCGCTGTGGAGAGCCTCATTCACCAGTCGAGCCACCCACGTGCGCAGCCAAATGCATCGCAATGGATCCCACTTCACGGGCTCCAAGGACTGCAAGCAGCGTTTCAACCGACCGGGCAACAAGAAGCCGACACCCAAGGATAATGCGACAAAGAACGCAACCCTCCGAGAATCCCGCCGCAGGCAGTGATCAAGCTCGAGAAGCCGCGCCAACTCCCGTCACCTGTGCCGGTACGAGTCCTTCCCACCCCTGACCAGACACCCCACGTCTGAGAAACAAGGAAAGACCGGACAGTTAGCATCTGGCAAACAGGTAAGCTGGGGTCCGCGATCTCCTTCCCTTGTCCGTGAGAATAATCAACTTAAAGCACAGCTCGAACAGCAGAGCAAGCAAATCCAACATCAGAGTCAACAAATCGATAGTCTTAGCAAGCAACTTCAATTCCTACTGCAAAGAATCCCACCAGCGGAGAAAATGGAAATCCCTCAATATATTATATTCCATATCTCACCCCGGTAGGTAGCCCGCCGAACTCACCCACCCAAAGCACACCTGCCAAGCGCAGAGCAAAGAAAACACTACCACTGACGACGTCACAACGTTAGGAACCTTGATCAACGCGATCACTATTCTTGAACAGAAAATGGAAAAAAAAATTCGAGGCCATGACCAAAGACATGAGCACATAGACCAGCAATCTCAACAACAGAATGACGACGCTCGAGGAGAGATCTAGCGCCCACGACGCCATCGCTGCTGAAGTGCAGAGCAAAATAGACCAAGTGTTTGTCTCCACATAAATCAAATTCAACCCATTCGCCTTTAGACCAGTGAATGATGGCAGCAAACCACAAGGAACATAGAGCGTGGCAGTCGAATTGCAGAGGATATCGCTCCAAGCGAAGCAATCTGCAAGTCCACATTCAGTCTCTCTCCGACACAGAAGTCCCCACAGTCATCACACTACAGGAAACTCAAGCTCCTGTCAGATTAAACAACTACACTCCCACACGCCAATGAACAAACCCACTCAAAGGGTAGCAACCATAGTTCACAGAGCATGCACCGCTACAGATCGCCCCATAGAGGCTGAAGACATAGATTGTCACCTAATAGAGCTGCTTCCCATAACTAGAAATAGCACTAGGCTATACATTCTCAACACATACAGCTGCCCGAAAGGCAAAGCAGCCCCCCTCCTCGCAGCCATACGCAAAGCGCTCCATATCAGCTCTAAACACCCGCTTATAGTGCTTGGTGACTTTAATGCCAGACACGTCAGCTGGGGGTACAAATTCAACTGCAGGAAGAGAGCACAGCTCTGGGCACTAATTTAGAACCAGGGACACCCTCGTCAATTATCCGCAAGAACATACGCGCACCGATAACAGCATGCAACACAACACCACTCCCGGTCTCACACGCACAAAGAATATCACACAATATCAGTGGTCACACACGCAGAACTCGCTAGGCAGCGACCACTATACATAATTGAAACCTCACCCTCGCTAAACACAATCACGCCCTTCATGAAAAAGAAGCTGCAGATCACAGACTGGGGCAAGTTTAGGAACGACGCCCCCACCCAAATCAAACACCTTGCGAGGTGGGTGGCAGAACTCACAAAGGACGTCGCTACAGCGACATCTGAGATCCCGAGCAATCGCGAATCGGACGCGGTCGACAGCAGACTCCTTCACATGTGAAAGGCTCACTCCGGCCTGCAGAAACGATGGCTTCGTAACAAACACAACAGAGCACTCAAGTTAAGGATAGCAGCCTTGATCAAAGAATTAGAGGCACACGCGGCACAACAAACCCGTCAACAATGGGGTCAGCTCTGCAACCGCATGGAGGGCAACCTGGGCCTAAGAGACATGGAAATTTCTGCGCTGTCTCTTAGAACCCCACAGCACGAAAAGCACGCAACGGCGTAATGTAACGTGCCTCATTCACGGAATTGGTATGGATGATGATGTCCTGATCCAGAATCTCAAAGACAGGTACCTCCCAACAACTCCCAAATTACCCCTCCCTTCCTATTTGGGCGTAGAAAACCCCGAGATCGACGCGGACGTAACAACGTGGGAGGTTAGAGCAGCAATTTTCACACTTCGCACCACGTCTGCGCCAGGAGCAGACATGATCACAAACAAAACGATAAGATATTTGCACAAGAACTGCGTCCAAGCCCTAATAGAACTTTTCAACAAGCACTGGAAGGAAAGTACTCTTCCCTCCGAGTGGACCCACGCGAGGTCACTTTCATCCCCAAGCCCGGAAAACTGCTGGACCTGTTAAACCTCAGGCTAATCTCCCTCACCTCATGCTTGGGAAAGCTATTTGAGCATGTAATCCTAAACAGACTGCAAAATTGCATGCAAACAAAAGAGCTCTTTCCCCACACAATGCTAGGATTCCGAATCCATCTATCAACACAAGACGTAATGCTTCAAATCCTACATCCCAGACATTGCAAACGCACACGAGCACTGCTAGCCTTAGACATCACTAAGGTGTTTGGCAATGTCCAATACACAGCCGTTCTGGACGCCTTATCCAATCTAGGAGTCGGGACTCGAACGCATACCTACATAGCAGCCTTCCTACGAGACCACACAGCGGAAATCAAACTAGGCCCTATAGAGTCCCCCTCCTTTCCTCTGGGCAGCAGGGGGACACCCCAGGGGCCAGTCTTATCTCCCCTACTTTTCAACATCACTCTCATTCCCATGGCTCGCAATCTAGAGCGCATCCCAGACATCTCCCAGTCCTTCTATGCAGACGACAATGCCTTATGGACCACCATGGGCAATGTTGGGACCATGGAAGAAACCCTTCAAGCAGCTGCGGACGCGGTATTGGAGTGCGCAGCCTCTATAGGTCTCGCATGCTCCTCTGCTAAGTCTGAACTGCTGCTACTCCACCCGACCCCGAACCGCAACAGGAAGGAAAACCCCTCCATACACGTTGAGGTCAATGGTCTACCAGTGCCAGAGAGATGGCTTCCGAAATAATGGACGCAACACGAAGACCATCTCCAAACTAACAATCACGACATATCAAACCATCGGACTGATTAGAAGAATAGCCAACAAGCACCGAGACATGCGTGAACATGACCTGAGGCGGCTGCTGCAGGCATTCGTGATTAGTCGAATGGTTTAGTCCCTTCCCCACCTCTACCTCACAAAGGGGGAAGAGGAGAAGGTAGATGCACTAATAAGACAGGCATACAAGTCAGCCTTAAATCTCCCACAACGAGCTCCCACCACCTAGCTCCTACGCATGGGAGTACACAATACGCTACAAGAACTAACTGAAGCTCATCGCACGGCTCAGATTGACAGACTCTCCTCCACAAATACAGGTAGACACATCCTCGCCTCTCTAAAAATTGAGACAGCAGGTCCACCCCCCAACAACACCCTCGCCATCCCAACACACATAAGGGATAGACTCATAGTTCACCCTCTGCCCAAACACGTACACCCAGTTCACAACCAGGCCAGACGCGAAGCTCGTGCCAAGGCTTTACACAAAGCTCATGCAAACGACAAAGACGCGGTCTACGTGGACGCGGCAGAGTACACCCACAATTCGGCCTATGCCATCACTGTAGCGTCGCATGACCTCAAACACATAGTCTCGTGATCGATTAAGGCAACAACCTCACTTGAAGCCGAAGAAGCAGCCATAGCGTTTGCCATTTCCTCCTCCGCTGCCACACTCATTCTGAGTGACTTTACAACAGCAATCACGAATTTTGCATGGGGACAGATTCATTCTGCCACCCGAAAATTCTCAATTCTTGCTCCACACAACCCTGACCAGTTCAAATTGTTTGGGTGCCAGCCCACGCAGGCAACCCCGGCAACAAAGTTGCCCACTCTCTTGCTCCAGCGTACGTCAACCGAGCAGGGCGCACCGTAGACCGCGGTAGTGCTAGGGACCGGCTCGTCACCTATCATGAAATAACCCTCCATTACAGGGAGCAAAGACTCGGCTATCCCCCACCACACATATCCCTCTCGAAAGAACAACAAACTACCTGGAGACAGCTCCAGGCTCGCACATTCCCTTCACCGGCTTTGTTAGCCCTTATCCACCCAGGCCAATGCAGACCCGAATGCTCTCCTTGTGGGGCTCCGAGAGCCAACTTTGACCACATTTTATATCTCTGCCGATAATTCCAGCCACCATCTCGCTGGAACCTCACGGACAAAGATGGTTTGGAGATCGCGGTCTCCAGCTCCTAACCGGCATCACAAAGGCGGCTGGTAGAGTGGGCTGGACAGGTCGCCGCCCGTCATGAACTGTTGGCCACCACCCGGGATTAAGAGCCAGACCAACCCTAGGCAGTAACTCATCCATAAGGCTCATGAATTAAGTTTTCAACTACCTACCTGCTGTAAGCAAAGAGGACCGCGCACCCGATGCTCTGCGTGCTGAGGCAGCGATGTAACTGCTGCTTGCACGCAGTGAATAAATGTAAGTGATTGTCCCAAGTTGGTGATTAGACTGAGGAGACGGCGCTATATTCCTAGCTTAGCTAAGCGGTCATGCCATCCTAACTGTGACGGCGTGTCTGAGTTCGCGTATCAGTGCCTCATAACTCAGTCACTGGGCTAAATTCCTAAGGTACCTTTGTCTCCCCGCGTTCCTGGTTCTAGCACATGTGTTAATTTTCGGCTGTGACATCCTGAAACTGCGACTGGATAGCCAGCTATATATGACATGTGTGACAGAAATACTGACCTTTTTCGGTTGAAACCGAATTTCAAAAAAATGAATTCTGCTTAATTTTATCGCTATATGCAATGAGAAATCATATGACCCCACCCGGAATGCGGCAGGATAAACGGTACCGTCACAGTTTTGAGAAGAATGTCAACAAATAGACGGCGACACATGGGAGGTCGTGCAGTGACGTGAATAGGCTTATGTGAACTGGCCATTGGTCGGCTTGCTGAGGGCGCCATTACGTCCGCTTGATGACGTCATCCTTCTTGTTTCTCATCGCTGGGATTTTCTGTACCTTCTCTCTCTCTCTCTCTCTCTCTCTCTCACACACACACACACACACACACACACACACACACACACACACACACACACACACACACACACACACACACACACACACACACACACACACACACACACACACACACACACACACACACACACACACACACACACACGCGCGCGCGCGCGCGCGCGCACGCACGCACGCACGTTTTGGGGGGCTTTAAATATTCACTATGAACAGCTACCAACTCGCCCAACAAGATCTCTTCGTCATCATCAGCCTGGCTACGCCCACCGCAGGGTAAAGGAGTTTACTATGAAGGTCAGAGACCCATTCCTTTTGCCACAAACATCTTATGTTTCCGCGAGGATGTTGTGTGCTTTCTTGCCAAGATGCTGTTGATAAGGGCAGCTCTATTCAGAAAGAGACTAGAGGCTCGGTCAGCTTTTTCGCTACCGGCTATTGCAGTGTGGCTCGTAACGCAGCAAAATAAAATGACAGCGTTAGTTTTCTAGGCATGAAGAACCTCTCTGAGTAACAAGGTAACAAAGAGTGCTTCCAAAAAGTGACGGAGCTCAGAGCCAATACAGAACTGAGGGAGTCAGTAAACACAACTGGTATTCTGTATTTACGTTTGAAAGGCAAGTTCACTGTTGAGAATTTGGGTTACGCCGTAACCTGGTTGTTCGGGGTGGGCTAGAAATCTTAGAAAAGGCTGTGCACCGTATAAAAGCCTGCGCTATCAAGTGGCATTCCTCACAGATACTTGGAACAGGAGGTGATTGGAAAGCTCCCGTTCCTATAGCCGGATCTCTTTAACTTGAATTGGATATAAAATTATTAGCGTTGTCATCCCTAATCTTTGTGAGTGTTTGTTGGCGTCAGTTTGAAGCCTTGCTGAAGGCTGTGCTTTTTAGTACTCCCGACGTTTAGGCAGCAGTAGTTCTTCAGTCGATTTGTGCAAAAGCATATGCAAGAAGACACGCTTCCCCCTGATCTAATCGCTCTATATCCAGGTGGGGAAGCAGGGGGGCTCTAACCATTCAGCCCCCCAGCCGGCGCCTAGGCTTCGCAGCACACACGCCCTTGCAAAACTATCATGACCTTAATGAACATCGCCCCATCCCTCTCTTCCCTCTTATCTCCCCTGTTCCATTTCCGCCAGTGCAAAGTTGCCAACCAGAACGCGTTTGTAGTTAATGGGGCTCTGAAACGCCTTCCGAGGAGAGCACATTAACTCACTTAATGACTGCACTGTGTTGCCATGAAGACCAGAGCCAAATAATACTCTTCTACACGCAGCAGACGACCCACAATCACGCGTCAAAGTTGGCGAGCCCTTCCTGGCTACTTTTTCATGCTCGCACCCTCATCATCATCGTCGTCATCATCATCATCATTTTAGTTTGTAAAACCAATACATCAAAACCTTATTGGACCCATAGCGAGCTCGGCCTCCGTCCCCCGCATCTGCGTAGACAAGGTGAGAGGTGGCCATTGGTTAGATTCTTTCAGACGTCAGGCAGCTACCGTGGCCGCAGCCAATAAGCCGGTTAGCTCCGGCGGGTCGGGAAGCTCCCGGGGGGTGGGAGGGGGGTGGGGGGGGTCGGCGATGGAGCGCCTACCTTCCAGCCTGCAAAAAGTGAAGAGAGGAGGGAATGAAGCGAAGACGCTGAAATTCAAATTTTAACTACAGATAACTCAGCTTCTACAAAGTGCATTTAAAAAATCCTTGTTGGACACTATTCGTGAAGCGGCGTGCTTTTAAATATCCCGGGCATGCCGCAACTTTATTAGAGCCCCCTTCACAGCCCCATTTAAAGCTTCTGCCTTCTCTCTTCCGCTCTCTCTCCCTCCCCGCTCAGCTGATGTCTACCAATGACCAAAGAGTCCCTATACCCTGCGCTAAAACCGAGCATCGTGCCTTGAAGTCGTCAAAACACTTTTTTTTTTCCTAGAAGAGTGCCATAAGGTATAATGAGAAAGGGGAAAGGCAAGGGAGGAAACAAGATAGGAGGAGTGAAGACCAGTTTTGCTCAGGTGGTCGCAAAGGCTCCCGGTATTGCGAATGTCCACGGCATTTGTATTCCACCTTATTCCCCTCCTGTGTCTTCCCTTTATCCGATTCGCCAAGTTTTAATGCATTCTACGCTCTTATTCCGCCTACTGCGCCGATTTCTGTTGAAGCAGCCGCTCTGCCCTCCGTCTGCCAGCTGTCTGTTCTGTGCGCCCTGTTTCACCACTCCTGGCATATGCTGTATTGTTGACGCAACTTGCACGTGTTGCGCGTCTGTCGCAGCACTTGAGAGATTATTCGCCGACGTAGAGTCTGGTATGACGTCACGCCCAGCTTGCCGCGCCGCACGAGGATTCGTCAGCCCATGACATGCGCTATGAAGCAGCTGAGTAATAAGCGGGAACAGCTGTCTCGAATCACTTCCAGGTATCAGCAGCTGCGACGGGCGAACATTTCTCCTGGTTGCTTGCACGAACGCGAACACACGCCCGCCCCGGTGCTTCCCAGTGAATAACCAATAGGATCGCATTCACACTTTGTCCCACTAATAACATTCTCATTCGCTTTTTTTTTTCACTACGAAAGCTGCGTGGGGGGGGGGGGGGGGGGATTCGCTGCTCTCCACAACCTTGTAGTTCATGGTCGGTGTAATGTGATGCAACCGAAAACTCAATGACGTCACAGCTGAAAAACGAACGCGATATAGGTCAGCCGTCTGTCCGGTGAGAACGTTGACGAGTAAGCATGTGCCGCCATCTGCCGTCATGTGAGTAAAGTGCCCCTAGGTTGCGCTGGCCTGGGCTGCGTGTACCTGAACCGTCTTGGTGGAATGCGGTGCAGATGCAGACATCGATATCGCTCTTTGTTGAGACAGTACGGAACAGTGCAAAAAGGCAGAGCAGAGCAGTACGAGAGGAAAAAAGTAAGGAGGTGCACTGGTGCAATAAAGAAGGAGATGCACGTAATAAGGCGGAATAGTGTCCTGCCTTAATAATGCAAGATACTTTTAAGGGTTCCTCTCCGAGGTATATTTTCCTCACATTTCGGACAAAACTTCACGAAAAGAGCCCTCATGCTAACAAGGAGAAATGCTGCTATAGGTGGCCGTGATTCGCATCTTCGTAAAATTTAGCCTTATCACTCTCCATGCCACGCGAGCCCTAAACATCGATTCGTGCACAACACGGGTCTCGACTGGTGGGTGTGATCAGGCGCGCTTCTTATGCGATTTTATATATTCGTATCCATCTTCTATCACCGTCGTCACCGATCATTACCCTTTTTCTTCTCTCCCCTTTCTCCACTGCTGAGCAGCGGCCAGATAATGATCCCTCTGGCCCGCCTCTCTGCCCTTCTCTCAAGCTAAGCCTTTTTCCATCTTTCTCCTCCTATTTAAAGATGTAATATTTAGGTCACTAGTTACCAATTTAAGTCACCAATTGCCCAGCACGGGAATCCCGCACGATCTACGTCTTCCTGTGCGCAATCATTATCGCATGACACTTAGCACTAATAATAATAATAATAATAATAATAATAATAATAATAATAATAATAATAATAATAATAATAATAATAATAATAATAATAATTGTTTTTTGGGGAAAGGAAATGGCGCAGTATCTGTCTCATATATCGTTGGACACCTGAACCGCGCCGTAAGGAAAGGGATAAAGGAGGGAGTGAAAGAAGAAAGGAAGAAAGAGGTGCCGTAGTGGAGGGCTCCGGAATAATTTCGACCACCTGGGGATCCTTTAACGTGCACTGACATAATACAGCACACGGACGCCTTAGCGTTTTGCCTAATTTTAGAATATAGGGACCTTATCGTTTAGTGGTAAATGGGAATAGCGGGTAGGCCATTGCACGTGCGCAGAAAAATAACCTGAGGGGCGTTATTGTCCAGCGCATGCGCAATGGACCCCCGCTATTTCCCTACGCTTTTAACCGATAGGGTCACCATATTCGAAGTCTCCCTAATATTCAGAATTAAGAGTAGTGGAATCACTACTAAATTTTTTGCCTCCTTCGGGCTACACATATCAGTGCTCGGCGACATTCCGTCTTGTAGCAGCTGCACTTCCAAACGGAGGGGCCGCTGAGAAGCTGCCGTTGCCACTTCTTGAAATGCATCGCCACAAAAAGTTCTTATTTGTGGTTGGCTGAGAAAATCTTTAAAAGGCGGATGGAGAGAGTTGCGTGCGCTGTTAGTAGTAAAATCGCCTTTTGAAATCGAGTCTTATCACACAATGAATCATCCATTATAATCGCCTCCGCTATCGTCTCATTCATCATCGTCATCTTCATCATTATCACCATCCCTAGTTTCCTCATGATTGCTTCTGTAAGCTCCCTTGCTAGTGAATGCGGCTCCGTTGAATGAAATAGATTGTCAGTCTGTGTCTACACAAAACGCTTCCCATCATCACAAAAATTTCTTTAGACAGCCTATAGACTGTCCGTAGACTACTGTCTATAAAGTCTATAAACTCTCTATAGACAAACCCTAGAGGGCTTGAGAACAGTCTGTAGGCAATACAAATCCAGTATACAGTCTATAGACAATCTATAGATTTATGGCCATACACCCATGGTAGACTTTTGTCTATAGACAATGAATAGACAAAAAGAAATATCTATAGGAAGGCAATAGCGTCTATAATAAGTCTATAGATGGTCGATACTGTCTATAGACTGTCTTTTTATGATCGATATCCGACGTGGAATTTACAACCCATATGTCAAACTCACGCCCGCTCCATGAGGGTCAGTTTTCTCCGGCTTTAATAGCGCAACTCCCAAAGAGAACGGAGCACCTTATTGACAGCGTTGATCAAATTTTATTCTGTGTTTTTGAACCAACAGTTGTGACATGTGGCGTTCGCCGAGAAGATTGAAAGGTACAACTTTTGCCAAACAGAAAAAATAGAGCCTAAACGGTTTGCTTATGACTTATAAGCCTCGTAGCGGGGCTGTCTGGCACATTTGGCAGATTCGTAGAGCTGAGTACGCGAGATCCTTCCACCTTGGAGAGATTAGGGTCGTCGAAGATGCAAAGCCAGCCGCTCAGTAGGAAACCGCTTGACCTATATACTTTTGACAAAAGCTGTGCATGGTCATCGTCATACAAGTTACTGTGTAACAGAATAGCTTTGTGTCGCTACAGTTTTGAACAGAAAAGAAACAAAGCTAAATGGCACTGGTATTAAAGTTTCAATAGCGTTCCTGTATAAGCATATACATGTATAGGAACATTAAGTTGCGACGCTTAATCAGGTACCTGTAGGCATCAGGATATGATGGGGCCACGGCAGTCATGAAGTCATTGCGCGCAAAAAAAAAAAATATACGTGTGCGTGGGCACGTCAGTAAAGAGACAGATTACGTCACACGAGATCACAATCTCGGCATGACATTGAAAAGAAACAGATGGAAGTTCCACTCAAGTATGAAGGTCGCGCAAATCGATTTAGAATTCCAATCGTGTGGACTCTATGCAAATATCCGCTAGCTCTTAAACGCTTGCGTCAGATGCCACACACAGCAGAGGCCACCGTCCCCCCATCAAGTTCTGGCTTGAGATGACGACATGATGACGTCATGGCGCGGGATGCCGTTCCGAAATATTGGAATCTATGCTGTAGTTTGAACATATAGCCTTATAATTCGGGAGGGCAGAACTTGGGGCCAATTGGTTACATTTGTTGAAGGTAGGGATGAGTAACTTAAGGCAGCTCGTGAGAAAAGAAGCAGACGGAATGAGTGTTGTTAGCAACTGTCAAGTTGAAACTGTGAAAGGATTTCAAAAACATTATTCCTGTTACGGCGCAGCTATCCTAACATGGATCAAACAACCACGCACACGCATAGAGTTAACACAGCTGCTCGAGCCGGAACTAATCCCGGAATAAAGCGCTCGAACACGGAATAAATAAAACAAAAATTGAATGCCTGAAAGTGGGAATAGCGAGAACTGGATGGAACAGGAAAACTGAAACCTGTGCGTGACGCATAGCACGTCGCAACTGATATATATACCTATACCAAGGTCGTACCTTGGCACACGAAGGCCGCATCACCGTATAAACGTGCTGCTGAACTTTTTTTTTTTTCAGAGCAAGTACAAACGCTGTAAAGCGACTGCGTGCAAGCAGGACGTGTTCTCGCGATGTCCACACGCGTGCGCACACACGCACGCACGCACGCACACGCACGCACGCACGCGCGCGCGCACACACACACACACGCACACACACGCACACACGCGCTTATACGCGCGCACACGTACCCACACGTACCCGCGCGCGCGCACACACATACGCACACGGGCACACACTCACACACACACAAACACACACACACAAACACACACACACACGGGCACACACACACGCACACACGCGCGCACACACACACACATCAAGAGTGTCCACAGTTTTGTATCCTGAGCTGAAACTTTTTTTTGATAATTAAAGTGTAAACGTGTAACACTCAAATGAAAGCGTGGAGTTCTCTTCTTTATTGTACCTCGGAAGCAGGTTCCACCAGCGGAGAAGCCCTTCAATGTTCCTGCCGTGGTTCAATAGGATGTACAGTCTTGGTCAAAAGTCTTGAGGCCAAAAGGCCTTTCTCTTCAGCCGCATAACTGAGTCATTACGGCACTATCAAAGACCGAATGACCTTGAAATGTGATCAGAAGGTTTCTTCTTGCGGTAGGGAAGCTTCCTGGTTGACTTGTGTTTTGAATGATCCGCTATACACGGAGCATTCTAGGAACGTTCATTTCGCTACAGCTGAACGCTGTGGCCTTAATACTTTTCCGCCCTCGTTATGCTATGACGTCATGTACAGTTTTCTACATGACGTCATAGCATAACGAGGGCGGAAATAGCGGGACAGTGTTAACGGAAAGCACTTCTCTAGGTCACAGCGTAATAGCGAAGTGTACATACAGCGATACGATGCCACCAAGGCCGGCCAGCGAATCAGGAGATTGCCTCAGAACTGCTCACTATACTGAGTTGATATATTGCGCGCCTGCACCTTGTATCGCAGTATATGTTGCGGATCCAGCTATGATTCCGGCTGTGTAACATTCCAATGACATCAAGACGCTAAACGCGATAACAATCGCGGGACATTTATCGATCTCCGTGGGTTCAGACATCGTTCCAGAGGAGATAAACGGCAAACTGCGTTCGATCCTTTGTTACGGGATCCGTTCGATCGATTTCCGATTCGTATCTCTTCTACGACGACATAACCACTGTCGTTTTTTTTTTCTCCGTGAACATTACCGATGCTCGAGCCATTCGCTCTCGGGAATGCGTGAGCGCTTACCCGCGCATTGCCCTGCATGTATCTCCTGCAGTCTAGAGCCTGAAAAAGATCGCAATTGCCCTAACTGCAGTGTGGGTCCCGCTGTAATGCCTGCGTCCGTAAGCACACTGCTCCGCTCCACTGTTTGAACGCGTGCTCTGGCAAAGCGAGACGCTAATTACCCTCCCTAATGACCGGGTAGGTCGCCGTGATTTATGCTGCCACCGAAGCAGGGAGAGGGCAATGGAGGGAAGTCGTCCCTTCTCTCCGTTCTTTTGTTTTCCTTCATCTTCTCCCTCTTTCCACCGCTCGTTCTTTTATTTGCGGACCATCACTAAGTTCAGCCCGCAGCACCAACCTTTTGCTGTTGTCGTTACTGGGCAAAAGAGCAGGGGTTCCACCCCGCGTTCGATGGGTATCGGGGTCTCTTCCTCCGAACAACGAGCGGCCATGAAGTGTGAACACGTTCCCTTTTTATTTTATTTTTATTTGTATCATTTTTTTTTTCGGGGAGCGGTGGTTGTTCTCTCCCTGCAGGTCTCCTCGTTAAAGAAAGAACGACATAAACAACAGTGAAAAGAAAAAAATGCAGGCAACGGTTAGTATAGTTTCTGTTTGAGAAGAAGATATAAGCGGTACATGGAGAGGAAGTGTGCCGGTTGTATGTGGCCCGAGACGGTGTTGTTTCGAGGGTAGGAGAGTGGTACGACAGAAACAACAGTGAAAAGAAGAAAATGCAGGCAACGGTTAGTATAGTTTTCCCTGGAGAAGAAGGTATAAGCGGTACATGGAGAGGAAGTGTGGCGGTTGTATGTGGCCCGAGACGGTGTTGTTTCGAGGGTAGGAGAGTGGTCCAGAGAGAGATGCTGAGTACATTTGCAATCAAGGTGAGGGTGGCTCATGGAGCCAAAGCACACCTCTTTCCCTCCCCCTGCACAATAATAATAATAATAATAATAATAATAATAATAATAATAATAATAATAATAATAATAATAATAATAATAATTGGTTTTGGGGGGAAAGGAAATGGCGCAGTATCTGTCTCATATATCGTTTGACACCTGAACCTCGCCGTAAGGGAAGGGTAAAGGAGGGAGTGAAAGAAGAAAGGAAGAGAGAGGTGCCGTAGTGGAGGGCTCCGGAATAATTTCGACCACCTGGGGATCTTTAACGTGCACTGACATCGCACAGCACACGGGCGCCTTAGCGTTTTTCCTCCATAAAAACGCAGCCGCCGCGGTCGGGTTCGAACCCGGGAACTCCGGATCAGTAGTCGAGCGCCCTAACCACTGAGCCACCGCGGCGGGGCCCTGCACCATACCCGAAATCTGGTATCCCGGTAATTAATGACATATTTTCTTTTTCACATTCTTCCGTTATTCCACCCCTCCCCATCCCGTGAGCGTGCATATCCCAGCGAACATCCTCCCCTCCCTTCTCAAACAACGAAGAAAATGTCTGGCCACTCCACCGGGGATAGGGATAAGGACAGGCAAATAAAAATACTCAGAAAAGAAAAGCACTGTTCTGTCTACGTGTTGGAGCATTCAGGCGTTAGAAATATTAGCGCCTCTGACAGAGGCTTGCGCGGATATAGCGCGGTGCCTGCACGATAGCTTTGGTTCGTTGATCTCATGGTGGGTGTTCTAAATGCAGGCCGTGTGAGAGGAAAGAGTAATTAATGTTCCGGCTTGGAAATCGTGACTGCACGCGCGAAAGTCTGAAATGGGAAAAATAAAAGTATAACGGATGACTGCGCGAAAAAATGTACTGGCTAATGATGCTCACCCTGCCAGCAGTCGTGCAGAACTGTGCGGAGACGATGCTGATATGGACTGCACTCGAAAAGAAAAAAATGAGAAATGGTGTGAAACTTCGTGATGGACAAAAACAAACGCTAAGCGGAAAGCCTTCCTTGTGAGGCATATTCTAATCTATCCATGTCATCTTTGCAGACGCATCCCCTTTCAGGAGATCTGCGGTAGTAGAAGTATATAGTATTGATTACTAATCACATTGAGGTTTATTGAGGTAAAACAGACAAACATCTCGAAGAGTATGCAGAAGGAGGTCCCCTGGCCCACGGACTGTACTGGGGCCTCCAACATTGATAACAACATCAAATAAATGTTAGTTTTTGGCAGTGTATATAAAAAGTATAGCATAAGAGAAAAATAGACGCAGCTGAAATATGTCAGCAAAAAAACAGTTGAACCACATTTGCACATTATGGCTGATGAAAACGTCGAATTTTCGAGATGGTACCGAGGAATTACTCAATATGATTGAGGCGCTATTACTGAGGAGCTTAAAGAACAACGTATGAAGAAAATTTAGTGTCTGCGAAGTAAATCCTTAGCACCTGAATTTAATGAAGTATGGGTTATAATACGGATGGCCTGATTTTCCGCTGATTACATTGCTGTGGAGTAAGTGTTACATATGCTGCCCGAGCAACGTATGCGCTCTAATTTAAACGCGATTACATAAATACAAAGCATAATGATCGTAAGGCACTGATAGAGAAGTAAAAGCGTGTTGTGAGATGTACCGTAATGACATAGGCAGCTCTCTACTTGAGCTGAGAGATGCTACCATCAAATTTCGACTTTTATCATGTTCTGCTCCAAACAAATGACGATGTCACACGCCCAGATGAGGTAATAGTCGGTGTGACGGGCGGAATGTCTTCAGGTTTTTTTTTTGTTGTTGTTGTTGTTGTGAACTGAAAACAAGAAATTTAATCTATGTAGGCTTAATATTAAGCGTAGTTTGATGACACCAAGATAATAATATTACAAGGTCAGCGTTAAGTTTCGAAATAAGAACACTTATACATTTGTCGGAATTGTACATTGTCGTGTCGTCGGCATGCAGTATGCAATTTGATAGGAGAAGTAAGTTGCGTAGGAGCACAAAGAGAATGGGGCCAACGATGCAGCCCTGTGGTGCGCGTGTGTTAGCAGTTTGGACGTTAGAATGGGTGCCTGAAGTATTAACAACTTGTGATCTGTCACGCAGATAACTTTTTAGCAAAAGTATAGGGGGACAGCATATACCTACTGCTTCAAGATTAGAAAATAAGTTTTTCTGATTAATGATATCAAACGATTTCTATAAATCGACAACGACAAAACCGGCATATCGTCCATGATCGATTGCAAATCTCCTGGGTGTTGCATCCGAAGTCGGGCCGAAAAAGCAGGAAATGGTGATCAAGAAATACGATTTCGTGCCTTTTATACTGCGAAGCTCGTGATAGAGTCACGTGTTTTTTTAAAATCAACGCAATTAATTACCTGTATTTAATCAACGCAAATAGAACCGACGAAGTGGAAAAAAGAGGTCAGGAGCTGGTTCTGCGCTCACCGCTCTCCTGTCCTTTCTGGTTCCATTATACTATTGATCGGTGATCGAGTCGCGCCGTGTGCCTTCTTAATGAAACAATCGCGTTCGTCTAGATGGCTGATCTTGTTGGCGCGACATAGCTGCGGTCAATGTCTGCTCATAGCATTGTCCAAAGGAGTGCCTGCTTCGCGACATAAAAGAAAACGAAAACAGCCCACGATGCGAACCATGAAGGCAACTTTACATCGGTTCTGGGAAGGTTTGCTGTGTTCCTGCGTACGTGTCTGTGTAATTGTCTGTGTTGTGATTGCATGTGTGTGTGAATGTCCATGTGTGAGTGTGATTACGTATGTGATTGTCCGTGTGTGTGTATGTGTGCGTGTGTGTGTGTGTGTGTGTGTGCGCGTGTGTGCGTGTGCGTGTGCGTGCGTGTGTGTGTGTGTGCGTGCGTGCGTGTGTGTGTGCGCGTGCGTGTGTGCGTGTGCGTGCATGTGCGTGTGCGAGTGTGTGTGCGTGTGTGCGTGCGTGCGTGTGTGTGTGCGTGCGTGTGTGTGTGCGAGTGTGTGTGTGTGTGCGCGTGTGTGTGCGTGTATGTGTGCGTGTGTGCGCGTGTGTGCGCGTGCGTGTGTGTGTGCGTGTGTGTGTGTGTGTGTGTGTGTGTGTGTGTGTGTGTGTGCGCGCGCGCGTGCGTGCGTGTGTGTGTGTGTGTGTGTGTGTGTGTGTGTGTGTGTGTGTGTGTGTGTGTGTGTGTGTGTGTGTGTGTGTGTGTGTGTGTGTGTGTGTGTGTGTGTGTGTGTGTGTGTGTGTGTGTGTGTGTGTGTGTGTGTGTGTGTCACACCCGCACACAACCCCCGAACACCCGCAGATAAGGAGCGGGCTTCGCCCGAATTTTTTTCTCTTTTCTGGACAGGCCCGGTGATCGATGAGGGGAGAAGGAGTGCACTGGCGACGGAGGCCGAAGATTAAACACACGCCGGCTGAGGCCCGCGTGTCGTCGCCACGCTGCGTAGTCGGAAGCGATAAAAATTTTTCAACGCCACCGCGCCTTTTCCCTCAAGGTCGCAGCAAGGGCGGCGAGCCTCAGAGAACAACGACCGTTTGGGAATACAATAAGATGCAAATAGCCGTCTCCGCGTGAACGAGCAGTTTCCGGTGGAGAGAAACGCGGTGTCGTTGTTGCTGGCTGCGTGTTTATTGTTTTCTTTTTTATTCAAAGCAGCCGTTACACTACCAGTCTACATGATGAATGGAGACACTCTAATGACAGGCGGCTCTGTAAGCAATTCGTAACATTATCACATAGGCGTTTGCATATACCTTGGCGCCGCCGTAGCTTAGCCAGAGGCGTAGCTTAATCACCGACGTAAGTTAATTGGAGGCGTAAGTTTCCGCAATTATTAAGGTAGTGGAGGCAAATTATTGACATATGTTTCCTGCCTGGTATGATATGCGCTGCACATTATTAAACATTGACAGCTGGAGGCATTGAGCCAACAAACGACAAATAGTTTGGACTTAACTTATTTTTATGTTATGCTGTTTTCGTTTCTGTTTCACGGCGTCTTTCTGGTAAGAGATGATTTGAGGTCATATGAGATATACACGAGATTGGCAGTTTAGCAATATCCCTCAAGAGAAAAGTGTACAACGGCTGTGCCTTAACCGGTATTCACTTACGGGGCAGAAACGTGGAGGCTAACGAAAAGGGTTCAGCGAGCTATGGAAAAAAAAATTATAGGTGTAACGTTAAGAGCCTGGAAGCGGGCAGAGCGGGTGAGGGAACGAACGCGACTTAATGACAACCTAGTCGAAATCAAGAGGAAGAAATGGGCTTGGGCAGGACATGCAATGCGAAGGCAAGATAAGCGCTGGTCCTTAAGGGTAGCAGAGTGGATTCCAAGAGAAGGCAAGCGTAGCGGGGGCGACAAAAAGTTAGGTGGGCGGATGAGATAAAGAAGTTTGCAAGCATATATAGGGTTACAAGGACAGGGTTAATTGGAGAGGCATGGGAGAGGCCTTTGCCTTGCAGTGAGCGTAGTGATGATGATGATGATGATGATATGTACAAAAACTGCAGTATGGTCACATCTACCTTAGTTTTAAGTCACAGCAGCCATTACGCAATCCTGCCCAATGGTTGCAATCTCCGAAAAACTGAATTAATAAGCAACGATTATACCTCAGTTCTTACGTCTCACGTGACACCAAATAGTTTGTTACATCATAGCCGTCATTTGGACGCTGCGACAAAAACCGAAACGGCACGAGAGAAAAAAAATCAATTCTCAATTATTCAGCTTGCGTAGGGGAATTTCACATCATGACTGGTTGACACTATTGTCTTGCGCACCGTCAAAAACAAAACACGCATACTAGAATTTAGTGTCTTTTCTGCTCAAAAATGACACAGAGACCAGATCGCATCTTGTTTTTGATAGAATTTATTTCGACAAAGAAGACGCTTTGACTCAAACCGGAGCGTTTATAAGCTATAGAAAAAGTCGAAAAATCAAATGCAGGTGTCGCTATTGCCGGCCGTTCTGTCAAGCAAATTGCGGAGACGTCATGACTGTAAGTGCGAGTCTCTGACGCTATAGGCTGCAGCACCATTCACTTACAAACAGTGATCACGGAGTCCTTTTCGGTCTTGACGTCACGCGTTTGAATACAGCGGCGGGAAAAGAAATTCATTTTTAAACAGTGGCGTTTCATTCGGGGAATTTTCCAACTTTGAAAGGAATTAGAGGAATTTTTGCGACTCTTGGCAGCCATGCGCGGGCGCTGAAGCTCACATTTATTTTATATATTTTTATTTGTACATAGTGTACATTGCCGACCTACCCCTATCCTGTCTCTCTATCGCTTCCCGCTTTCTCTACCTCTCCCTGTCCTTTTACTCACGCTAGCCGCAGCTCAGGTGCTTCAGGTTTCGATGGCAGATCCTGCGGCTAGCAACATTTTTTACTTAATTTTTTTTAATTTTATTTATAAAAGATCACTAATAATAATAATAATAATAATAATAATAATAATAATAATAATAATAATAATAATAATTTGCAGAGTTTCAGGGAATTTTAAGAACCAAATTCTGTCCCTTTTTCCGGACCGTCCGAGTTTTCAACCTTCTATAGAAAAAAAAGGGGCTTAAATAGAGAATTTTCGGCTATGGTATGGAAGATCGCTGTTTTCAAATCAAATTTTATAAACAACAAATGCGTCTTTTGCGTACGAACAAGCGTAATTATTCCTGGAAAAATGGTGTACAAGCGATTATTACTAAGAACAAATATTTGGTGAAGTGGTCCTCGGCGTCTACTTATTTATTATTGAATTACTATATTATTTCTACTATACCGTTGAAACAAATTTAAAAATAAGCTGTACACTGGGTTTTTTGCTGTCACTGCGGTCAAGACAGTTTTTGTGAACGGTGTTGTACTGTGGGAGGTTATTATCGTCAACGGGGTTATCGGACAGAAAAAATAAAATCCCCCCAGGACATTCAGTAGACAAGAGAATGGAAGGAGTTAGGCGTTCGTGATGACATGCATGACGGAAGCCAACAGTCACTGAAACCAATGAGCATAGGGGATGTCTTTTCTTTTTATTTCGTTTTTTTTTCATCAATGTGGGATTAGTAAAAGGAGAAGGAAAACGACCACATACCGCCGGTGGAATCCGAACCCATGAAATTCGGAGGTTCACAGACGGCAATCTCGCATTCTTGTTCGAAAAGGAAGGCGGGAGATTTCCCTTTGTCTGCGCGAGAGGGAAGTTGTCGAAAGGACGCAATAGAGCCGGGTTGGGAACGCGAGGCGCAAATGCAGACAGGTACCCGTCAAGAAAGTGCATCATTCCACAGCTGTGCTTTACACTTCCCCTCGAAAGCTGGCGGTGACTGTTGGGAGTTTAGGTTCACGCAGATTAGGGGGCAGTCCCCCTCTACTTTAAAAAAAAAAAGAATACAGTGGAGGGCGACTGACTCGACTCCGCTTGGGCTTAACCCCTTCAGTCAGCAGAGCAGGAAGGGAAAACGTGGTCTGTGAACGAGGTTTTTTTTTTTTTTGGAAGAAAGCTTGGCGTAAGTCAGCATTCCTGCAATTCCGCACGTTGTCCATTTACAGAGCGCAGCACATTTCGTTAAAATGCTCAGCTCCCGCAGACGAGCAAGCATAATACGAACACCCTGGGAGGAATTCGCAGGGAGCTGTCAGCAGACGCACTTAGTCGAAGAGGCCCCGGCGTGAAGTCATCTACCTGAGCATCGCAACAGCGGCTGTGCCATCAAGGGAAGTGTCTTCCTTTGTCCGCGGGAAAAGGGTTAGGCGACCAGGAGCCTGCGGATGCTGCGTTGCATGGCCTCTTGGGTCTAATCGCGTCATTGGGGGAAAAAAAGTCGTCTCTTCTATGTGGAACCGCGGCGGAAAAAAATAACTTTTCCACTAGCAAGGTGGTGGAATCCGTCTATCCCTTTTCCCCGAAGGAAGTGGCGGAGTTCAAAATAGTCAAAATAGTTGGCATTGCTCCAAGCGGTGCTTCCAGTTAAGCGTGGTCAACGACCGATGCATCTAGGGCCGGTTATCCGTGGTTATCCATGGCCGGTTATCCATGGTAAAGTACTTTTGGTACTACATTTCTTCTCGCCACCAGAAAAGCAGCGAGGGGTCAGCGGTACCACTTCTTGTAGTGGAAGGTTCCCCAGTTCGTCGAGAGTGACGACTTGATTGGACACTGATGAATTGCTAAGTTTCCCTAGCTAGGGATATGGGGACGACCATCCGTATTTAAGTGGCCGAACTGCGTTTGTATAAATAACTTTCCGATTTCGTGCGTGCATTTCACACGTACTACTGTGAATATGTAAAATAAACCCCTTGTAAATTCCTCTCCTCGAGGCCGTCCCTCCTCGTCACATCAGAGCAGCAGCCTTTCGAGACGGGATTCCTGGACCTTGACCTTGACCTTGAACTGACCCAGGCGTTCCAAGGGTCCATTGCAGCACCATGCTATAGGTCCCTAAAAAAAGTCTTCCTAAATATTGCATCAAGCCAATAGGAAGCCAAGAGTGTTTGTAATGCACCGCACAAGAGTTTGTTTTGTTTTTAGTTTCGCACAGTGTGTTACAATTACTGCTCGGAAATTGTGACATCGAAGCACCAGGATTTGCCTATTAAATAACGGAGTGATAAGAAGTCGCATAATTGTTTGGACATAATAAATACAGAAACGAAGTTATACTAACGAGGCTGACAGAATATACTAGGGTTAGGTAGGTATACATATTCATCTATACAAGTATGTCGAAGCACGTGTGCTGCCAAGCTTATTGTTTTGAGCAATATTGTTTAGTTGGTTCGCTAGCGAAAACAGAAAAAAATTATCACACTTGTTCCATGGGCAGTGCTAAATTGGTCTAAAAAAACTGAAATTTCTACTACCTAAAGCTCGCACCCCTAAAAAGCTCCGAGTTCACAATGTAGACAATTGCATACATATAGCGTCTCCAACGGACCAACAAAAATGATGAGCGCCTAGTGGAAGACTTAATTACATCCATGCCCAGAAAGTCTGGACAAGCGCATTTTATCACTGGAGGTTGCTTATGGATGCAATTTTTCACATATCGCATGACTTCTCCATAACAATCGCTACATTAGCAGGATCGGGACGCTTCTTTAAATTTGGGCTTTACTTAACATCAAAAGCGCATCCCATTGGCTTCGCACGGAAGTCTTACCTACGTGGTGCGATCGCAGGACAAACTTTAAAAGCAAGCTTCTGCTACGCACCGAAACGTTAGGCAATTCCCATGAATATTTTCGTAACAGTATATTATTATTCCGTTGTTGCCTCACAATTAAAAATGATGTAAAAAAATCTAGACTTCACAATAAGTTAACGAAGTTTCTGGAGATAAGATAATCAAATAGTAGTTTTTCCGTTTGTGTTCCGGTCGAATTTCGATGGAGGCGAAATTCTAGACGCCTGTGCACTGTGCGATGTCAGTGCACGTCAAAGAACCCCAGGTGGTCGAATTTTCTGGAGCCCTTCATTACGGCGTCCCTCATAGCCTGAGTCGATTTGGGACGTTAAACCCCCTTAAACCAAACCAAACCGTTTGTGTTCCACAGGAGTGTTAATTTATTCATTGGGATATCTTACGCATGAAACATCTTCACACGAGCACGAAAAACCGCAGACTACGCTGACGACGTTGTAACGTCCAGAAAGAAGTGCTTCACTGTTAGGCTTAAGTGTGACGAGTACGACTCATCTCAACGCAATGAGTATTGTGACAAAAAAATACAAAATAGGAAACAATTCCCGCGAAGAAATTCTGCACATCGTATACGTGTCCAGGGAATCAGAGAACTGCAAGCGTAACACTGAAAACTGCTTCGGTAACTTTGTAACTTAATTTTGGGCTTTATTTTTTGCCCGTCAGAACACGCGGCTCGCGGCAGGTGTTTGGAGCTGGTCCGCTGAGTCGGACGCAACAAGCCCAGCGTTCAGGTTCGCTTGGCACGGTAACCGGCCAGCGTTTTTATTTCGTCCTTTTCTTTTCCTGTTTCGTGACGTGGTCTGTGTCCCGCAACCTCCTCGAGCCTTTGTCTTCTTGTCTTTTGTTTGCTATACTCTTTGAGTTGCCGGCGGTGTCTCCGGAGTCGTATCTGCGCTGCTCACCAAGGAACATTTCCGCCACACACCGAGCACTCATTACTCACGGCGCTTTTACACAATACGACGCTCGAGCAGGGTTCATGTCGGCTATGAGCCCCTGCATGATATTTGCAAAAGACGTCTCATAACGCTGAGACATGCAAAACATCCGACCTTAATTGCGATAACACTTCATGATTTCCTCATTAGACTCGAACCTAAAGCCCCTGCTGAGCACACGCCTACGTCTGTTATCTCTCCGCTTCAAAAAAAAGCACACGCACTGAGGGAGGCACGTGGTAAACAAGGATATCCACTATGCTCTGACGTCACGCATATATATATATATATATATATATATATATATATATATATACATATATATATATATGTGTGTGTGTGTGTGTGTGTGTGTGTGTGTGTGTGTGTGTGTGTGTGTGTGTGTGTGTGTGTGTGTGTGTGTGTGTGTGTGTGTGTGTGTGTGTGTGTGTGTGTGTGTGTGTGTGTGTGAAGGCCACAGCCACCGAAAGAAAGGTGCATAGGGGAATGTTTCTATTACTTTTTTAATTTGTAGTGTCAATCATTGAGATTAATACTACGACTAATATATATATATATATATATATATATATATATATATATATATATATATATATATATATATATATATATATATATATATATATAGAAAGATAAACGTATTTGGTTGCTAGAGGCAAAAATTCAAAGTTGGAAACGCTTCATTTAGCCATAGATTTATTTTGAGTCGACGTTTCGGACAGAGCCTGTCCTTTCTCAAGACTGCGGTTACAGGGGTCTTCTATATATATATTGGTCGAAGCATTATTCTCCCATTATATATAAAGGCGAATTCGTCCTAAGTGTTTTTTTTTTTTTTGCATCAGCTCCGACCAGTTTCTAGACGCCTTCCAGAAAATACAGCGATGTACTTTGGGCACACATATCTATACGTTTCACCTTTTTTCTTCCCGCTGATGACGTCATTCAGTGGAGCAATCGTACTGCAACGCACACCCGAACGAGAATCTCAGCGGCAAGCCTCCGCACGTGTTCGCTTCGCCTTCGTTGTGTATTCATGGCCTGCGCACGCGGAACACGATCGACTCTGGCCAAAAAGTCATGCCGCACGTCGCTTACTGAATTCAGGTTTCCATGATGTCGAGGCGTGACATGACAATGATTCGTGCGACCAGACACCGCATAGCTGATGCGGCGACTTGCGTCAGAAAACGCGCATATTTTTGCACGCTGATGCGCAGGGAAGCACGTGCTCGAATCTTGCCTTGCTTGATGCCATGTATCCTAACAAAAGTTCTATAGGCCTTCTATAGACAATCTGGAGATCGTCTATAGAAATCCCTTGGACTACCTATGGGCAGTTTATGGACTGCCTATAAATATATATATATATATATATATATATATATATATATATATATATATATATATATATATATATATATATATATATATATATATATATATATATATATATATATATATATATATATATATATATATATATAAAGTGATTTCTGGCAGCTGATTTGGTCAATATAATATAAAATCACCAAAAATTGAAGAAACATAACAGGATTTAATTCACGACGTTTCGGCTGGAGGACCAGCCTTTTTCGAAATAGGCTGGTCCTCCAGCCGAAACGTCGTGAATGAAATCCTGTTATGTTTCTTCAATTTTTGGTGATTATATATATATATAAGGAATTGTCCTTTTTCGACGCAAAAGAAGTAGCGCTCGGTATACGTAGACGCTTGCCAAGCCTTGCCAAAGGGAGCGCTACTGATTTCTTCCGGACGTCAGTCTTTGGTAGAGCTACGCCAAACTACCGTTCGTTGTCATAGGAACCAATCCATTAGTTGTTTAATACAACCACCGATTTCTGCCGTACATGACTTCAAGTATAAAATACGGAAACCATCCGGCGGCGCAAGTACAGCCAATCAATAATCAATAGTCAGATGGTTAAGGCCAGTTATAATGAAGTGAATAAATACAGTACCAGATAACACAAAACACTCCACCAATTTGAACAGAACATAATCAGCCCATCATTATATTTAACGCCATTGCGCTATAAGTAATTTGTTCTTCGAAATTGAAGAAAACAGACAAGGCACCAGCTATAAGGACGCAAATACAACTTCATTTCTCCTTGTCCAAGCATGCCGGGGCTATTTTCGGTACAACCTCGCCTGATCAGTAACCTTGACCGAAATGCACACAGTGTCCTGCGAGCCGTGCGCATGACTTTTGGTGCGTGCACACATATCGGTTCCTTATCGTAACCCTTTGGCTCGATTCACAGCGTCAAAGACCCCCCCCCTCGAGAACAAACGGGGACCATGCTGCGCGGCTTGCGGATCTACGCGCTCCAGCGAACATAGCTGCTGCCGGTCCACCTGATCTGCTTTCTAGTTTTGCACTGTTTTTTTTTCCCTCACTGGCCGCCGCGCGAGTTCCTTTTCGTGTTTATCGCTTTGCTCCGGCGCACAGCGTCGACCATTCGTCCGTCATCGTCGCGGCCAGCCGGCGCACCGGATGCAGTTAGGCCTAGCGCTAGGCCTAGCGCCGTCGTCGCGGATGCGGGCGCAGCCAAGCGTCATGCGAGGGAACCGCAGGTGCCCGACCTTGCGCCTCCGCTTGACACGCGCGACTCCCTGTCCGATCCGGATGCGCGGCTTCTGAGTTGCGTGTTGCCCGGCTATTGCAAGCAGCCAGGAATACGGAGTGCGCAAACAAAAAGATGCAGCGTTTTGGAAGCGACGAGGCAGGCGCGATAGCGGCAGAGTTGCCACGACTCTTACACGGAGTGTTTTCTTCCTCTTGACATAATGCTACCACACTTCTCGTACCAGGAGACCTCCCGCTTTAAGAATGTCTATGGTGAACCGGACCTGCTTGCACCGAATAAACCGCCTCAGATTGTATACAGTCTTGGTCAAAATTAAGTCTTAAAGGTGCACTAAAGAGGAATCTGAACTCGTCTTTTTAACGCGGGAACACGATCTACAAGTTCCGAGCAATCTTAGAAACTTCGAATTAATTTCGTCTGCGGCCGATAACCCTTATTTAAATCGGATTAAACGTCCCGGCCCCCTCCTTTTTTTTTTACCTCAACGCTGAAGGTAGGAGAAGCCAACCAACGCGTGGAGTGCCTTTCAGCAGTCATGGCGGCTTCGCTTTCGCTTTTATTATGTTTTTTTTAGGTTTTTGTGAATAAATAGTTTCAGTCGCTGACAACTTAGCCGAAAATTAGTCTCGCGGAAATAAAAATACGAGTGGACTCTTAGATTCACGTATCACTCCGCCGATGGCAGAGCGGCAAGCCGCCACGGGACTGGCTGAAAGGCACTGCACGCGCTGATTGACTCCTCCTACCTTCAGCGTTGATTTCAAAAAAAGGCGGGAGCTGGGGCGTTTAATCCGATTTAAATAAGGGAAATCGGCCGTACAAGACAATAATTCGAAGTTTCTAAGAATGCCCGGAACGTGTAGCCAGGAATACCAAGGCTTGAACGGCAACTTTGTAATTGGTGTCAGCAAATTACTTCTGACTCGCACCGGATCTGTGCAGAGTCATATTATTTGGGTTTCAAGGACCACACCTTCTATGAACTCGAAGTCTATCGCGAAAATTTAGTTGATGAGAATCCAGTATTGTACATGATACTGACAGGGCCTCAGCATGATGGAACAAACTGCATGCCTGAAATGAAGCCAGTCGGTCTGTGCGGATGTTTCGATGTGCATTTTGCAGAATGTTTGACTGATGCCGTCGGCCCAAACGGAGTGTCTCCACCATTTCACGCGCGGATCATAGCGTTATGCTGGTACTCCTAAAATTATCCATGGTACAAATCCAGCCTCGTTTCTTCATTCTTCATTCCAACGATATATGAGACAGATACTGCGCCATTTCCTTTCCCAAAAAACCAATTATTATTATTATTATTATTATTATTATTATTATTATTATTATTATTATTATTATTATTATTATTATTATTATTATTATTATTATTATTATTATTATTATTATTATTAGCAAAAGTCCAGTACATCCGCAAAGTGTTTGGCGATAGCTGATGACTGGCAGGCAGTTCCCCATCGCCATTCCTCTGAGCTTCGGGCTGAAAGCTTAATCTCTCTCTTGTCTTCAAGATGACTGCTACGCCTTGCACATAGTTTTTTTTTACACGAAAACCGCAGTTTAAAAAGCGATATTTGCATTGCGATCGTGAGTCGTGAGAACAAGATCTGGGTGTTTTCGCCGCGTTAGTCGTCGCATAAAAATCACAGAGGGCATTTAAGACTGCTTACGTGTTTTGAAAGCTAGAACATTATTATTAATTGATATTTTCGTTCCCTTTTAATGACGCACCTTCTCATTAGTATACAGTCGCAACTACACTTCACTGCCATCGTTAGGTTGATGAAAGAAACCTGCCCTCAACAGCTCTCGCTGTAAATGGACGATAAAATCTGATGAATTAATTTTGCAATCAAAAAGACTTCTTTTAAAATGTCGGCACTTTAACCCAAGTGTGCCCGAAAACTCCCCTCCGCTTTCTCAGGAACATCATATCATCTGGATTCCTGCATGGGCACAACGGTCTGTACTTCTCACAATTTGCTAGCAGCACTGTGAAAGGTAGAGCTCTCTCGTCCAATCAGAGCCAAGGAAGACAACAAATAGCCCCTCAAATATTCTGAGCAGTGTTGGTAACTATTGTGTTTTCGTTTCGTTCACTGGTTAAAATAGCGGAGAAAGTCAACACGAGCACAACGCTGCGAAGGCCTGATCCGTAAACATTCCATCCGTAAACAGTGTCCTACTCGCAGAAGCTGGACATTGGTGCTCTTGCCTTCCTAGGGATGGAGCCACCAGTCGCGTGGTGAGGGACGCGGAGGAACACGTTCTGTATCCCACGCCGTTCTGACTCAGACTGACGCAACCTTCACAGCACTGCAAACGACTTGTGATAGAGTATAGCTCGAGCAGTAATCAACCGAGCGGGCCAGATTCCTAGCCCCATAGCCCTCCCCCAAAACTAAAAGGCCGCCCAGAGACCCTCAGACTAAACAGAAGAATATATTACCTACCTCTTAAAGACCTAACCACGGAAGAAGCGATATTCTGCCGGCAGATCCAGAGAAAGTCGTATCCCAACCTGTACGCATAAAGTTTGTTCTTTCCGAACCAATACCGTAACAGATGCCTCTGGTGCGGAAACCGCCCTACACTCTTCCGCATCTTATGAGGCTCAAGTGGTAAGCCACCATACTTAAAATCACCACACGTATCGTTCGAGCAGTGGGAGGCAACATCGTCCAGCAATGGTCCGGAAGGTCAGCTCAAGGTCACAGACCATGGGTGAGGGCGGCAGCGGCGTTCTGAAATAAGAATGCCGACCACAGTCTACTCAAGTTTCCTATTTCACTCAATAAATTTTTGCAGTCTGCCAATCCCAATTCTTTGGATGCAGGCAATAGTAATTCATTCAAGATTAGACTTGAGCAAAGAACTCAATGCTGATGTAACCTTGAGAGAGTTAATAATATATTGGATGGAGCAAGACACATGTAATGATGGGCGGAACACGCAACCCATAATCTGTTAGGGTAACCACTAGAGTGTAAACCAAAGAAATGAAAACACAGAACGGAGACAACAAAGAATCAGTTAGTACCTCGATCGGATTTAGTAAATCCTCTGGGTCAAAATGGCCGCTGCTGAAGAAGAAGAGATCTAATTTTATATCAGATCGAAATGCCTTCTCTGTGCAGTGGACCTTAACCTCACAACGATGAAACCGCCATTTCCGCATCCGTCCTGCTGCTCCAGACTGATGGTCCGAACATAAGCAAGAAAGAAAAAACGCGAATGGTGACGGACGATTCAGAACCGATGACGGAAGGACCATAAAACGAGCTGTTTGAATGCAGGTCAAAGTTGCAGCGTGCACACACGACCTAATTGCAATAGCGTAACTTTAGTGATGGTGACATCTATGGTACGCAGAGCATCACCGCAGGCGTATAGCGTGGTTTCAAGCAAGTCTTCGACATTCTGCCGTCACGACGTTCGAAGTGAGGCACGGCATGCTTTATTGAATGACTGCTCGACTACGGCGTGTGCATCCGTCCATCCCGCTGCTCGTAATTCCTCGAGGCGAAGTGCGGGGAAGACCGCTGGCCTATCTCTCAGGTTCTGCCGCCCCTGCCGCCGGTAATCCTCCCCCCCCACCCCCCCCCCCCCCCCCCACTATACCTTCTCAATCAGACCCGTGGTTCTCGGCTCCCCCGTGAAAGGCGGCTTCTTTTATAAGCGCACGCGTCTATAGCGTAGACTGCCTAGCACAGCCAGCTGTGTGAGCTCAGTCCAGCAGTGAGTTTCGGGGTGCGTGCCGTTGTGTGTGTGTGTGTGGGGGGGGGGGGGGGGGGGGGGGACTGCTGTGTACGGCGGGGAGCCCAAAAATTATTGGTACACTTCAGCGGCTCTTGGTGTGGGGGTCCCTTCCTCGCTTTAGCTACACCCTCTCTCTTTCTCTCTCTCTCTTCTCTTTTTTTTTTTTTCCTCCCGCTCGTATATTTATATATATATATATATATATATATATATTTATATATAAAAAAAAAAAAAATACGGATGACGGGCAGGCAGGGAGACTGGGGATTTTGTGTGTGCGTGAGAGGCCACGTTTCATTTAACTCCCCTCCAAGGGGAGACACGACGGGGAGCCGGGAACGAGAACCAGAAGCAGAGGAAGGAACGCGGGAGGGTACTGCGCATGCGCAGTGTATGGTACGTGCGGCTGCACTCTCTCACGCCGACGGCGTAATTCCGTGCAGTGGGGGCTGCATTTTGTTTGAGGAGTGAGGACGGTGAGGTGCCATTCGTGGGGTTCTCGAGCTTCTTAGTAGGAATAATACTGCAGTGGGCATCTTTTGAACTGAAACTCTCTTGATTCGAACTTCTGGTTTATTCGAACTGTTTCACTGGTCACTTCAACATGAAGTCTATTAAAAAGGCTCTCCTTAACTCAGCGTAATTCGAAGAAATCGCTCCCTTCGCTTTCGAATCATAGAACGTCGACTGCCGAGGTAGCGGTAGCAGTAACTAACATGCTTTCACTAATGGTTAGGCAGTCGTAACGTGTGGTACGTCTGTCTGCGTTCATCCATTTTATGGGCGAATCCGAGTCGTCTATTGAGTTTAAATTGCCAAGTGAACTTTGAAACGATAGTTTTGCTCAGCTTGAACTGTGGAGGCAAGGACAAGGTGCAAGAGTATATATACAGTGGGGGACTAAAGTTCCTAGAACGCGTGAGCCGCAAACAATTAAAGCTGATATGTCTATTATTAGCCGCGGAATCAAGACCACACCTCTGGAAATGAAACTCACGTCCTTTAACATGTAGTAATGAAATTTCGTGATCGCTGACAAACATAGCGCCTATGGGCCTAAATAGGTTTCCGAGCGTCCTAGAGACTTTTGTGCCCGATAGTACGACTCGAAGAAAATTTCTGAGAGGATGAACACAGAGGTGTGATGCAGCGATGGGAAGTGTTTGGCCCCCTACAGCGCGACGAGCAATGCACGGAATTACGAACAGGATTGCGGACCTTCTGGATCCATACTTTCTTTACGCCCAGTGGAGGCGAAGCTTTCGAAGGCGGGTTTCCGCCGGTCTGACTTTTGACGACGGTCCTGAGCCCGGGTTACTATTTTTGCGCGCCGTTTCATTCACGGAAGCTATACCTGGGAGGCTCTTGGCAGGCCAGCCTCCTCCGAGGTATGCCTTCGTCACCGTCTGAGAAATCGCGACTGTCAGCGAGTCTCTAATCGGCATCAGCATCAAGTGCATTCGAAGTCGTGCACGCAGAACTCGGAAAAAGCAAACAAAAAAAGTAATTACGCTTGAGATGCAGAGCGAATACATTTCGAAACAGCTGCTTCGTCTTCGAGATTTGTAGACGTTTATTTTCTCTTTTTTTTCCTGAGCCCACTTGGTTGGGGGAAAACGGATTCTGCGCAATTATAGTTGACGAAACCGTCGGCACGTGTCTGTTATGCAAGATTTTTGCGTGGTTTGCTCGGGTCAAAGCCATGACGGAAACCGCAGCAGGAGGAGAAAAAAAATTGATGAGTACATATAATTCACTACGGCACTTTGAAGGAAAATACGCAACCACAACTTTGGGATTGTGTCTCTGCCTTCTGTAACACGATATAATAATAATAATAATAATAATAATAATAATAATAATAATAATAATAATAATAATAATAATAATAATAATAATAATAATAATAATAATAATAATCTGTTTTGGGGCGAAGAGAAATGGCGCAGTATCTGTCTCATATATCGTTGGACACCTGAACCTCGCCGTAAGGGAAGGACGGTTAAAGGAGGGAGTGAAAGAAGAAAGGAAGAAAGAGGTGCCGTAGCGGAGGGCTCCGGAATAATTTCGACCACCTGGGGATCTTTAACCTGCACTGGCATCGCACAGCAACACGGGCGCCTCAGCGTTTTTCCTCCATAAAAACGCAGCCGCCGCGGTTCGGGTTCGAACACGGGAACTCCGGAACAGTAGTCGAGCGCCCTACCCACTGAGCCACCACGGCGGGTATCAAATATATTTTTCAACACGTGCCGAAGTGGTGACCTGTTTTGGTTTGAGCAGTCCGCCTCTCATGTGGGAGGTGCGGGGTTCGATCCCCAGTGCCGCCGGGTACACACCGACGGTGCAGTGGTTAGAAGCTTTTCCCTGGCCTGGCGCTTGGCTTCTCGAAAGGGAAGTGTTTCGAAATGGGGTTTCTGCCCCATGGGGCACATACGTGGAGGCTAACGAAAAGGGTTCAACTTAAGGACAACGCAGTGAGCTATGGAAGGGAAAATGATAGGTGTAACATTAAGAGATAGGAAGAGGACAGAGTTGGTCATAAATCAAGCATGGCTTAATGACATCTTAATCGAAGTCAAGAAGAAATGGGTTAGGGCAGGGCATGTAATGGGAAAGCAAGATAACCACTGGTCCTTAAGGGTAACGGACTGGTTTCCAAGAGATGGCATCAGGGGGCGGCAGAGAGTTAGGTGGGCGGATGAGATTAAGAAGTTGGCGGGGATAGGCTGGCCGCAGTTGGTAAAGGACAGGGTTAATTGGAGAGACATGGGAGAGGCTTTTGCCCTTCAGTGGGTGTAGTCAGGCTGATGATGATGATAATAATGTATAGACGGAAAATATCTCGTGCTATGGCGCTATTTTGGCAAACTGCACTTTAGCCATTGAGTCCACATACATCGGCATCATAATCATCATCACATTTGAACGCATTCCTCAGCCCATCAACAGAAGCTGACATATTCACACTAATCTTGCCCTCTCACGGATAGGCGGATGATTTTGACAAACGCGTGAGATCTCCGCACTGTCTCCTTCCGCCCCGATATCGATCACTAATACGATACCAAGGCCACCAGGCGAAACTCCTGGACATTTGTCTCATCCGCGCGTCCCGCTTCAGTGGCTACTGATGTGACATCCGTCGTTATACGGTGGCTCCACTGCGTCCACCACAGCTTCCGTTTTCTATGGGAACGGCCTTTTGGAAATGCCGGGGAGGATAACCACTGACGCATGAGCGCATTGCAGTCATTACGGCGGAACAAATTCTATGCTATCTCCCAGTTGCCCGGTTCGCACATTGCGCGCGTGTGCGGGCGCCTGCAAATTCACCCCCACGCAGAGGAGGCGGGGTCGTGTGTCGAGGAGGAAAGAATAGAGATAGAAAGAGCTCTTGAAATTATACCAGCTGCGTCACTCCCAATGAACCCCTTATTTCAAAATCTAACATACAAATTTGTTCAAGAAATTGGATGTAGGCGATTGTCGCGCCATCTAGTGGAAGAAATAAAACTTAGAAAACCTAGTTAAACGGAAGAAATGCGTTTTATAGTTATATTTTTATGAGACTGGGTGGCGCTGCCATCTGTTGGCGATAAACGTTAGCGGCGAGAGAGGTTCGGATTCTCAACCAGGGTCTACTGACTAGTGTCATACACACCTAGTGGGGAACCGCACCAAGGGAGAATAGTAAAAGAAGGGTGTGTAGGGGGTGCATTGATGGGGACTATGCACAGAGTGCTAGGAAGGGCGGCGCTGGAGGGGAGCCCTCAGAATAGACAGAGCAAGAAGAAAGGCACAGTGGGCGGCTTTTGAAAATGGCAGTATGGCCACGCAACCTCGCGCGCACGCTCCCACAACAATTTCACTCGCATGCAAGAGCACGCAACTTTTCATTCGGGGCCGTGCCGTGCCACATGGTCGCTTATCTTCCACCGTGCTCAGCACTTTGCAAAGCTCGCTTCGCGCGTTCGCATTATTTATTTGTTTCGCTTTTGTGCCTCTGGCATGGCGGGGAGGGCTAGGAGGGTCGCTGTTTCATCCCCGTTGGGACGTTAGAGTACGCCTGTTCTTTCTAACCGCATTTCGGTGTTAACTTGCACTAGCTGCAAACCACCCTGGTGCTACTCTCGTTCGCAGTGCAAAAGCCCAGCGTGGGATTCAGTGAATGAGCCCTAATTGAGGATGTGGCGTGCGTTGGCGCATACCTAGTTTCTTTTTTTTTTTTCTGGGACTGATTTAGAAGCTTGCCTCAGTGGGGCTGCTAGAAAGCCTGCATGGTGTCTAGTTGCGGCAGTTCTGGCTGTATATAAACTTGAATGTGGTATTTTTAATCATAAATTGCTTCACTCGTTATTGGTTAGAGTCGTAGAGCGCGTTAGAGTGAAGCCGGTTCATATCTATGCCTTGCAGCTCGCAAATGTAATTTGAGGTGCGTGGATCCGTACGAGAAGGCGCGAGCAAAGAAAGACAAAAGTTTAAACGTAAGCTAACTGTAGACGGTGAAAAAAAGGTGTAGATAGTCGAAGCGCTTTCCGGGGCTGACAAAGCTCAGATAAGTGCCGATGCTTCTACGTGTCAGCCCTACTTCGTCAGGGTACCGGTAGGCAATTGGATTAATTTTAGCGTTAAAGGAATAGAAAAGTCGTTCAGGAAAGTGTTACAGGGGGCATAGAAAAGTTATTAAAGCTACGATCGCCTTTATTAGGCGAAGTGATGGCAGACAGAAGCACGGTAGACTGAATGCGAATCTTAGCCCTTTCTCTACTAATGCTCGTTCTTTATTGCATGAGCACAGTATTTTACCAGTCCGCCAGCTTTTCCAATATGACCCTTGAATCATGTTCTTTAAACTACTACATGGCACCGCACATTTTCAGTTTGTAGACCCCATCCTCCTGATCGATCACAACCCTACCAGATTTGCAGCAAAAAACAATTTTCTGCTCCCCAAAGTCCATACCAATTATGGTAAAACGACGTCGTCTTTTCAAGCAATTTCATTTTGGAATACATTGCCGCCCACTCTAAAAACATCAATTTCCTTGCCTGCATTCAAGAATAACCTCAAGGTATTTTTGTTGGAATGCTGATGTTTTATTCTCTTTTTATGTATATTACCTGCGTTTTGTGCTTTTACACTGTTTTTTGGTGAAGTATTCATTTGTTATTTTCTATATTTTATAATTATGCGCTAACTGTTGCTGCAATTATTTCTTGTATTATTGATCTATCGAGGGTCCCGGTACAGTCTTTGACTATGGGACCCTTGTCTGTACACTTATGATCTTTTGTATACATTTTGGGACCAGTAAACTTCTTTCTTTCTTTCTTTCTTTCTTTCTTTCTTTCTTTCTTTCTTTCTTTCTTTCTTTCTTTCTTTCTTTCTTTCTTTCTTTCTTTCTTTCTTTCTTTCTTTCTTTCTTTCTTTCTTTCTTTCTTTCTAAAAAAAAAGTACCACGAGAGGCTAGTGTTGTTCTTGCGCACTGGTTGGAGGTTTTATTGCATAGGATACAGTACATTGCCGGCTAACTGTCAGAAACACCGTCGACCATCCGACAACAGAAAACACCGCGCTGCGCTAGAGGCTTCGGTGAAACCAGTAACCGAAATGTAAGACTTTACGCGCCTGTAGCAAAGAGACACGTAAACAGGTTTGTTATTTGGCAGCAGACTCCGCTTTATTGCTTTCACGTGCAATACCTGTATTGTTATCTTGAATTCGGTGCACAAAATCGTGTGGCTCATTACAACAGCATGTGTAACTTCAGCATTGATAGAAATAGCCCTTGCTTCCCGCTGTTAAGATTGCAATCGGCAAGTAAACGAAGCGAAATTCTTTGTGGCGCCACTGATTTTTCGGAGACATCAATCGCAAATGCGTCATAGAAATGACCTAACTGGCCTCATTTTTCGAGGGTGGTTTGAATGCGGAAGACGGCACTGTTATTTGCGATTTTGTCAGCAACACATCCGCCTGTTCAGTGAGCGCAGCACTGAGCGCAGGGAGCTTGTTAAGCTACCCGTCATACACTCCGAGAAGTCAACTTTCAGTTTTAAAGTATAGTTTGTAACTCTGCTACGAAGCGGTGAATTTTGGTTCGGCTCCGACGAGTGCGGTGCGCCACTTTCCCTTGCTTTGAAAACTCCCCATATCCGGACCGTCTAGCAAAGAACCTCGTTTTTTTTTATTCTCTTTTTTTTGCCATTGCAATTATTTATTTTTTAACGCTAGAGGTTTCGGACAAACCATATCTTGCACAGCGTCGGATTCGAATCCGACCGCGGCGGCTGCGTTTTTATGGAGGAAAAACGCTAAGGCGCCCGAGTGCTGTGCGATGTCAGTGCACGTTAAAGATCCCCAGGTGGTCGAAATTATTCCGGAGCCCTCCACTACGGCACCTCTCACTTCCTTTCTTCTTTCACCCCCTCCTTCATCCCTTTCCTTACGGCGCGGTTTAGGTGTCCATCGATATATGAGACAGATACTGCGCGATTTCATTTTCCTAAAAACCAATTATTATTATTATTATTCACAGCGTCGGAGTAGCAGTGTAGCAGCGAGCCTCAGGATGATGCCAGGCATTTTGGAAACATGGAGCAAAAAAAAAAAAAGGTAAGCACAGCACAACAGACGGGACACAAGAGAGCGTCGATCCCGTCTGTTGTGTCGTCCTTGTCTTTTTTAGCGCTGTGTTTCCAAGAAAGTCAAAACAACTAGCCCAAACCAAGCTTTTGATGATAACAGGTAATCATGTTTTAGTTGTGACGATGAATACCTCCAGATCAGCCCAGAACATCAACTGGTGTACAACGGCGAGCACTGTCCTCTACCTGCTACAACTGTACTAATATTTTGTGCAACCTAAGATGTAATAGGGATATTCGCAGTAGTATGGCACCTATTTATCGTGTGTCTGCATTGTGGGGACAATAATAGGTACCGCTATCTCTAAAGATACAGCCTTTCTGCCCGAAAAAAGAACCTGCTAACCTGCTCCCCGCATGGTGCTGCGCAGTGAAGCAAATGTCCCCCCCCCCCCCCCCCCCCCCCGGTCTGGTAAGACTTCAGTTCACACAGATATGTATGACTAGATGGTAATGCCGCGCAAGCAACCTTGGAATAAATCCGACGACCCGCAGAAAATGCATCAACCGAAATGGGGTGTCGTCCAATGTCTTGCTCATTTTCAAAAACGCCGTCGAGGTCCTACGACTGCATCTGTACAAGCCTACTGGAGTAATGCCTGCTTGTTTTCGGGTGGTTTTGTTCCCAGGTTAATGGACACAATGCATTCTACTGCTCTTCTGTGCTTTTCGGATGACTGTACGCGTCTTTCAACATTGAGATGTTTCGCCCAGTGACACGAGTGCCTTGCTTAGTGAAGATTTTCTTTTGTAACTGAAAACATCTCCAGGATGCAAATCTATTTATGCGCAACCATCGGTCGCTTTAATTCCAATCAGTTTTGTGCTTAAGACATAAACTAGCCAGTTTTTCCTTTCTTGACCTTCGCAATTATTCCTAAGTTTCACTGTCATTTTCACTATTTTTTTCACTATGCAATTTTTAATTCTTATCGATTACGATTCCGTATTTACTTCTGTAATGTATATCAATCAGAAGAATATTGATATTAGTAGATGTGCTTATACCCTTCACCTTTATTTGGTAAATATATTTGGTAACGCCTCTGAAAAATAGCTGCTTTTCCTATAAGGCATAAAACAGTTTCTTGTAGCCCGAGGTATTTGTCAGTCAAAGCATTCAAGCTTTCAGGAGCTTTATACAAAACAGGCAGCGTTTTGTATATTCCAAAATTTTCAGGGATATTTGTTTCTTTTCGCGTTATGAGCGCAACGTCATATATATTTACCATAATTTTCAGCAAACTTTCTAATAGGTAAATAAAATTTCACGATACTGCCTAATATTTCTATTATAAATGCATTTTATAAAGCAGTACATTTATTTAGCTTAATTTTGATGTGGTTTATTCCAATGTAACTAATATATTATTTTCAGTTCAAAATAATAAAAATAACCCACAAAAAATGTCCGTTCTTCCAATGGTACGTAAGGAGTTAACGTGAGGGTGAGCGCAGACCGAAGTTGAAGCTTCCAAATCACTACTACTCTTTCAGTATGTCTTACCGAAATAGTAAGGCATGCCTCGCTACACACTACAACAGGAAGGCCAACAAAATTTAAGAAAACAACAGCCACAACCAGACAAAACTGCATTAAGAAAAACAAGGAGAATAAATTTTATTGATGTAACGATGCACGAATCTCTGCTCAGGTCTAAATTGCCCGCTCATCAAGACATCAGTGAGCCCGTTAATGGCATCTAGGAGGTCGGACTTAAACAAGGTTGTTCTCTAACGGAGTCCGCTCCTAGTTCAGAGCGCAGTCTTGGAACGCAAGCAAATACAAAAGAAAAAATCTGTCGTAAATCTTAATTAGCACCACGGAAACCGCGCTCCTAATTTATGCGCTGCTGATGCAAATGGAACCCATCAGCACACCATTCGCGATCGTTGGACGAATGACGTCTCTCTGATTCACGTTTCGCCCCGCCGCGGTGGCTCAGTGGTTAGGGCGCTCGACTACTGATCCGGAGTTCCCGGGTTCGAACCCGACCGCGGCGGCTGCGTTTTTATGGAGGAAAAACGCTAAGGCGCCCGTGTGCTGTGCGATGTCAGTGCACGTTAAAGATCCCCAGGTGGTCGAAATTATTCCGGAGCCCTCCACTACGGCACCTCTTCTTCCTTTCTTCTTTCACTCCCTCCTTTATCCCTTCCCTTACGGCGCGGTTCAGGTGTCCAACGATATATGAGACAGATACTGCGCCATTTCCTTTCCCCCAAAACCAATTATTATTATATTATTAAACGTGGCCGTGAGACGACAGCTTCAATTTTCAAAACTTCCACTTTACAACCGATGAATCCCCCTCCCCCCACTCCCTCTTTTTTCGTTCATAAAGGAAAGGAGATACGTCCGCCGACGCGTATACATCACTAGTGCCGGAACCGAGATGAGCACGAGCACACACAAACCTACCCACGCACGCGCCCACAAACACGTCTACATGCGCACGCGCGAACTCGCATTGTTTCAAGGCGACGGGCTTACGCGTGACGAACCTAGCAGTCCACGGGGGCCCTCCCATAAATACTCGCACGCACGCCACCCCTCCCCACTCACTCGCTCGCCCACTACAGCCGCATAACGTAGACGATGCAATCATCGCGAGGAGGCGCATAGTGTAGACGCAACAGCATCGACCGCGGCGCGAACTTAGCGAGCGTGACCACGATAGGAGCACGACGCATAGCACTCGCGCTATCGGGCAAGGGACGGGCACAACCTGAGGGGGAAGACGTTACACACGAACGAACAATGGCCAAAGCTTTACGACTTCCTACACGCGCAGGTCGTGACCGGGACCCCAAACTAGCAGCAGCAGCAGCCGTTCACCTGCATGGAACACACCTGAAGCAGGGTTATAGAAGACAATCGGACCGAGTGGAGTGCTCTATCGCTCCTCCGCCGAACCCTCTCCACTCAGCCTCCTCTCCCATCCTCCTATTGCTGCCGTTCCTCTGTTCTTATTGTGTGGCTGCAGACTGGCATTCGGTTGCACAATGCAGTGCGGCCGTTGTATGAGAGTGCCGTTTTTGAATGGTCCGATATGTTTTCTGTGCCTCGAAAGATGGCTGCATCCGCACCTGCGCGGTTTGCGCGGTTGTTCTTGCGATGAATCGGCTCTGCGCGGGGCTTCGAGTTTGGTTAAATCAGAGCTTCGCGTTAGTTGGCAAGTGTCCTGCCTGCCCCGAGGCTTGTATGCGAGGGCGCACTTTCCACGTTCAGTGCAAGAACTGCGCAATGGCAAGATTTGTGGCAGCTAAGATCTAGCACGAAGTTAAAGATATGAGCTTTCGTCAGCTGGCGTCCGCCCGCAAACTGTAACAGCGGTCGTTTTTTTCTGTAGATCGGAATAACTGCATCATCGAACTTGACCGTAATAAAAAGTAGGCATTTGACTTCTCACTAACATATAAAACGCCTTCTTTTTTCTCGTAAAACTTCCGACGGTTATGCTGACTATGGAAGAGAGATTAGGTGTGCCCCGTAAATGTGAACTGAAATGGTTTAATTTATGGGGTTTAACATCCCTAAGCAACTCAAGCTATGAGGGGCACCGTAGTGGAGTGCTTAGGATAATTTCGACCTCCTGGGGTTCTCTAACGTGCACAGGCATCGCACGGTACACTGGCCTCAAGCATTTCGCATCCATTGAAATGAAACCGCCGCGGCCGGGATCGAACCCGATGTCAGTTCATGACTGAACTGCTGTAGATCGACTGTCGCCTCGTTAGTTGTCGTGATTGGCCGACTCATGATGACCTATCACAAACGATACAAGCCTGCTGGCGTGAGATCGATTCATGGAGAACTGCGGCATCAGACAACATCATCGGGAAACTTGTTGCTTAAGATAACAGTCCATAAACATTATGCTCGTCACCGTCCTGGTTCGGTCCAGCACGAATGTTTTTTTTTAACGAAATTTATTGCCCCAGGGCATCAGTGATGGGTGAAGGTGTGATGAATGATGTAGTAAAGATTAAATGAATGGATAAAGGTTAGCTGATTTGACGAAGTCCAGTAGAGAACGATGGTACGGTCCCTGCATCCAGGCAATGTATGAAGCAGGGCTGCTTGGTCAAAGACCTGCTACCATCAGGTGCCGGTTCCTTGTAGGCTTGAGAGCTGGGCAGTCCCACAGTAAGCGATGAATGTCGGCCTCAATGTCCTCGTGTTTACATATCGGACGCCCTGGCCGAGGAAACAATTCTCGGTAGTGAGGCCACTTCCGAGTGATGGCTGGTGTGAGGGCAACCCCGACCCGGATCCTCCTAAGCGCAACCTCCTCTGCACGGGTAAGACCGCGGGGGAGGGTTACCGCACACGGAGGGATGAGAGCACGTGTGCGGCGCCAGAGGAGTTCCTTTCTTGATGAAAGGAGTGTAAAATTGTCCAAATGAAAAAGCCGAGGCGGTGATGATTTTGTATTCTCAAGGCGGGTCGCTAAATCTGCCTGGCTTTGATAGGTCAGCAGATCCCGTGGGGCCCACTCAATACGTACTGGCTGCGGGAAAGGTTAAGGTTTTCTCAGATAGAGCGACTGCTCCGTTCTAGCGGTAGTCCCAGATTCGTGCCCGGACCAGTACTCAATTTTGTTCAACTGCCAAACCTTGAGAAAACTATGAAGCTTTCCTTTGTAGATGTACTGCGACGGTGGGGTGCACATAACCAATTATGCCGTAGCTTCAATTGCACTCCATCATGAGGGGTCCCTTTAAACCACTGGACCAGGTTTCAAGCCAGACACTCTATATTGCGTGGCCGATGATATGTATTAAACTCGATGCCTACACACCCAGTCCTAAATATAGCATGTTACTCACCTTTTTTTTTCTAATCCTCTTCTAGATTTTTCAGGGCTGATGAACAATGCTAGTGTTTGTTGTCTAGCTGTATGTCATAACTTCCTGAGCCGACAATATGAATGTTCGGTTGACAATGTCTCGCTCCGCAGAGTCTGTCAGTAAACAAAACAATCTTTAGTGCAGCAGTGATGAGAAACCTTGTACCTGTCGCGAATAACTTAGCACGTTACGAAACCTACGCAATATTTCTTGCGGATGCTTTTCCAATATTAACTGGTGCTGTTGAGCACCCTTGGCAACAGAAACACCGATTAGGTATACGGTTTATTCAGATCCCTCAACTATACTGTGTTTCTGATAGCGTATATGCATTCCCGCCTTGGCACGTAAAAAAAAAAAACGACACTAATCCTCAATTGTCAAACGGAATACGATATCTGATCTTTACTGGAAAAACGCATTATTCACCCATTATACTTGCGAGATTAATTATAACGAAATTCGTATTATGATTCACGTAAATGAAACGTGATGAAAATTCAGGCGTGACAAAACTACGCAGAGGGCTTAAAATTGTTTGCTTTATTTGTTGATTCAACTGTTTGTTTTTAGCGCCACTTTCTTTTCCACTGCCAGCTGCTTCAGTTTATAGAGCGCAGCGTTTCAAGGCCCAATGAACGAGGACGCATGACCTTTACATCGGTCATGCCAAGCGCTTCCACACGTATGGGCGACTCGTTCTTTTAAAACCCAGAAGCGTTTGCTTTCATCTTTGACGAGTCTATAGGAATAGTCTGTCCTCTCTACAGTTGTGAGAAATAAAAGAGGGAGCAAACTTTTTTCGGAAAATTGGAAATTTTCTAGTTATTTCTTCAATAAATTTGATAATGACTTCTCAATCTCATGCGCCAAGAGGAAAACTAATTATACTAGTATAACAAAAAATTGCGCTTGTCGCATTTGATCATGGGGAAATAAACAAATGAATGCTCAAAGTTTGTTCTTTCTTGTATTTCTCACGACTATTTACACGGGAACAAGTATACAGAACGAAAAAACTACTAAATACGTCGATTGTTGTGATTCTAGCTCCTTGAGCAGGCTGGTTTAAGTGATGCAGTGAGTTACAACTCACTGTTTATATTGCAGTTTTTCCGTGCCTCATGTGACCTAAATTTGAACTACACGTCCCAGCCATCGCTCTGTTGATGGAACCGAAACCGAAAAAGCATGACAGAAATAATTCAATTTTAAATTATTTAGCGCTCGTGGGCGATTACCACGCGATGATCCGTCTGTTCAAATGCCTAACGCATCATTTGAAAGTTAATTTGATTTATGGGGGGGAGGGGGGGTGTTTAACGTTCCAAAGCGACTCAGTCTATGAGGGACACCGTAGTGAAGGGCTCCGGAATAATTTCGACCACCTGGGGTTCTTTAACGTGCACTGACATCGCACAGTACACGGGCCTCTAGAATTTCGCCTCCATCAAAATTCGACCGCCACGGCCGGGATCGAACCCGCGTCTTACGGGCCAGCAGCCGAGCGCCGTAACCACTCAGCCACCGCGGCGGCCATTTGAAAGTTAGGCGCGTATAGTTATTTACACCCGTAAAACCATAAACTGACTGCAAGACTTGTCAATGAGCAGTCTATGAACTTTATGCACAAAAGTCTCTAGACCGCCGTAGGGACTGTCTGAGAAAAGATGCAAGAGGAAGAGAACCCCAGTCTGCGACTAGGGTTGTAAACCCGCGTTAACCCGTTCCTGCTGCCTGCTTTCTCTCCGTGATCACCGCCCAACTCTCTCGCTGAGCCAGCAGATGGTCTCTCCCTCCCTTCATTTTCAGAGTGAGTGGTCGATGGGAAGGTGGGCGTTGCTGTGTTCGCGAGGCGTGCAAAATGGACGACGTACGGAAGAGAACAATGACCGCCTCCTCCTCACCCTCCCCTCACCCACCGTCGCCGCTCCGCACGTGCTGGGCTTTTTGTGAGGGCTCGGAATCCTTATGGAAATTGAATTAGCGCGGCTTTATCCCCGACCATGGTGGCCAGACTACGGCGGGGGAGACACCGTACGCTGGGAGGAACGGTACGGGATTAATTCCGATGCGAGCCTGGGGGTTGAGTAGCGCGCGTCGAAATTACTGTGCGTCACCGCTTTTGCATCAAAATAGGCTCGCTTTTAAAGGGGAGACGTCTAATAACAGCCAGGATGCGAGCCTGCGAACTGGTGCTTAGGGTTAGATTGCCTTCCGGCCGCATCGCAGTTGAGAAAGTAAACGCTGAAGGGATGTTCATTCAAACGTCCTCTTGGTACGAGCCCTCACGAATCTTGGTTGATACGAGGAGGGATTTAGGGTTACCGGAAACTGCACATAAAAGTTGGCGAATATGACTAAACTGCTGCATTTCGCCAGACGGCGCTGCTACCAGGTGAAAGAGTGCGCCCTTGCAGTTATTGAAATAGCATCGCGTAAGAGATTACCTCATGGGAGTAATCTCACACTGGCGGCCACTAGGGTTGTACAGAATGAAAAGTTTGCACTAACTCTGTGGCACCTTTTGTACGCCTTGATTTGTATTTTTCACTGTTTATTGTGCTTTCTGTATCTTTTTTTCTCCGTTTTCTAATACCGCAAGCAGGTACAAAATACCCGCAAGTAAGAGTTTGAAAATATTGAGCTGCGCCCCCGACTGTTCCCCATACTGAGACACATTAATAGCATGCGTCCAGGAGCAGCACCCCATTGCATTTGCTCAGTTGCAAACTACAACACGTTATCTTCAGTCGCTTAAAGGGGGCTAAAAATTGAAGAACTACAGACTGTTGAATCTCAGTTCAATGTATGCCATTCGTGGAAGTCCTGAAAAACCCTACACCCCGCAACAGTGCAGTAAAGCGAACAAAGCCAGTCCGAAAAAAAAATTTCCAGATTCAGACTGTCACTTCACTTTATTTCACTTCTACTAGTCCTTGCTTATGTACAAGACCATCTTCAACATCGGTAGAGGATGTCGAGTATCATGAGGCACGTATACATCAGGCACGTTGAATTGCGCCGTAGGACGACACAGTCACTCCGGTGCATATATTCACTAATGCATGAGCATCAGTATATAAATCTTGGTACGGGGCTAGAATATCTAGAAGGAAAACTCAAAATACATCTTCGCAAGGATGAGGCCCCTGAAAAAAAGTCAAAGCACAACTACAGCGTAGCTCAATATTAACTAGGCCGATTTCCTTGGCACTAGTACTGAGGAAGCCTAAAATAAAGCGTTATATAAAGATAACAGTAAATGATGCCTCTCCGAGAGCCCAAGAATGGCACGCTACAATTTCATTTTAGGTTTTGATTTCATCGAGGAGCTGGTTTGGAAGCACAGTATAAACTACCGCGGGACTCCCAAGTAGAACGAAACTACGTTAACACAAACTGCTAACTGAACACTGACAAATTTCAAAATCGGAACAGAAAATAGCTGTCATGAAATGCTCTTGTGGTCGTGGTGTTCACTGAAAAATAACGGAGTCACGGTTGTTCCTATGACATTTTGTGCGAGTACCCTTCTTCCCGCTTTTGTGAGCATTAATAAAGAGAAATGTCCTGAGGTACATTTCAAACCTGTTTTTTCTCCATATATATGCATAAAACATTCCATATAAAAGAACATATATACTAGGTAAAATAAGGTTCACACCTCATTTTCAGGCAAACTATGCAGTCTGTGGCCACCCAAGTAGTGACCAGACTATGTTAAGCTTAAGCACAAGCTGTGCACAGGCACCCACCTGACGAAACATGACGTCAGTACTATAGCATGCTGATGGAAGCGATACATGGGAATGCGGGCCGGAAGACGTAATGCTCTACGTTATTGTCGCGCCATTAGAGAGTTTTAGCGAGGCGCGTCAGCGCTGTAATGTCCAACTTCGGATGCAACAAAAACACATATGCAATAGCGTTTTCCTGCCAGGAATCGCTCTGCGCATGCGTGCGGCTTTCGCAGCAGACTGGTTGTCGCGTCAAGCAGCCACAGTGGAAGTGCCACATAAGGATGCGCCTAGCTAAAACTCACTAAAAGTGCTCGAACACGTGTTGAACTTGCACACGCAACACGCGCTTCATACGACAATGACTTCATGCGAACTCTCGTGAGTGCGCTCTACGAATGTTCACTAACCACGTTACAGCCTACAGTTACCTCGATGGACTCCAAAGGAGATAGCTGGAACCATTGTGGTCGAAGCGTATGCTGAAATAGAACAAGTCTAGAAAGGCATCGGTCAGACACTGATACAAAATGCTCACTTCTCTCGTCTTCAGCTAACTACAGGCATCAACGAGCTGTTCTCGGATGAAAAATAGCGAGTTTTAGCTCACAGCGCACCGCCTGTGCAACGGGCTTCAGCTGCGCATGCGCGTTTCGCGCCTCTCCCGCAGAAGAACTGCGAGACGAGGTGCTCTAATATTTCATTATGGCAGTTTCTGGCTTTATCAATAAGAACGAAGCGATCGGCGACGTGTGACACACAAAATACAGTAGTAATCCGCAGGAGACAAAACTCAACGAAAGAATGGCAGCAAAAAAAGAACAAAAAAGCACGAAGGCCAAGGTTTTTCTTAGCCTCGAAGTAGCGCGTTATGCAGCGTATAGACAGTTTCCATAGACGTCAGTAACTGTGGACGCCATGTTGGTGAACCAGGAGTAATTCTGCGGAAATCTGCGCGTCTGTTCCAGCTGGCAGCTGGAAGCTGCACGCCCGTGGTACACCATCATGGCGCCTGTGACGTCACGTGCAAGCCATCTATATAGCGCGGAGCACCTAGAGTTCGGGACTTGCGCTGTCATCATCATCGCAAGAGGAAGGAGAAGGCCAGCACGGCGGCGGAGACGCAGACGACGACCAGGCTGGAGGCCGAGGGCGCCACGGCTGAGCTGCACTTTCGTATGTTGAACTTGTGGCACGTGTTGCGCACGTACTTCTGCGTCGTGGACTCGATGTACTTGAGCGCGTACTTGCCCGCCCCGTCACCACAGTTGTGCCGGACGTTCTTCAGGTAGCAGTCCAGGTAGGTCGAGTACTTGCTGCGAGGGAATAAAATGAGGAAGGGGCAATCGGGTAATGCGACACTAATTTCAGCGTCAGCTTTCAAGGTGTCTATGCTGTGTGAAGGGGTGTCGTGTCTGTGTAAGAAGGTCACAGTCATGTAGAGACGGGGTTAATGAGTCATAAATCGGCCACGTGAGGCATTGACAATTGGTCACGTCACACATGGCCCATTATTGTGATTGATTAATTAATGGCTCACTTGCCACTCATCTGTCATGTGACCGATGACAATAGGTCATGTGACCTTAATTACTACGTGATGACGTCATTTCATACGCACGACAACTACAAGGTCCCGAGCGGGAGAGCTCAAACTGTATAAGAAAAGCCGAGGCCGGACAATGAAGAGTTTTATGGTTTGCTTTATGGTTCATGGGGGTTTAACGTCCAAAGCGACTCAGGCTATGACGGACGACGTAGTGAAGGGCTCCGGATATTTCGACCACCTGGGGTTCTCTAACGTGCACTGACATCGAACAGTACATGGGCCTCTAGAGTTTCGCCTCATCGAAATTCGACCGCCGCGGCCGGGATCGAACCCGTGTCTTTCGGGTCAGCAGCCGAGCGCCATAACCACTGAGCCACCGCGGCGGCGTGAATGAAGAGTTTTGAAAACTAGTACTCTTCACTGGTCTGGTCACAAGTGGACATTAGCAGGGAATTGCCGAGACAGTACGCGTGAGCAGCCAGCCGTACAGTGGGAATTTCTATCACACGCCTTATGCCTGCATGCGCCTTGCGAGCGGCGGCTTAGCACAGCTGGCAGCTGCGTTTTATTTTCCGTCCCAACGTCTACGCGCGGCAGGTGTTTTGCACCCTCCAAGCAGCGTCTTGGGAGAGCTGCTCACTTAACCGCGACGACAGCACACTGCAGAAGCGTGCAGGAAAAAATCCGCGCATTCTCCGCGCTGCACCTGATTTCTGCCTCTAAAACCAGTTCTGCGGCCATTGTGAAGAGGTTTTTCTATGCAGGGAAGCTGACTTATACCCCTGCCACACTAGCAAATTTTAAATGTCATTCCAATCGAATGTCATTCGATGCCTCGAATGTCATTCGGTGTCTTTCGGTGCTACACGGTAAAAAATAATGTCATTCGAAAATGATGGCAGTGACCATCAATGAAAAAAAAAATAGTACAATTCAAACACATCAACGCGCATAACATATGTTACAAATTGTTGTGTAGAGTTTTAAACGCGGGTGAGAACATTTCTGTGCAATATCATAAGCTTAAAATATTATTTCTGGCCATTCTGCGGCACTTCAGCCATCAAAAGCCAAGCCAAGTACAAAGTCAACCACAAATCCGAAAAATGTAAACAAACAAAATGGCTGACATGGCGGCGCGTGGAGCGTGGAAATGACTTCTGAAAGGTGAAGTGCTCAGTGACATCTTTAAGTACTTCCGAGCTAAACGAACATGTAACGGCAACCAGCAAGAAACACGCAACCCAAAATGATCGGCGGTCGCGGGAAAGGCCCTGCTTCACGGTCGGCTGCTGCCGTTGGCTGCTGCTGGGACCGAGAGTAATAGCTATCCACGACAGCTACAAGTGTGAAGAAGTTCGCACCAAAATTAACATTTTTTAGCAGAACTAAATAAATACAATTTCTAACTTTGACAGTGCGCACACACGATTTTTTCGCGTCGCTTGTTTCTGCTGCGCGTATGGTGCCCAGAGTACGCATTCGGTTCGACATCGAATGCGAATGAGTTTCGTGAACTCATTCGATAGCGAATGTCATTCGAACCTAATGACATTAAATGTTCCCGTCTAGCAGCAGATTAATCGCATTAGGCGTGCGAATGTCATTCGAAACGAATGACATTAAATTTGCTAGTGTGACAGGGGTATTAAACACTTCTGCAACCCGCCCATACTGTAAACGCTACAAGGTCTGGAACGTGGCTCAGTGCTGCCCCGTGGTCCACCTTTGCGTCGCCGACCGTAGCAGCAACTCGGAAGCAGATAAAGAGAAATAGGTAAAGAAAAAAACATACTAATGACTGTTCCGAAAAAGGGCACTTTCGAAGTATATCCGTCACCTGCCGAATCCAGCGCCCGCCCGCAGCCAGTACCTGAACGCCCTTGCCGCTCCAGCGGTGAACACAGAATCTCACTCGCGAAAGCCGTCAGAAGAATCTGAGAACGTGAACTGTTCGTAGAAAATACAGATCGCTCTTCAACCTATTATGCGACCGTTTCAAGTGCAAGAAATATGTCTGTATGCACTTATTATCAAGGAGGAAGGTTTTTAGGTGTGTACGTGATTTTTATTTTCAGATTTGGCGTCAGATTATTGCTCTATCCAACTGCTAGACAGGAGATTTATTGAGGAAAAGTTTACTTTGTAGTTACAGCGTAAATTTTGCGATCGAACTAAGCTTACAGAGTCAAGTGCATCGAAATGGTACCTTGCTTAGCCGTGAGACCTATATACCTCCCGCAGTGAGCGGAGTTTACGTAGATAACGTACAACGCCTCTCTCAGCAGTTTTACTTTTCTTCGAAACACATGCAGGTAAATAGGTATCTGCAATTATGTGAGAAATCATTTGATATTCTTCTGAGAGCGAAAACAGAAACTATCGACATTTTTACAGCCAGTAACGTTCCATTTCTGCCAAAAGTAGCCAGGCAACGGGGTTTCTCTTCTCAGCCGTGCCCTTACAAAATTTCCTTTAGACAGAGTATAGACTGTCCATAGACTTTGCTCTATAAAGTCTATAGACTTTCTATACACAAATGCTATAGACTGGACTATAGCAATATAAATCGTATAGACAGTGTATAGATTTATGGCCATACACTTTTAGCTTACTATTTATATAAACAGTCTATAGACTATTGATAGACAAAGCGAAATGTCTATAGGAAGTCAATAGAGTCTATAAGAAGCCTATGACAGTCTATAGACAATTTTTATAAGGGTGTAGTGTAGCCGTTACAGCGGCCCTAAACACCAAAAGGTTCCCAAAGGTGAGGACACGGGTACCGCTTACACAGATTTAGAGCTGAAAGGGTCCCATAAGTCGTCCATTACAAATCTGGGAAACAAACCCCATTTCCTGGTCACTTTAAAAAATAAAGACAGCATGTGACACGCAAGACAATACAGGGCTAAGCGTGGCAGCAGCTGTCCCAACAACAAGCCCTCTTTAAGCGTGACAAACCCACCAGCAAAGGCCCTTCCTTTCTCTGTCCGATTTGCCCTGCTTGGGATCGGAGCCGAACGCTTGTTCCAGCACGCTGAATTCGCTCTTCTTCTTTCCGCAGGCGCCGCTAACGTCCGCCAGCTTCTGGAGGCAGCCGATGTACTTGAGCATGCCTGCGAATGTCGCGACAAGAACGCTTTACGACATTCACATATGATCCTGGAAAAGATTAAACGTTCTAGCACAGCACCTGCTAGGCAGGCGACAAATGGAGGGCTGAGTAGGGAGTGGCATTTTTGCAATATTCGAGTACAGTCGTCCACATACCTGTCTAGAGCGCTCGAACTACGTGCCGTCTGCTCTCCGCAGCGCGCAGAGTGACGTCTAGCGGCAGCGCCTGGTTCGAGATTGCGCATCTTCCAGTATCGTCTGAGCATAATACTCGCGCTATCTCGAACCAGGCGCTGGCGCTAGACGTCGCTTTGCGTGCTGCCGCGAGCGCAGACGGCACGTATAGTTTGAGCGCTCTAGACAGGTCTGTGGACGACTGTACGCAATACGCAAATCGTACGCGTGTTAAAGTCTTCACTGATACCTAACGAGAAAGCTAACCTACAAGATTATATTACAAGCGTAAGGATCTTGATGCGTTCGTTTCTTTAGTAGAGAGGGCAACACTGGAACGTTGACTCGGTTTACTTCTGTGCCTGGTTAGCGCCGGTCATGGGCTCATGTTGCCAACTGCTTTTTTTTTTAAACTTGCATCCTACAATAGTCAACCCTGCCTCTTTCGTCCAAGCACGTCATTTTCCAGCAATTGACACCAAAAGCCGATCGGCTCGAGTCAAACAAATTATTTAGCTCAAAGAACAATCTTTCGGTCGTTTTACTCTCCTACACTGTTATCACAGCGTACAAGCGCTTTGGAAAACAACGTTGATGTCAGGTGTAGTGCGCGATGCTCGATTCGACTTCTACTGGAAAGAACAGCACAAATTTGCGGAACAAGCTCGACTAGCTGCAAGAACCATTCTGCCATTTCAGTTTTTTTCCCATAAGCCGCATCTCCTTAGCGTGAGCGGCAGCCCCAGAATTAGAAGAGCCGCTGAAATCAAGTATTCGTTAGCATCTCTGTCCTCGAAACGGGAAGCTGTTGACCCGGCTATCGACAAGTCTTTTTTTCGTACTCTTCTTTGTTTTTTTTTTCAGTCGTCGTCATGTTCGAGTGTCACTCAAAGCGTCTGATATCAGGCGAGATTGTCAGCATTTAAGCGCTTCGCAGCAGGTTGTACGAGCGTTTTGCAACGTATAAAAATACGTTGCAGGAATCTCTACATAATCACAGTGCGTTTTCTAGCACACTGGAGCACCTTCTACAAGTAAAGGTTGTTCAGTGGTGGCTTAGCAAGAAGCTTGGTGCATGCGTATGCGTACTGCCGATTCCAGTTCCTTTTACCGAAAGTATGTGAGCGGTTGCTATGCTATAGCGATATGACACCGTTCTAGAGGAGACATACACGTTAACAATATGTTGGCATGGAACATTTTAGGTCCTTCACACCACCGCTTTCTGTCATATTTCTGTCATATAAAATCCGGCACAAGACAATTTTCTATACCTTGCGTTTGGCGCATGATGGCCTTAGCCGCCTATGTGGCATAAAACCCAACACAACACAATATGTTGGCATGGCATCTGTCCAATAATTACGGGCCTTCCGCGTTTGAAGTAGAAGCTTTGTACTGAACAGACATGCTCATTTATAGCTTTGAAGAATACATCATGTTTCCTGTGCAGTCGTCCTAATGGTGTTTAATAAGCCACCCACACAGTCTGCTGCTGAGCCCCAAACAAAGGGCTCTGCAGCGCGACGCAGCCGATTAGAAGACGAACGATAATCTGAACGCTGACCTCATGTTCTTCTGTCACCCCGCATCATTGTTTCCACGAAATCGCAAGGATGACTAATTTGGCAAAGCATTCAGCAGTCTGTTTCTTTTTTTTAATACCTCCACCCACGTCACCAACCTGAGTTTTGTCACGTACTTTATGGCGGAACATTTTTACTCAACGGCCGACATGTGCTTAGGTCACGAGCTCGTTGGCTTAAGAAGTATTAGCAAAAAAGAGCGTTGGGACCATCAAATCTTGATTTCTGAAGCAACTGCGACAAAAAAGCAAGTAATATCGGGCTTCTGCCGTGATTATTTGATAGAATTCGCACTATAAAGGGGAACCTTAAGCCCGACTTTTTAGTCATTTAGAATGCGATTTCATGTAACCCGTTGCTCACGAAAAAGAAGCCACTCCTGTTGCAACTAACAAGAAGCATTTATATATCCCTAACACTCACTGTGCCTGCGAGGTCGCCGCCACGATCAGATTACATGCTGCAAATTACACGTCGGACATCCTACGTACAGGAGTACTCACTTCCACACAAATTCGTTTCCGAATACATGCGCAGTGGGCAAGCTCGAATGATTTCGGACTAGGTCATCTGAGACGGCGTCACAAGCACAGCAGGGGAACAAGACACATGGAGGGGGCGTGGCCCAACAAAATGGTGCAAGCCCAATAAAGCATGAACTTGACTACTCACCGCTACTATCGGCTGCCGCGTCACGTGGAAGGCACAGCAACAACATGGCGGCCAACACAGCCAGTGTCAAAGACACAACCACCGGTTTCGAAGCCATGGCTTCCTACTGCGAGCGCTCGGAAGAAACCCAGCGGCACACACCGGAGAAGCAGCGGCGAAGCGCTCAAGCGTCGAACCTCGAAATAGAACGCGCACCGCAAACCTACACCCCGCCGCTCCCGAGCGACACGGAAAGTTGTTATGGCGGCAACGGTGACCGTGGGCGGCGGCGACGACGGTGGAACGCAGTTGAAATGCTTGCGCTGCGAAGAGACACACCGAAATGGTTTCGGTTTCGCAACCACGCTAACACTGCTCGCGCACTCCTGTGGCTTGACTGGTTGTTGCCAGATGCCTGCGGAGCGGTTCAAACAGCGTCGCAATCAACGAAGCCGGCACTGGGTCAACGCAGCAAACGCACTCGCCCACTGTCGCGAGGGCGTCGATGAAGGAAGGGCCTTGAGCGCGCTCCCTCGCTCCTTGTTGGGAAGCCGCCGAGTACAGATGTTCCGGGCAGAGTAGGGCACCGCGAAGAAGCGCGCGCGACTACTCGCTGGAAGGAACATAGCTGGGACACAGCGCTAGACGGGAAGAGTGCGGTACGCAAGCTGGCGGAGAGAGAAGCTCGTCCCTGACCGTACCCTAGATATGAACAGAGTACGGATTTCTTTTTGGCTCTGTTGATGGGGCGTTGGGCTGACGGTTGGCGGTTGGGAAACCGCCCGAGTCCACGCTCCGCTGTATCTTCGATTAGTTGCTTCTCTATCTCGCCTGTTTTTGTTTTCTTCCTCACATTCCTGCCGCCGCCGAGAGACCTTGCGGGGAGTTTTGCAGAGCAGAACCGGCGAATACCGACCCACACGTGACCTGCCCGCGACGCTTGGCCTGGTTAAGTTGCCGGCTTGCCTCTATTGCGCGTCCTTGCCCGGAAGCAAAAAAAAAAAAAACGAGTCAGGCTAACGGCGAGATTCAGAGCAAGAAGCAAGGTTAAGTGCGCATGGTGTAAGAGGAGAGGAGGAAATGCCGGGGGGGGGGGGGGGGGGGGGGATATAAAGTATAAACGATTGTAGACGAGGAGAAAAGTCGAACTCGGCTGTTAATATAGTGTGGAAATGTAAATGATTAAAGGCCAGTTTTTATAATGGCGTATTCCAATCGTTGGTCATGGGAAAGACTGGGCCGCGATGGATATCTTGCTTCTACACGGATTCGGAGAGCTGCTCCGGATCGCTGGTTTGAATGCACCTCAAATGAGCGTTGTTCAGATGGGCTGAGGATTGATACTGTGAGGAAGTGACATGACACTTTGGGCGTGTAGCAAGTATGTATTTTATTTTGTAGTGAATACGTCACAGGATGTGATGTCCATCACAGTTTTTATAACAGGAGTATTTTCTGCGCATCGCACCAAGAAAGAGTTTGCTGATTGCAGTGCCATAGCTGATAAAGAGATAGCTGTTGCAAACCGACAATTAATGTAAAAAAAGTTATGAACGTATGAGCTTCCAGGTTATGTGCATTGCTTTCATAACAAAATAAAACGGTATAGCAGTAGGGTTAAACTAAAAACTCTATCTGATTTCTCCCAATTCTTTGTGAATTATGTCGCAGTATGCTATATACTGTAAAATTAATGATACTTGCACCTAAATTTGTGCTATTGATTTACTGTGACTCAAGGAATTCTACTTGGACGCCTTGCTTGTTCAGGAGGCGTACTTCCTAACAATAGCGTCAGGCGCTTTCATTACAATGGAAGGATCGCGGCAGGAATTCCGCCAAATCGGTGTCAAGGCTGATATGCCCCAAAATCTCCGACAAATGCTGTTCTTCGACGCCTTTTATGGAATGGGTTACACAATTCAGTTGTCTGTTGATAAGAGCTGAATTCCAGCTGCCTCAGTGTGTCGAACCCACACGCAGCGTCTTGTTATCGATAATCAGTCCGCTGTCCAATAAAGCAATCTTTCACTTTGCTGCCACAAAGATGTATACTTACTACGTCACGACACAGTTATATGATTCCGGAGTAGTAAAGTATTTGACGTTTATGTTACGACGAATGTGTACTGCTCCTCCTCTACTCTACTACTCTCTCTACTACTACTACTACTACTACTACTACTACTACTACTACTACTACTAATAATAATAATAATAATAATAATAATAATAATAATAATAATAATAATAATAATAAATCTTTATTTTCGGTGCCCAGGAACAACCCAAAGGTCTCGATGCTGGTACACAATACACACACACAAGAATGTACATTCATTTTCCACAAACGAAAAATAATAAAGTGAGATGATACAGCAGTCAAGGCGATAGAAAAAAAAAGCCGTATCAACTAGGCCTCCGCTTTAGGCAAAGGCGTGACAGCGAACATAAAGCATAACAAAAATCGAAAGCATGAAAACAGCGAGAACAATGGGGAATAAATTATTATTATTATTATTATTATTATTATTATTATTATTATTATTATTATTATTATTATTATTATTATTATTATTATTATTATTAATACAATGAGGATTAGTAGCACAACTACCACCACCACTGTTATTACTGTTACAGGACACCACTACTTCTGCAACTCATTCGACGACGTAGGTTCTTCAATCCGTATCCCACATAGCTATTGTTGCAAAATATAGTAACCAAAATGTTTGCTTAAGGTATTTGGGTTTCTATTGATATCTGAGGTCAGTGCCGTCTGTGTTACAATGGGTAGACCGCAGCGGTGGCCAAGTGGTTTGGGCATCCGCCTCGCATGCTGCAGGTGCGGGGTTCGATCCCTAGTGCCGCCGGTTATCCCACCGGTGATATAATAAGCAGAGGTGGGCAACCTCATGGGGTTCCGACCTCATGAGGTCGACCTCAACCTCAAAATGACCTCAACCTCCCGTCGTGAGGTGAGGTTGAGGCGAGGTCGGCGACGGCCTGAAATTTTGTGAGTGAGGTAAGCAAATCAGACCTCAACCTCACGCGTGAGTTTGAGGTTGAGTGAGGTCGTCATTCAGTGACGTCGAGACTTTTTGCAGTTGCCACATCTTACTCCGACGAGTGCCGCTTCCGAAGCTGAGTTGCAGGGCACCGCCGCAATGTTCATGCAGTGATGACGCTTGGTGTTCGGTTTCCCCTGTTTGGACAACCGGATGCCACAGTTCCCTCTTAGCTTCCGGTGCTGCGCCGTAATGTCCGTTCAGTCCGAGCCTACAGGAAGACGCACCCCTCTGGTCTTCCCGGAAGGAGTGTTACTGTCACAGCACGCCACTCTCCCTCCCCCTTGCCCCGCTGGCGTAGCACCCGTAGCTGCCTGCCGGTCGGCTCAAACTCGCGGGAGCGCGCAAAGCACGCAACTCACGTTGACCCGCGGTAAGCCCGCAACTCACTTTAACTCGGAAAAAGATTTCGCTGCGGGGAAATTTGAGCGGAGAGCCATGGTGCTCTTGACAGAGAGAGCGGTTCACGCTGCCCACTCTAGGCCAGTTGTTTTGACCCGTGTGATTTTAATAGTTGGCACAGTGTTCGAAGACGTAATGCTAGCCCTTTCTTTCAAAATGCCGCGGGATCACCGAGTCATCGGAGAATTCCCAGGATTTCGAAACCATTACCATCGCCACCTGGAGGGAAGTGGCGGAAACGGGGGAGGGTCTTGACCTCCCAGGAACATCAACATCATCATCCTTAATTATTAGCTGCAGGTATTCCTATTTTCCCGCACAATAATTGTCTTCGGTTGCTGGGTAATGTACAATATTTAATCAATATTCTGGCAACTTTTAATTTGGTAGCGGTATATCAGACTTCCCCGGGCTCATAAGGATACACTGTTAGCATCATCATCATCGCCATCATCTCGAGAGTCAAAGGCATGTGTCGTTGCATGATCTTTGCAGTATGTCATACATGAGAACCGGCGCGTTTACCTGCTGGACAATCCGAATGTCATTAATGTGGACCGGATTGTGGGCACTCTTTGTAATGCGTCATGCGCGCATGTGTAGTAATGTGGGATCCATATGGATCTTGAAATGGGGGTGGAAGGGGAGGCGGATGGGGGCCTTGTCTGACGAGAAATTACATCGTTGTCACATGAGTAGGTGTGATGTCATATTACGGCGTCGTCACGTGACTAGGTTTGATGGCACATTACATCGATGTCGCGTGACCTGGTATGACGTCACACACATGATGGCAGCACTAATTATAATAATGAGTCGTAGCGTTACCTAATAATATTAATCAGCATCAATTAATTATGTGAGGCCATCATCTGCGTCGCGTGACGCATCGGCTCGTGACGTCGCATGGCGCCGTTTCTTGCGGACACTTTCTTGCGGATATGACCTTGAAAGTGAGCCATCTAATGCTTTCGCATTAATACAACAAGCCGCTCGCCTCTACACAGACATAAATACAACGTGCCTCTGTTGGTGTACTGCAGTCGCAGCTTGTTAAGTGTTTTCGAAGGCAACATACAGAGGACTGAAAAGAGCATTCTCGCTATGCCGGATAGAGCTGGAAAATCGAAATATATACAGATATGCGTCTGCATAACCTGTCGCATTGGAAAGTACATCGACGACCAGTTTCTTTATATTCGGTAACTATTCTCAAGCCTGAAAAGAGTATCGTGAATACCTCTCCCCCCCCCTCCTCCCAATTTCTGGTAGATGGTGTAGAAGGCCTGTGTTTGTGAATTGCCGGTTCGTGCGTGAATGAGCGAGACGCTTCCAATACGAACAAGTATACACGAAGCAGGTTGCCAAATATTAACGCATATAAAGTACTCACCAACGTGCTGGTGGTAACCGCGTATGGGACACCCCTGCCCGCAGGCCATATACTCTCTAAGGGTTCATCCCAGATTATAAGTTCTCCTATTGCGTGCACATCAATAGTGTCTGTACACACCTTATTAAATAATACCATCATCATTTTGGCTTTCCTGTCTCACAGGATTCTCAGAATTGTTTTTAACTGAAAAACTTCTTAATCGCTTTTTGTTTTGTTTTTCGTTTGTTTTCTGAGGTCGAGCAGCCGACCTCAACCTCACAATTTGAGGTTGAGGGAGGTCAGCAGTGGCCTCAGGAAAAGTGAGGTGAGGGCGTCTATGGAGACCTCAACCTCAACTGATGAGGTTGAGGTTGCAGTGAGGTCGGCAAATTCTTTTTGAGGTTGAGGTGAGGTCCAGATTTTTGAGGTCAAATGCCTACCTCTAATAATAAGTACAAGCTTTCCACTGGCCTTGTGATCGGCTTACTTAGGGTAAATTGCTTGGGAAGAAATTGGTCTTTGACCCTGCCCTGATTAGACAAAACTTCCTTTTGCCATGGCGGTCTTTGGCCGCCGATTCTCTTGAGACCTGAAAATTCACCACCATCATCATTAAAAAATGTACTCAATGCCATTAATATGCTTATTAATTAATCTGGTCTGCATGAAGCCCGGGAGTAGCTATTTTCCGTCTCATCAGAGATAAAAGGTGACTCTCGGCATTCCTGCTGGCGTCATTCTGAAGGTACTAATTCTGTTCTACGTCAGCACACGATGAGAGTAATGTCCCCGTAAAAAATTCCCTATTCCTTTTAAGTATTTCAAGCTTGTAACTTGACCGGAAGCTATCTCCGGCATGGTCTAGTGGTTAGGATACCTGGCTCTCACCCAGGAGGCCCGGGTTCGATTCCCGGTGTCGGAAAGAATTTTTTTTTTCTTTTTAGACATTTGTCTTAGTTTCAAAGCTGCGATCATCGAAAAGCCCGATTACAGTCTCAGATGCGAGTAATCTCCACGAAAAATCGCAGCACAACACAGTTTCTATCGACGCCGCCTATGGTGTCCCTAAAACATACGTTTTCCGCTGCAGCCTTCCTGAAAAAGGCCTTTTTTTATTTTTTCCTCCATTGAGAAGACAGTCTGTTACTGTAGGCTGTCGTTCCGACGACCTCCATTCTATCCGAGAGCGTCAGAGGAGCCAGAGACACTGTGTTCTCTGCTTTGTTCCTTAGTCACTTTATCTTGATTAAGGAATTAAGTAAACTAATTAAGAGGCGGCGCGTTAGCAATCCCGCTGGCTGGCCCGACAGGTTAGCCCTTCGCGCATGCAATGAGTATTCAAGCATATTAGGGTGGGATTAGACTTTAGAAGCAGTATCTTCAAATATTCAGTATCAATGGTATAATCAAACCTACGTTAGTTAAATTAGGCCAATTAATGCTCGAAAGCATTAGTTTAACACAAGCTTAAAATCTGAGACACAAGTGTTTAAATTTATTAATACACACAATTTTCCACGTGTGCACTTGTTTTTCTAGAATGGCTCGTAACACAGCGCTGAAGTTTGCCGTCGTAAATGTACATAAATTTGTTATATCTATATAGGCGTATAAAGGATACATCTTTAAATTGTTTGTTCACTGAGTAAATCCCTATGGGAACCAAGTAAGAGGAAAATGTTCAAATTAATGCGTAAAAAAATAAGAATTAGCAACATAAATGAACTGAAATTCTTTTTTTTACAGTGTTTAGGCTTTTATTTTTTGCAAATACTGCTTTCCCCATTATTTCTGCCAACTTTCATTAACGTAGCTTTGATTATGTCATCCCTACAGATTAGTTTATTAATTCTTACCTGACCTTAAGTTTAATCATGGGTCGTCTATCCTAAATCGAAGACCTCCATTGAGATCCCTCAACATCGCATGGACTTGGCTGGGACAAGATTGGTGAAAATGTGGCGAAAATGCCGCACTCGCCAAGAATCGGAGCGGTTAGAACCGAGGCGCAAACCTACTACGTATTCGTCGCTAAGATTTGGAATCGTTCCTTCAAACGATGAGTTTGAAAAACACACCCCGAATCATGCGTCAGATGTATGCTGTAAAATCCAGAGGTCCCTATACAGGCCTCCGCTGGTGATCGCCTTCCTGCCTTGTCGAAGGCACGCTTCCAGTTCTAGCCCTGGCGAGCGCCGTCAGGTATACTGCGGGTGTAATCAGACTAATCCACATGACTCGAAGCCAAACCCCCCGAGGCAGCCATCGGGTTATCATAACCAGTCCCTGCGCCAGCCACCCAAGTTGACGGCCAAAGAACGGATACAGAACCGGACTGATTGCTCGCGTCACGGTGCCGACTATATTCCTAAGAGCATTCGACAAACCCGTTCAGATTCGTGTCAGACCCCACACGTGTCCGCCGAATGAAGTCTCCTAATAATCTTGTAATTCCCGTAGGAACGCAAACTGTCGGATGTAGAATGCAAACTCAACTCGAAGAAGTGGGTAATCAGGGAGAACGCTCTGTCAAGCGTTATTGCTAGTTTATCGGATGCAACAGCCGTAGGTCGCCGCGCTGTTTAACGAACATTAAAGCAAGACGATTTACGCTGAAAGGAGAGCCATAACGACAGCGCCTGGCGTGAGTCGAAATTAGATTACGAATGCGAAAGAATGTGCTTTTCCTTCGCACTACAAAATATCCGCCTCTCATTCGTGCCAAATAGTCAAGACGTACCAAGCAAGGCGCTTTTGCATACTTTTGCAACGCGTTTCGTCTGCTCACAGCTTTCCAGAGGCGAGCCCGAAGTGCGAGAATACAGGCGGGATAAAGCGAAGAGAAAAAAAAATGAGAGAAAGAAATAGCGAGGAGGCGAGGGGAGAGGATGAAGGAGGAGGATATTGTGTTCGAAGCGACGCATGCGCAGTGGTGTTCCCGCATCCCCCCTCCCCCCCTTCTCTCGCCGGCGGATTTTTTCGAGGTCACGGCCGCCTCTCTGTCTGTCGCCCGCAGACGAGCGGAGCCGTTTCTCTTCCCTCTTCATCTTCCTCCTCCTCTCCTTCTTTGTTTTCTTCTCTCTCTCTCTCTTTCCTACCCTTCTTCCGACCATCTCTTCCTGACTTGTTTACCTCTTCGTTTTTTCCCTTATGCAATTCCCGCCGTCGTTTGGCCGCTATCTCCTTCTTCTTATCCCCGGATTCACATCTTTCATTTCCGTTGGTCTGTACAACGCACCTCCAGCTCGGTCCTTCTGTTTATCCGGCGGGGGAGGGGGAAAAATGAAAAAAAAAAGATGGCCGCTTGGATCGATTTCGAGGAGGCAAGTCGAGGAGCCGTTTCTTTCTTGTTTTTTTTTTCCCGCTAGCGCGCAGAGAAGCCATGTTTTTTTTTTTTTCGCTCGATCTGGATGATGCGTTTTATGGAGTCCGAGTTCCTATTTGCGGAGTTTTGCTGCGTACGCTTTCTTTTTTTGCTGCGTTTATTCGATTTTTTTTCTACACGCGCGCTTGGGGCTTACGTCACAAGCGAGGCACGTGTGTTACTTGTGCGCCGAATGATACGCGGGATGAATCCGTACTCCTGCTGGTGCTCTTTTCAGGACTGTTTTGAAATCTGATGAGGCAAATTGAAATCGCGGCAGAAAGTGTAGAGCCGGCATTGCGGAATTCAGAGTGCGTCTCATCGGAAGTCAGAGGGAATGTATGGCGGGAGCTACTCTGTCTCAAAATGGAGGGGAAAAATCTGAATCGACTCTCTACGAGTTCGAAATTCAGATGTGGTTGGCGCTGCTTTTCCCCAACAAAAAAATATATAAAAAATGTATATACCTGGAGAGAGGAAGGATTTTATGTCTGGTTTTTTTTTGTGTGTGTGTCAGTATGAGATCGGAAGTTGCAGATTCAGTTTCTGAGACCGGCAGGTAGAAAATACAGATCGAAGCGAAATGAAAACGCAGCCTCTGCCTTTTAGATTTTTGCGCACTGGTAAATGAACCCCTTGTGGCACCTCGTATAGTCAAGGTATAGTTTCAGAAAGCCAAAATCTGTTCCAAACTTCGAAAGGCAAACAGATGACGAGGCAGAGGACTTTCTCTCTAAAATAAAATGAAAACAGCGAACTGTCGTTTTGTAAGTTTCTTAGAAAAAGGAGACTTGGAGTAATGAAAATAACAGAACATCTAGATGAGGGATGAGCAGCAAAACCTGACGGCTGACCCACGATTACTGTCTTGAGACGGCAAAAAGGAGTGTATTGACACACACACACACACACACACACACACACACACACACACACACACACACACACACACACACACACACACACACACACACACACACACACACACACACACACACACACACACACACACACACACACACACACACACACACACACACACACACACACACACACACACACACACACACACACACACACACACACACAGCACGCACGCGACACACACAGCGACACACACACACAAACACGCACACACACACAACACGCACACACACGCACACACATACACACGCACACACACACACACACACACACGCACAGCGCGACACACACACACACACAGAATATCAAGGATCTCCAATGAAAAAAATTTCTATTTAAAACTATGAAGTCTGTTTTAAGAGGCTAACTTGGTGGCAAGGTTGCTTTGATAGCCCTGACTTCTTTTCTAGGGCATGCAGGTTTGTTTGTGGTAGCAATCATGGTTAGAGTGAACGCTTATCTGTATTAAATGCGCCTAAACTCCTCCACTTCAGCTATATGCCTGTAGGGGACATGACGTGCTAAATATAACTTTTTCAGAGATAAGATGGCCAGCTGTGAAACGCCCATTAAAAATAAGGTTAGACCCAAATACTAAACTAACAAGTGTGCAGGCTTAAGTGGTCGTGGACGCAGTCCTTTCCATATGTGTACAGTGTTTGTGCACTTATCTCTGCACACTTGAACTATGTGCTTCCTAAGTAATTTAATCATTTTTTTTATCAGTGAGGCCGAGCCCGCTGTGACTTCAGAAAGCCAACTGCCATGTATCTTCTAAACGGGGATGATAACCAATGCCGCAAGCGCCGGCATTCCCTAGGAGCATGAGTTCACTGATAGTGCTCAGGAAGCAGGATCTTGCCTTATCTCCAGGCCTCGTGTAGGTAATTATGTACATCTGTCTATTGCAGTGTTAAAAAAAAAAAAGAACGGATCAGTTCGGCAGCTTAAGCGCCATTAGAAGTCGGACAGTAATCAGTATGCGGCACGTGTAATCATCATCCTCATCACTCCTTACAAAGTTTTGCGTAGCATCCTTTCAGGTTGTTTGCTTTATCTAGGTCCTCCCAGGCGCCAAATAACTTACATGATTCTTTCTCTTAACCACAAAACTAATTTTGTTGTAAGTAAGCATTCTTCCCTATGTGCATTTAACTAAACATTTCTCAATATATTGTAGCATGTTTGTAGCATCAAGGAGAATGGACATCATCAAGTGGGACCCGTGCGACTGCTATTTTTTTTGTGTGTTACATGCTTGGGAGCAGCACCTAGGCTTAAGAAAATATTTTCATTAATGCCGACAGTCCGAACCTTTGCTCAGATCTGGAGAGGATATATGTGCATCCCTCTTCCCACCACCCATCTTCATCGCCCGGGCAACTCCGGCAATTAATGAGCGAAGCTGCGACGCACAGTGGCGCTGGATGCGTTCAACATTCGAGTCTTATTTCCCTCTCTTTTTTTTTTTTTGCTTCACTTACTTCATGTCAGAGACAGGAAATCGGGAGGGAAGAAAAGCTGCTAGAGAAATGCAGCGAGCGGAAGACAGTGATTCATGTTGAAGCCAGCGTGAGCGCGCAGGCGACCCGACTTGTTTACTCAACGAGCAACAGCGGGGGACAGCTCAGCCAGCAGAAGCAGGCTGCGAAGCAGACGACGGCACCGGAAGCTCGCGTAGTCGACGCCGTCTGCTTTTGAGCGGCTGCGGAAGCCAATCACGACGCGCTCTCGCAGACGACGGTTATTACTTAGATATGGAAAAATCTTTATCCTCGAACCGCGCCTTCCGTCATCACCCAGTCCCGCCGCGCTCTTGCAGACGGCAGATAATATTTCGATATATGAAGCCCGAGAGTTTCAAGCTCAAAACGCTCTTCCCTTCGCATATATGCGTTCGTAAACTCACGCCGGAGTCTTGTTTCCCCCTCAATATGTGCTCCTGGCGTGCCTGACATTTCGCTCAATACACTCGGAGAAGCTTTCGCTTTAAACATCCAACCGTCTTTTCTGTGCGTAGTTTTCGGGAGCCAGCACACGTGTGTGGCCTATATGAAACGGGACTCTTCGACCGTTTTCCTTCAGGACTAACTTTGTGTCCTGTCTTTCCAGCAGTTTGCTCAAATGATGACGTATCACATCGATCTCAGACAGTGATAAGCCGTAATCGTGCCGCTTTCTAAACTTACCGTTCGCAATTTTGAGCGCTGGCTGGTTAAAAGCTGGGAAACCAACAGACCTTCTCGTCACCTGATCTAGTTAAATGAGTCTAAGAATAATGGCTGCTCAAAGATGGTAAGCAGTTAATGCTATGTGACTCCGGAACTCGCAAACGAATCCTTCTTCGGTTGCGGCTTCCGGAAACTGGACGCAGGAAAGCCTCGTAATCTGAACCATAATTTCACCGCTGGTAAAAATAACTGTGGTATGAAGAACAGACTCTCAGGCAGTTATCAATACGGTGCCCTTTTGGGCATTAAATATTGGTGGACCTGCTATATACTTTACTGTTTTATCCACGGAAGATGCGACACTTGGTTGAGCTTCAAGTTTGGCATGAATTTCTTTCTGGATTCTCCTGAACGGCTACCGAATAAGTCTCTCTTATTCCAACTACTTATGTGAGAGCAAGTGTTTTACTGTCGATGGTTTATCATAATAATTATTAGTCCATAGCAGGGCAAATTCCTCTTCCAGTGACCTCAGGGCAGGTAAACTTGATTAATTCAATAAATACTGCACTCGGCACCGCCAAGCGTTTCACGGGGTGTTTATATCACACATCGTACATTCTTTGCTACTAAAACTGTCGAGGCTAAAATTAAGCCTCGACAATTAATAACCTTCCTATCGTTCATTGCTTTTTCAGTGCTACTTTGAACTGAATGAAAATTACACCTTGACAATTAAAAACCTCTTCAGTATTAGCGCTCACTAGTAATATTCTTAAATTGATTGTTTGACAATGGTGATTCAACATTCGCAGCTTTTCCCGCTAATCGGGCGGCGATGAAGATTTGATCGCAAAGCAGTTAATTGAACGCGATACTGCCAAAGTACGGTTCACGTTACGCATCCATCTGAGCGCATCCTGAGCTTTAAAAAAGTGTGAGGTTGAACATGCCGTGCTATCTGAAGTTAAAGATATCGTTCTCAAGTCCACCCTTGTCAACCCACAAGTGTAACCGACAACAGCCATGCTCATTACTCTACGGCCACCCTTCCGTTTCACTACCTCAGCACATCGATAGAGTCGAATTGAAGGCCTCGCGACGATCATCGGTCCAATCAATGGGTTACAGCTCTCTTTATCACAAGACATGACTTCTCAGATTTAAACGGGAGGAGGAAAAGTCTAAAATGTTTTTATTGGATTACAGTTAGAAGAAGACAAAAGTTGCATGATGATGATAATGAACTTATTTTACGCAGATTACGGAGGTGCGTGGCCGACCGTGAATAACACAGGGCTGCTTTTTGGTGCCTCCAGGATTTCTTATTCGTGCCTGTAGCACCGGTCGTGGCAACCGGAAGAGATTTAACAATGCTAGCAGTAACAGCAACGTACAATTGTATTATGCCTGCGTTGCCCTCCGCGTTATCGATAATGCACCCAAGCCTTTTCTCAGTTATCAGTTCGCGGTTACTAACAAAGAACAGCGACAGAAAAAAAAAAGAGTCATTCTTCGGGCAGTTCTCCAGACTCGGCGCGGTTGCGATCATTGTTATACGAGGGTATGATTAACTCGAATGATTACTCGCAATCGAAACTCATCTGCATCTCCCCCCTGTTGTTCTCGTTGTCTTATTTGTTGTCGTACAAGCGAACTCATCGAGCCTCCAAACAACTACATAATATTGCACTCTGAAAGGCAGGCAACCATCGCCGCTCATAGGCATAAATGGCTGTAACACGAACATGCATGAGCGAGAAGCACGCTTATGTCATGCGTTTCAATGGCAAAAGATCATTCCCCTCGAGTGCCGCGTTAAAAGCGAAGTAAAAAGCACGGGGAAGTGCATAAGCCTCAGTTTCGTAGCCGGACGGATGGGCGTGGCCCCGCCAATGGATGCTGATTGCGGCCCAGAAGTAGTCCCAGCTAATCGGTCGTGTCATCCCGCACATGCACGCATACACTTGGCTATATCTGTTCGCTGACGTCTATCCGTGAAGCCGTCAGTGCTTATAGTCCGGCACGCGAGAGACCGCTCCGCTTTAAACGATGGCCGTAGAGGGTGAGGGGAAGGGGGGGGGGGGGGGGGGGGGGGGCTAACGGCTGGCGCAGCTGGCGGAAGCCACGAATCAATGAAGACCTCCGCAGAGCGACGGCCGGACTAATGACCGGCTGTAATGACAGATTGTGCACGCGGCGTTCGTAGTATACGTCGTACTGTTGTCTTGGGAACGGGAAGGTTAGTACGCACAAGCACGCCTGAATGTAATTGCATGGTCTCCGTTTCCGGTCTGGCGAAATTTGTAGATCCCAAGTGCTGGAGTGTGTACGCGTATGTCCTAGCCCACCGCCGCTAAAGTCTTTCGCGTTCGTAGGCTCGCGTTGATCTGAATAAGGAAGTTGTCTTGCAATAGCGTCTTTAGAAGTGCTGTGCAGTTTTCTCGGATGGCTGCGAATTTCATGGTGTGTGCGGTTAGTTCCGTGGCATGCTTGGCCCGTGAGCCGTATTTGTGAAGTTTATTTCCTTCCTCGTTATGCTGTAACGTGTGCCGTTTTGCAGAGTCAACTGAGCGGAAAAATATAAAAAAACACTTAGGCGATCTTCGGTGGATCGTTTGGATGCTTTAGCAGCCAAACATTCGTTATAGCCGAGATTGACCCACTGAAGTTCGTTATATCGGAGGTGGTACGTTGCATTCGAGGCACAGACAGAAAAGTTCATTACATCCGAGGAGGCACACTTAGGTTCATTATGTCGAAGGTTAACACACAAAAATTCGTTGCGTACGAGGTATACTCACTAAAGTTCGTTATACCCGAGGTGGCATACTGAGGTTTGTTATATCCGAAGTTTACACACAAAAACTTGTTATAAAAGAGGCGGCATACTAAGGTTTGTTATATAAAAGGTACTTAATATATACTAAGTTCGATGGCGGGTAGACTGACACCTGGCACTCGCTACTGGCTGACGGCGATTGCCATTTACGCTTGCGTTGACCCTTCTAATGCTAACCAATTAAGTAAAAATGCACTGGACCAGTTCTTTAGTGCTATTTCACCTTTCTGTTCCTGCTACTTGATAGGCTGCGCGAGTAACCTGTGCGCGATATGTGTGGCATGTTTCTTTCCTTGCACATTTCTAGATTCCTCGACAATGTCGTTGAAATTTATTAAGAATTGTGGGTCTTGCTTTGTGCTTTGCGCGGCAGAAGTTATTCCTTCCGGATTCGGGGTCACGTCGTGCCTATGTTGTCTTCTCGTTTTTTATGGCACTTAATTTGCATAACAAAAAGCCGGCGCGCTCCAAGGAAAGGTACCAGAGTCTCGTGAATATGCATTTAAATAAGAAATAAAGGTGTGAGATGGCGTCACAGTTTCGCGGACAATATTTCAATTCACAAAATTTCAATTTCAATCACAAAAGAGTATTGTTGAGAAGGCTGTTGCCTTCGCAACAATATATGTTAACCACTTAAGTAGTTAGCATTCCGCATTAAAGAGCATACCTCCTCTTTCCTCTTCCTTGACCCGAGAACTACCGAGAAACCTGCTTTTTTTTTTTAAATAGTTCTCCTCCATATGCGCGATATCTTCAATGTTTGTCCGCGTGCGACGCGGAACTAATAATAAAATTGGTTCTTACAAGCACGGGGTGTATAGAGCGTCGCCATTCGTGCTGCCCATGCATGATGCATGTACACGTCTGCATCATCCCGAGCTAGTCGTTCAATAAAAACAAGAAAAAAAAACAAGATAAAATACTGGCCTTGGCATTATACACGACCACATTTCTTGTGCGCCCCCAAACAAGGGGGTAGTTTTGTCTTGGCGCTATTTTCAGTTAGAGAATGTGCGGTGATACGTCGAAGTAATGGTTAATTTCGCTTCCTAACCACAGCCTGTGCAAGAGACCGAAAGATATAGAGGACTCGTAGAGAGGGGGGGGGGGGGGGGGGGAGGCGATGCTAGACGAGGGGTATGATGGAAGAAGGGTGACCGAGTTGGAGAGAGGCAGGGAGGGGGGAGGGGGGTGGAAAAGGACCTGGGGAAAGTGCCGCGTAACTGGTCTTTTCGCCTTGGCGCGAGTTAACGGCCTCATGTTCCGGTTGACGAGACGTCGGCCAAGGTGGGCGGGGCCTAATTGCAGACGCGTCTGTCGCCCATTCACCGGGCAAACCAAACGGGCGCTGGTGGAAGCTGAAGCCGCATGCGGCAAACGAGACAAGAAAAAAAATAAAAGGAAAAATGAAGCTTTCTGTTCTTGACGTTCGCTCTTTTCTTTCTTCAGTTTCTTTTTATTTATTTTTTGCAACGAAGGCTAGACCAACTTACTGCACAACAGCCGGTTTAATTTGCGCAGACGTTTTCCTCTGACCTGTCGTAGTTATCAGAGGGGTAAGGGGCACTTAGCACAGGCAATAATTTTAAATATAATTTACTTCTCAGTAGTTTCGATGGTGAAGCTAGCAAGAGCAATAATTTCTAACATTCAGCAGTTTCGATTATGGCTGCGAAAGACATTCTCGTTCATTACATTCCGGTAGGATTACCTGCTTTCTCTCATCCATAATTTCGTAATGGACTGGAGAGAGGGAAAAAATACCTCGCGGTAAAGATGTAGTCAGAAAGCTGAGCGACTAAGCAGATTAAGATAATCGGCAACAAATTGACCATGTGTGCGTAGTGAACGATAAAAAAGGTAGATTTATCGAACCTTAAAGAAACAATGTCGTAGATCAGAAAGCTCTAACAGCAATCTGGTTGTCATTAAATTCGTCAAGCATACGGGTTTGGACTGGGTTTTTCTAGTCCTCATGTGCAAGACCCGAGTTTCTACGAGCAAATTAATGCATTCAGCGCAAATGGTAACGCATTATTTCTAATAAACGATAAGATAGTATTACTTCAAGTTGTGGCAGTTTTGGGGCGATGCCAAACAAGGACACATTATTTCTCCAATTTGCTAAGATATAAACTAGCATCATACTATCGAGCTGAAAGCTAGCGATGCCTTAAAAAACGAATACAAAATATCAAGGGTTACTTCAGGTCTTCTAAAATTTTGATAAATTCTGATGACCAGGCAGGGGGGTCGTGTTCAATAAGTTTTTAAAGAAAACTGCATGAAGTGCGAGAGTCTGCGAGAATAGCTTGAATTTTCGAAGACTTCGGTAAAACCTGGGTGGCTCCTGCTGTTCGCACTTTTAACTTTACTAAAACCCGTGCAAAGCGCCACAAGGCGCGCCCTTAAATTCGATACTAATGCATCCGCTTTCTGTTAGTTTCCGCACCATTGTCTCTGCTTTCATTTCTAATCTTTCGCTGCGCTATGCCCAACTGTCTGATCCATATCCCGTTCCTTTTTTCTTTATATTGTACAGCTAACGTCATTTCTTGCTTCCATAGTGTTGTAACTACGCCCCGTATTGCCTGCATTGCATTTTGTTAGCCGCTTACTTTTTGCATCTCCTATACAAAACCCCGACATTGCCTTCTATATGTATATATCATGTACAATACTTGTTGCCGCATTGAGTGTTTTTTGTATATTTTTGAATGCTGCTGAACTGTATTCAAGAAGGCCGGGCTTCGTCAAGCTGCGCATGTGAAGTATTTTTCCGTCGCCCCCTTTCTTCATCACGGAGAGAAAATAAATTTGACTTGACTTCACTCCAGCGTCTGAAGCGTAAAGCGTGCTTCTCTGCGCAACGGAAACGCAGCGCGGAAAAGCCATCTCAAGAGAGCTTCGAAGCCATATTTTATGAAGGAGGGTGCCCTCGCCTCTCTTTCACCCACCTTATTCCTTTCAGCTCAGCGCTGTTCAGGTGTCCACCAAGAATGGAATCACTAACGCGTACTTCCTTCCCTCACAACATCTGCACCCTAGAAAAGTGTCGTGTTTGTAGTGAAGTTCACCTCAATATAACAAGACTCATAATAATAATAATAATTGGTTTTGGGGGAAAGGAAATAGCGCACTATTTGTCTCATATATCGGCGGACACCTTAACCACGCCGTAAGGAAATGGACTGAGGAGGGAGTGAAAGAAGAAAGGAAAAAAGAGGTGCCGTAGTGTAGATGGGTTCCGGAATAATTTCAACCACCAAGGGATCTTTAACGTGCACTGACATCGCACAGCACACAGGCGCCTTAGCGTTTTGCCTCCATAAAAACGCAGCCGCCACGGTCGGGATCGAACCCGGGAGCTTCGGATCAGTAGCCGAGCGCCTAACCACTCTGCCACCGCGGCGGGTCACAAGACTTATCGCCGTGGTCGAAGTAATGCAGATAAAAAGATGGAATATATGTACATTGTTCCAGTAAAAAATTACGGCTAGTCCTGAATTCTTTTCTTTAGTTTGACGCACTCTTGGGTATTTTCTTTTTTTTTTCTGCAGTGAGACCTTGTGACTGAAGCTTTACGTCTGAACAAGGAAGCTTGTGCTCAAACCTGAACGGTGCCCAAGCTGTCGACGATGAGGTATGTGGCATAATGATGACAACATGAAGAGGTAGATTGTGGGAAATATCCAAAATGAGTGTAATGCTTTATACGTGGTTCAATAGGGACAGCGTTGTGAACCCCCATGAGATTCTCAATACCGTCTTCCACAGCTGAGCAATTAGTCACGTGTTAGTTTTTAGTAACTGTTCCCAATCTATTTTCCGCAATTACTGATGGACGAACAGTGGAGAGGTTTTCCTTTCGGTTCACTGACTTGTTCCTAGATTAACAGCTATAGCTATTTTTTATACAGTTTCTTTCTGGTTCTTTTCTTTTTTCTAACCCAAGCAGAAATCTATCATTTTTGTTTAAAAGCACAAAAACAGGCAACGGCTTAAAAAAAACAATTTTAATTAACGAAAAGAAGCAATCCAAACAATAAATATAGCCCTCAAATTGTCGCACTTGGCTTGAAAACCGTTAACTCGCTTGCACAGGCCTACATCCCTTTCTCGGCGCAAATATAATTTTTGCATTCACAAAATACAAAAAACTAACCGGACCAATAAGTGCGAGTCTCGTTTAAAATATAATTTGTCATCCACACTTCAGACCAACTGTTAGAAGCCGTCACTAGACCAGCAGGGAAAGTGGGTTTCAGTGATCGTTGCATTTACTTTTTTCTGATTATGCATCCGCCTGACATACACAAAAATTAATGAAAAATTAATAATGACAGAATAAAACAAAGAAATCAGTTAATGGGGCGGCAGCCGAAAAGAAACAGACTCGCGTATAAAAGGTTCGTACTATAGCGTGCAGCAACAACGATAAACCTTGCACGAACTCTTCCCCTCCATCCCCACCCCCTCCCCCAAAAAAAGAACTTCGCTTACCCTCCCTGTTCCACCCAATCTCGGTGCCACCACCACCAGGATTACAGGGGGCTGAGTCTGGAGGAGGGTGCATTTCCTATCTCTCCTCCACCCCCGAATCACCCTCGCTACGGCGAGCCAAGCGCCGGTGGTTTCCTCCTCTCCACTACTTCGGGCGAGCCTCTCCGTCAACGGCCGCATTTGCAAACTAAAAACGGCCGCATCGGTGCCGCACCAGCGCCGACCATCAACGTCGCTTTAAGCTCCGGCGAGTGGGGCCCTGCTGTCTCTTAACGAACGCACACTACCGATATATATCCTGCCCAAGGGCACTGGCGGATTCGCTCAAAACGCGAAACAATAAGAAACGGAAGGGAACGCAACACACGAAAGAAAAGCCGTGCAACGAAAACGAAACCGGAAAAAAAAGTGAAAACGACGTGGCCGCAGCTCTGCGGCGCTGGTGTCGGTAGGAGCGCGCGGACGGGGGGGAGAGAACACGGGGAAGGCGAATGAAAAGAGCGGCGCCATAAACAAGAGCGTTATAAACGCAAGTCATACATACAACACACACACGCACGCGCTAGGAGTACTGCTTGCTGCTAAGATCGGAAGGGAATAGGCGGGGCATGCAGAAACGTGTTCGTTCTTTGCAGACGACAGATCTGCTTGCATGCGCCAAGGCGGAGAGAAGCAGACGACGGCCAACATGGCGGCGACGATGAGGAGCAAGGAGCAAGTAAAACAAAGTTGGGAACAAAGATACAGGGCATGAGGATCGGGGGCTTCAGGGTAGGAAGTGTCCATGGAGGGGGGGCAGGACTTTTCTGCTCAAGGCGTACGACGAGACAGAGAAGTGGCGGCAGTGTGAGGAGGGGCAATGGAGGAGAGGCTTTAATCCTCCATCCCCTGACACCGGAGACAGCGCGTTGTTCGAGTGGGCCCGGAGCGCACACAACCCCCTGCTGCGAACCGGGAGGGTATCGAATGCTGCCGGCAGCGGCACAGGCTGGAGGCGTGACGTCATCGCGTTCCCTGGGCCGCTGCTGTGGGAGTTGGTGTCGTCTTTAGTCGCCTGCTTCGATGTCTGAGCACTGATGCGATGGTGTCTTTTGCACGCTGCGAAGATAGGCTGGGTCATCGCGGTATTTGACGGAAGGGTGTTGATGAAGCGAGTAATTGGTGGGCTGCAAAGCGTTGGTGAGTTGAGCACGCTAGTTTGACAAGTGTTAGATCTATTCGAGGTCATTTTAGCGCCGATACTTCCCGACGCCGGAAAGACATGCACTCGATGTGATGAAAAGAAAAACAGCCGTATGTTTACTGCAGAGACGTCGACAGTGAACCTTTTTTTTTTTTTGCAATAAAAGACGCATGATCTCGAAGCGCGCCTGGCGCAGGCAGTATACACGTGTGGCGAAGATCGTGACGCGACGCCATCGCTCATTCGTACGCTTGGCTCCTGTATTAAAGGCAGCACACTGTCCACAACCAACAAACCATATTACTCTCTAATTACGAGTGAAAAGCATGCTCTTTCCTTTCTTGCCAAATGATTTTCCTCTGGATGGATATTGTCCATCAGGTAATTTCACGCTCAGTGTGGAACTAACAACAGAATTTCTTGTTTTTGTGCAAATTGACTGAAGCAGCCCTCCTCGGTTACCCGATCGATGGTCTTAGCCAGCCAAAGCAACAGCTCTGTGAGAAATAATCGAGTGTGGCCTAATCTGCGTAGCACTCAGTCTGTTCCGGCCCTCTTCCGGCGCCTAAATGACGTCAGTATCCTCGAGATACCTAGCATTCCACGGTGCGTAAAAAACGCGCATAATCCAATTTAGTCGTGTATTCTTTTTTTTACTTTTCTGGAGCTGTTACTAAAGGCCATGTCTTTCTCTTCCGCTGTTTCGGTTTGGTTTATGGAGGTTTAACGTCCCAAAGCGACTCACGCTATGAGGGACGCCGTAGTGAAGGGCTCCGGAAATTTCGACCACCTGGGGTTCTTTAACATGCACTGACATCGCACAGTACACGGGCCTCTAGAATTTCGCCTCCATCGAAATTCAACCGCCGCGGCCGGGATCGAACCCGCGTCTTTCGGGCCAGCAGCCGAGCGCCATAACCACTCAGCCACCGCGGCGGCTCCTTCCGCTGTTTCAGCGTTCTGTAGCGTCCTCCTGCGAGGTTCTGTGAAGTTCCTTCTTGAATAATTTCATTATTTATCACGCATCCATGCCGTTTTCTCTGTTGTACGCCGAGCTTGAATCTGCGGTATGTTTCATACTTAGAGGGAACACGAGAAATGGCTAAACCGGCTCTTAACGTCGAGAAAAGTAGGTTTCACATCGAAGTTATGTCGAGTGCTGCTTCAGGGGCCTCTACTATTGACCACTCGGCTCCTTTTTTCACCTCGAGGTTAAACCTACTTTTTTCGAGTTAAGAGCCGATTGTACGTATTCTTGTGCTCCCTTCGAGCATGACGAAACATACTGTACCAGGTGGTCCAGCCTTAGGCAGGAGGTTTCCTTTAGCCGCACCATCTGAGACTGCTGTCGTCTCGAAGGCCAAATGAAAGCAAAAACAAAAGAAAAGCTCACACCACTCGCTCAGGTGCGTTGCACGAAACACGGAGGGCAACGGGCTAGCGAAAAGCAGCAGCCAAGCAAAAAAAAAAAACGAAGTAGTTGCATTGAACGCTATGCTTCCCCGATAAATTGTTGTCTCAGGCTGAATAATAATACTAATAATTGGTTTTTGGGGTAAGGAAATGGCGCAGTATCTGTCTCATATACCGTTGGACACCTGAACCGCGCCGTAAGGGAAGGGATAAAGGAGGGAGTGAAAGAAGAAAGGAAGAGAGAGGTGCCGTAGTGGAGGGCTCCGGCATAATTTCGACCACCTGGGGATGCTTAACGTGCACTGACATCGCACAGCACACGGGCGCCTTAGCGTTTTTCCTCCATAAAAACGCAGCCGCCGCGGTCGGGTTCGAACCCGGGACCTCCGGATCAGTAATGTCTCAGGCTGCAGCAGCAGCAATCACGGTAACAAGATTTCAAAAGCCAGCCAGAGGGCACTGCGAACGGTAACACGGCTGGTGGCTGTGTCACAGTTATTTCTCTTCTTTCTCTTTCCCTCTCCACCAAGTGTAGACGCAAGGTCCCAAAGCGCGCTGCCTGCTGGAGCGTCTGGTCAGTGAATTAACTGATACCGGCGTTCGGCTTAGCGCTGTGATTTCAGCTCCCGGGGAGATACAACAGAGCTGGTTTGGGGAAAAGGGAAAGCTCGAGGGATCGCGGGTGAGCACATTTGCTGTGGCCGTTGGGAAGTTTGCACATATACACACTGTGGCAAATGCATCTGTTTGCTTGTCTAGACCGGGCTTCCGACATGGCAGCGGCACACATAAGAGCGAAATGTGTACAAGGGCAGGCAAGCACAGACAGGGTTGTGTGTTCATTTTTTCCTCATTCTTCCCTATACATTCTTTTCCTTTTCCTTTTTTTCCCGGTTTCCACAATGCAACCATACACCGACCAGCCCTACTTTTCAACACCCCGCAATGTTTAAAGGGCCAGACCCCTCCCTACCCGCACCCTATTCCTTTCCCTTTGGCCACCAGATGGCGTCGCGGGACATGAAAGGCCGTCCGGGAGGGCGTCGAGGCGGGGAAACCGGGAAATGGGGAAGCCCTGCATGCATAGCAAACGGTCCTTTTCTCCCTTCCTTCCTGCCTGCCTGCCTGGCTGGCTTTGCGCCTGGAACGAACGTGCTGGGAAATGAGATTACGCAACTGGCTGCCAGGGCTTGTCCGGGGAGGAATGCGCTTGTAGCAGGGGAGAGGGAGCTCGGATAGAGGGAAAGGAAGTCGGGGCATTCGGGAGATGGGGAAGCGGGAAATAGTGGGGAACCGGGAACGGCTGCGGCTGCCTCGCCTGTCCTTCATTCAGTGCCAGAGGCAGCAGGAATCGAGGGCGGCGGTGGATGTCCATGTCTGCAGCCAGTTTTCGGGGTTCGCTCGTATCCGCTGTGTTGCGATTGGCGACGCCACTGCCTCGATTGAGTTATGGAAGGGGAAACAACAATGGAGATTGAATAGAACCTTGCAAGATCAGTGGAGAAATCAGTGCCGCGGCGTTCCGCTTGGGGGAGCAGAGAAGGGGGGGGGGGGGGGTACAGCAGTAGCAGAGGTGCTCAAGGCTTGCGAGGCTAAAACTGAACAAGAAAGAGGGAATTAAAGCTGGCCGTTTCTGGCATTGTAGTACTGCAAGGGTTTATCGGCGGACTTTGTTATCCTTTTATTTTGTTCTGCCGGTTAATCGCGTCACATGAGCATGCTATGTAAGTACAGTGCCAGCCCTTAGTTTAATTACGCGGTCGCTTTTAACGTCGCTCTGAACGCACATTCAGGTGTCCTCTTCTGTTTTCTTCTTACGTGCTGGGAGCCATGAAGTACGTCTGCGTGTCGTTTGCCGTTGCCATACGCAGTAATGACGTAGGAGAACCTTGTCATGCGTGCTATACACGCAACCCTGAAGATCAAACAGCAATGCGTACTGGCGGTATTGGTCTTCAAGCTTCGTGCCTGGCCGAGTCCGCACGGGTGGCAGTGTACCGTTGTCGACGCTTCGGTCGCTTTTCGTAATCAATTCGCTTCTTCCTTTGAAGCTTTCGTCCAATATATTCGGCCAGTGCCAACACTATACGTATCGACATGATGTTCCCATCTGTGCCAGCCAGCTCCTTCGATACACAACGGAACTGGTACCGAAGTGAAGGTGCATATCGCGCGCAGCTGAAACGAATTAGTGGCGGTTGTCCCTGGCAACGGTCATCAGAAAAAGCGTTTTCGGCGAAATATATATATTTTTTTCCTGCCTAGTGCAGAGAGGCGTAGGCGTTGTTCTGTGCGGAAACAGCAAGGAGTATCGCGCTTTGTTTTCATCGCCTTATGTGCGGCGTTCTATCCGTCTTCCTGAACATGGCGCCGCTGTTTCGGTACACCCATCATGGAACACAAGTTATCATATCCTTAACATAAGACAGCGTATCAGCAAACAAATAAAATTGCGGGATGACCAGTAGTCTCATGCGACAGTTCTGCGATAGGAGTTGGGTTTAACCTCGATGCTTTTGCTCAAAATGAATGCTTTAGCCTAAGCCGAGCCTCTCCACACAGGAGCCTTCACAGGCCCTTCTTGGGCTGACAGTATCAATAAACAAACAAACAAACAAACAGATTTTTTTTTGTTGGGGGGGGGGGTGAAATTGGGCAAAAATGGGCAGGTGACGGGAGACGCTTTTGAAGGGTGTAGGTGGGTTGGGGTGGTGTCTGGTGGGTGGTGCTTCTGGAAGGCAGCACGTGTTCCCACTGTTTTTTGGACTCGATTACACTGTCGCTTTCTCGTCCCGCTGTTGGCTGGATTTCCAGTGGGTTGATGCCTTGTGGAGGGTGAAGTAGTTTAGTTGGTTGTGGGTGGCGCTTGTGAAGGGTGCAGGTCTCACTCTCTGGGGCTGCAGACGGACGCCACCTTTTTCGCATTGTGACGCAGTAAAAAGAGCCCACCACGAGCGCAAAGACACCACCTTCCCATATTACATAAATGAATTATCATTATATGACTTGTGATGTGGCACTTTAAAGGGACCCTAAAATGATTTCGATGGGCGTATTCTAGTGCAAAATATCTGTAGAGGTGGTCTTTGTGGGTATTCGTGTCAAATTTGAAAGCTCTGCGTGGACCGTATAAATTAGAAATACATTTTTTTTTAAATATTGCAGTTCGCGGTAGCTCCGCAACCGATTAGGGCGGCACTCTTCAAGTCCGTCCGTAGCCTGGTTGGCATTGTTTCCACCTGCTGCCGTCTACTGAAAGAGGGCGCTCGCCATGTACACCTGCACTTGTTCTTCTATTGCTTGCGCATTAATTACTGGTAATCGGTTGCAGTAACAGAGGGGATTCCGTGGGAAAGTATAAGCGTAGCCAAGGTCGGCAGGGAGTCAGGTCAGGAACTAGGTTAGGATTAGGTTGGCTCAGGACAGGACAGGAGGGCTAAGTCAAGATCAGGACTATACGACTTTGTCCTTCGGGACTATACGACTTTGTCCTTCGGTGATACTCAACTGGCTCATGACGGCGGCGTTCTCAGCAAAGACTGCATGCTACCTGAGCGTTTTTTTCTTCTTAGATTGTTTTCTCAGGCATGTGGCATGCAACCAAGAATGAAATCTTGAATGCAACAAACAAGATGAGATCGTAAAGGTTTCACACAAATTGTAGTATCATACAAGATGCGGCCAGAGCAGGAGGGCGTTTAGGGGGTCGCAGTCCTGCGCTACATGCCAGCATTGTGCCAGGAGCCTAGTGGCTATCACTGATGGACAAAGGCATCTAGCCTTGGTCCCGTAAGTCGCCAGAATTAAGCCGGCAGAGAGTTCAATCCATCACCTCTGCCACCCCAGCCCGGTTTCCTGCGAAGGCTCCTCCGTCCAGGACTTCAGGGTTATTGGAAAAGAATTGCTTGTGTGCGTGAAACGTAGCGCCATGCTACAAAATCCGGTACATGGTTGCTCATCAAGTAAACCCTACTACCGCACCTCCATCTATGGGAACAGCTGGTTATTTAGAAGGGTGCCAATCTGTTCCAACAAAAGGTATGTTGTAACCAAAGAACTGTAGCCCAACCAAGACGAACACAAGAAAGGGGCACACAGGACTAGCGCTAAGCTTCATCTAACTTTATTCGCTGGCAGCGCAGCAAATATAAGGAAAAACCAGAACACGTACAGACACCAGTTCTTGTGTTCTTCTTGGTTGCGCTACAGTTCTTTTGTTACAACATGCACCATCTGGCCCAACAAAAAGTTCTTCTAAAAAAGGTATGCTCACGCTTCAAGAACGAAAAAAAATCTCTTCTGATTCTGATCTGCAATTTAGGATATGAATTCGACGTGTTTGGCAGGAAATTTGATTTTCCTTTTAATTTCCTTTTTTCTAATTCTTATGCCTTGTCTTCATATGTGATAAACGGGGTTTTATTTATTTATTTATTTATTTATTTATTTATTTATTTATTTATTTATTTATTTATTTATTTATACTTTTTGTTCATCTCGCTTCTGCAGTCCGCTTGTTTACCAGATCTTCTCAACCATTTTTTATATTCCTTTTGTTCCTGCCATGGAACCAAAACACGGAAGGGCACCTTGATGGACGGCTCACAATTGTATCACATCGCGGCCAACGACTTCGAGCAACCTTTTCTCGCTGATCGCGGCGTATGTAACTCGCGAGGTTGGGAGATCGAAGTGGGGGGGTTTGTGAAGGCAGCTAGAGCTTTAGTTTCGTGGACAAACATTCATCAAGCCCCCGTGCACTGACCGATTCGACCTGCCTAGCTGTGCCCGCCGGGTTATGTATGCTCATGGCGCTGGACGACCGATTCAAGGGACAAACAAACGACCGGCCAGGGGCACTTCTTTCGGCGTTATAGCTGCGGCGTCAGCACCCCAAAAGACGAACGGAGCGACGCGCGGAAAATGGCCGGTGCTGGGGCTCGCGCACGGCGAATTCGTTCCGAACAATTTTCGCCGCCCAAGGAGTCAACGACCTTATATGGGGGGGGAGTCTCAACGTGTGTGTAGCTGAGCGAGCGGCCACCACGTTCTGGGCGCGTGCGGCTGTCAGCAACGCTCCCTTTCCCCTGAGAAAGACAAACGCCCTCTGCAGGTCCTTTCCGAAGGGCAGGAAACGCGCGCGCGCGCGCGTGTGTGTGTGTGTGTGTGTGTGTGTGTGTGTGTGTGTGTGTGTGTGTGTGTGTGTGTGTGTGTGTGTGTGTGTGTGTGTGTGTGTGTGTGTGTGTGTGTGTGTGTGTGTGTGTGTGTGTGTGTGTGTGTGTGGAGAGACTGGGCGTCTCTTTACATCATTTGTCGCAATGTGATGAGTAATTATCGCAGCGGCTCAGATTATTAATGAAGTATACCTGTACACAGTTTCAAGTGTGACGACATTGTGTAGACACGGGAACGGGGAAAGGCGGAATTTAAAATCAGAATACCGGCAGATCTATACAGCAAACGGGATGGCGCAAAAATGAAACAAGAAGAGCAAAAGATCACAACACAAGAATGCTAAAGCAGAAATCCAGCAAGGAACAAAGATCCAACTATGATTTTTCTCCACAGCTACTTATCTGGCTGCAATATCTCACTCCTATTGAGTAAGCAGGCCTCTTACGCCCTCTGTCGTGCAGTGCGATTGGCGAGCTGCCTAGCTCAACATGAACATGAACTGGCACGACCACGAATTAAAAATTGGCAGTGGCTTAGCTCGGCTATGCCAGGATATACGTAGCGAAAGCTAAGTTGTAGCTTGGTTAGCCTTGGTTAATCTTGGTTGCAAGTCCAGGTTAGTCTAGTTGTTGTCACATGGTTCGTCACGCGGTTGGTCACGTGACCAGTCACGTGGTTGGTCACGTGGTGCGGTGCGACCACGGTGGGAATGCGAGCACGGCGAACCTTCGAGTTCGTGGCCAGCGTAGCTTTCGCTACAAAAGAAAGAACACGCATTTCACCGTAGAGATGACACGTTGGACCTACTAACCAGCTTCGTCTTTTTGCAAAAGCCGGCCGATGTTTGGCTCCGCCTTCGTCGGTTGCACCCTATGTGTAGCTTGGCGAGAATGTTAAACATTCTATTTAAGCGTGCTAGCGACTGTACAGGCAGCAGCGTAAAGGTCAACTTTGGGGGATTTTTGAATATTGTGAGTTGATAATCACATAACATTCGCACCAGTCGCCTCTACCCGGTACAAAAAAAAAGCTTTTCATAACACCAAATATAAATATTTTAACATTGCAAAAACTGGGAAATGGATATCGTAACTGAGTGTTGACTAAATTATGGCCTCACAGCGGACCAGCCTATGGCGTTAGGGATAATGTCACGAAACCTTGGTTAACTAGGCGCCATCCAGTATGCAACCCTGCACGTGGTAAGGGGAATGGAGGGAGAGATAGAGAGGGGAAAAAAGAAAGGCACTTTTAAAGTTCTTGAAGGACGCAGGGCTGAGTGCAAGGTTGCGAAATATCAGTTTGTGCCCTGTGTATCCTGCAAGTAGTGGCCAACGGACACGCGGAAACGCCCATGAAAATTTCACTTAGATCCGAGCACTCAAGAAAAACGCTGTACGGTTGCCCTTTAAGGAAGAGTGTCTTGTTACTAGGATCCAGAGATAAAGGCACATCAACGATTTTAGAGAATTGACGAGTTTTCGAACGTGTGATACGCCTGTATGTAGGCTTGAATATACTAACTACAGTTCAAGCTAGATTGTCAGCATATATGAAGCACGTTGCTGGCCCGAGGCCCTTTGCTGGAAAAGCCCGTTTCTCAAGTGACACGCGCTGGGATTGGTTAGGCGAGGAAGGGTCATCGACCTTCCACTGAGTCAGCGTAACGACCAAGTCATCATTCTTGAGGGCGAGCTGACGGCCAGGAGACAGTGGAGAAGGGGGGGGGGGGTGTCGTCCTGGGAAATATGAGTCCTACAGCTACTTCCGCTACGGAGCTTAGCTAGGCGATGAAGTCTGCTGGTTACTCCTCCACATGTGGTGCCCACACACTGGCTAAGGTTAGATCAGATTTAGGCTCATCACTGCACACAACCGAGGCGAGAGGAGAAAGACTGCGCCTTTCGTTGCGAATTCTTTCTAGCTGCCGTGTATATTGTACAGCTTATATCGGAGTGTAAATTGTGCCTCTGGTTTGGATGAAACGCTTAGTACGCAGGGTGTTTCACCTAAGACTGCATAATTTTAAAAAATCGGCTTTTTTAAGTTAGAAAAGCGATTTTTTTCGGGATAGCATTCTCAGTAGTCTAGAACATCAGAATACAGCTAAGATGTGCGAACTAGCAGTCTGGTTAACAAATATTGAACAGTTAACTTTATAACTATTACTGTTAGGATCCTTAATTATTAAGAGGGGTGTAGCCCACCGTAAGTAGTATCCATATCAGGTTTTAGATTTTTGAAAACGCGGTTGGACCCCGGCGCTGTGGCCCAGCAAATTCTGGCTACATCGCGCCAAAATACATGCGCGCCAAAAGCATGCTGGCAAAGCAGCCTCTCCAGTGCGCGTAACTCGTCGAAGTAGCCAAATTTTGTTGGGCCACAGCACCGAGAGTAGCCGCATTTTTGAAATTCTAAAAACTGAGATGGTTATTACATACTGTGAGCTACACACTTCTCAATAATTAGTGTGCCTATTAGTAATACTTAAAAAGTTAACCTTTCAATATCACTTAACCAGCCTTCTGTTAGCACGTCTTAGCTATATTCTGACGCACTGCACCGCTGGCAATACTATGCCAAAAAAAGCGCTCTTTTAACTCAAAAAGCGTATTTTTAAAAATTCGGCAAAGTCCTAAGCGAAACAGCCTGTATATGCAGTTTTGGCAGCGAAGACATGATTCAAATAATATGTCTTGCTGCGTTTCGAACTTTAGTCGCGTGCTTGGAAAAGTCCAATATGAAGAAAAGTATAAAATTTCCGAACCACAAAGGAAAATTAGGGCCTCCTCATTGCTCTTGTGCGTGTTTTTGTGTATTTCTTGCACTCCTACGAGAGTCTTCAACGTCTGTTGGAATGCACATGGATCCGCTGTGTTTTTTTTTGTTTTTTTATCCCCGACCGTAAAACATGGTTGCACTGATTGCCACATTTTTTTTTTTTTTAAATAGCAAATGAATAGGATGGAAGCGATACGACTTTGACCATGCCCACTAGATGGCAGCACAAGCTTTAAAAGTAACTAAGGAAGAGGATTTTACGGCACTGAACCTTCCATGCCTATCCCGCCTATGATTCCGTTTTCTAATCATATCCCGCAATTCTGGACAAAATCATTTTGAACTGGAAACCATTTAAGAACGAATTTTTTTTCATATCATTGTCAGATTTCACCATAACAGTCAATATACCCGCAGATCACCCGACGGCAGTCTAACTCTTTTTTTTTTCTGTTAAAGTTTTTGCTATCACCAAAAGCGTTCCCCATTGATTTTCAATGGTTGTCTTAACTGTTTGATGCGATCGATGGAAACACATTAAAAGAAAGATTTTGCTACCTATCAGAAGAATGGAGCATTACCGTCAGTATTTCCATAACAGTAGCCTATATATCTTACAATTTTCCAATTTTCCAGATTTTTGTTCCAGAAGGTTGGACCTGATATTGGACTAATTTCCCATAGCCGGGAATAATGCCGCTGGTCTTTTATTGTCTGCAAGCTGTGTGCTCCTGCCCGAAACTGTCCGAAGAACCGGCGCTTTGCCATTCGCATGTACTATATACCAGCCAGAAAATTCGTTAATGCAACGTGAGCTTAGGTCAGTTTTTACCGTTTTTTTTTTCTATTTTCGGATGGCATAGAATTAACTGCACAGTTAATCCAAGCACACATGACACGCGTTGTGTAACGAGCATAGGCTTGCACAATCAAATACTTGCCATCTTTCCACCAACCATATAATCTTGCCAGAACCTTCCCAGCTCTGGAGCCAATAGAAAATACAAAACTAAAAATATCTTCTCCCCAGGATACAAGAGAAAGCTAAAAAATTGAAGAGGACACTAGAGCTCCGCCTTAAGGGCATGACGGGATAGTGTGTTGGATTAGGCTTTCCATTCTGGGCAGATTGAAACCTTTTAACGCATTTTCAATTTTTTAAATTGTTTCAATTAATCAATTGATCAATTACACAGTTTAAATATTCTTAAATAGCATCATCAAACATTGGGTTTTCATTATGAACAATTTGACACATTTGAACCTCCTTTTTAGAATTTTTTTCTTTTTTTCATTTCATTTTTTCAGTAAGGCATGTTCTCTAGAGGCCCGTGTACTGTGCGATGTCAGTGCACGTTAAAGAACCCCAGGTGGTCGAAATTTCCGGAGCCCTTCACTACGGCGTCTCTCATAGCCTGAGTCGCTTTGGGACGTTAAACCCCCATAAACCAAAACCAAACAATGTTGCCGGGCTAGTTGGTTTAGTATTTTGAAACTTGGCGCCTGTCCGTTGTCTCCGAGTCTCTTTTGTCCGTGTGAATTTATTTGCGCCAAGGTGTTTTTCCAAGTTTCATTTTTTCAGCTGCATGCGGTGTCGCGTAAAAGCGCTTTCGTTTTAACTTTGCAGGCGAAAACCTACTTTATAGGGCAAGTCAGGTGGTGTTTTAGCTATTGTTTCACGTGGTACGGACAGGCTGTATCCAAAGGCTACGTTGGGTAAGGTCATGGGTGACGAGTCGTGTTGTCTGTGTCAGACATGTACCTGCTCCATCGCACAATGACGGCGAAAGTTCCTCCACGTCCATAGCTGGGCGACCGCTTTCCCAACTCCGAACCTCTATAGGCGGGCTAGGTTAGGTTTCACCGACCCAACGGAGTCAATGACCTTCTGGAGGACTCAGCACAGGGGACGCGCACTTGTCAGGGGCTGCCCCGGAAGAGAAAAACGCCTTGCACGGTGCTTTTAGGTTCTTTTTATTCCTTTTTTTTTTCAGCCCCTCTTGAGGGCAAGAGCTTGACTTTTCTGCACATGTGCTCTATGGCGGCGGAGGCTGAGTTGGCTTTTGAGGGTCGCTGCGTTTTCAACAGAGTGGGGGCCTGGGGTCGGTGAACAGCCAAAGGCCCTTCGCTGCTGGCACGGCTTGTAGACCAGTAAGACACAGCCATAAAAACGAAATGACGTTAACTGCCTGATGCCTCGAGTTTTGGAGGCGCCCGCACGATAGACCCTCAGAGCAGCTGGGTGACGTGTGACCAATTAATTACACGCAGACAAACTGTGTACCATTCTGGAGCGAATCACCTAATGACATTCGCTCATGGACAATGAAGTTGATACTCTGACTAGTTCATCACGACTCATTCGCCCACGAAATACGTAGATTTTCTTTCTTTTTTTTTCATGCACGCTAATTGGCTAATGCACTTCGAAACGCGTAATGTATTCCCAGAAAGAAGTTTATTTTCGCACCAGGTGCTCAGACTGATCGCTTATCGAAACTTGAGACCATTTGTGAGAAAAATTAAAAGAATTCATTTTTAAAATATCCCAACTAAAACGCGTCTATTTTGCAGGGGCAAAGTACTTGGTCGGCGTTGTATACTGTGCGCCCACAGATAAACCAACGCCCCGGAAAAAAAGAAAAAAACCCTGAAGGTAAGTCAATTTATTCGGTCTTGGAGCTTTCGAGGCTAAAAATTGACCATGACCTAGCTCTGTTAGGCCAGGATATACGTAGCGTAAGCGCGGCGGCATCTGGTTCGGAAGAGTTAATGTATGAAAGGCGCGCATTCACTACGTGCGCTTTTATTCACGGTTAAACCTTGAGTCGTCGTGGCGCAGTGGTAGCGTCTGCGCCTCAGACGCCAAAGGTCCTGGCTCGATTCCCAGCCTTGACACAGGGTTTTTTATTCAGTGAGTATGCGGGAGGTTGACCGATCACGTGCTCGCAGCTGCCGGCGCCGTGGCTGGTCACGTGGTTCGTCACGCGGTTGGTCACGTGGTGCGGCTTCCAGAGGATGCGCAGACCAGCGAGGCGCCGTGTGACGTCACTGCTCCTCGCGCATGCGCAGCACGACTCTCCAGGAATAACGCGAAACTGCTCAACCTCAGCCAGTGTGTAACTTATGCTACGAAACAGTAAACGCATGCTCTGTGCGAAGCTATTCAAGCGGCGGCTCCATCGACAGAGCGCTGGAACAATAGCAACGCACACGTGAGAACTCGCGCGCGGCTAGAAAAGAGAACTATAGACATCATTCCTCATACATAGCAGTTGTGAATTGAGCTCTCTTTAAGACTACCACTGCAAAAAAAGTTTCCTTACGCTACAAAGTTTTCAGAAGCACATGTTGCACAGCATACCTTTTGGACCATACGGGTGCATTCAGGTGGAGGTTAACTAGCGGTTACTATTAATCTTTCATAGAAAACATATTTCTCTCTGAGTAGTTCTACAGGAAGCTGAACTGCAGAAACAGACACAACAATCCTGTCTACCGATAGGCAACAACACTTCAAAGCAGACGCATGTAATCCAGAGCAGAAAACACGCGCCGTGTTTCACCATAAGTGCTAAAAAAAATGGACTAATCTAACTACGACACACGAACAATTAATCACATTATGACGGAGTACGACAATGCACTAGCTATTACCGAGAGATGACGATGTATACAGCCGACTCTCGGATAATCCGAACGCCTTGGGAATGGAAATTTGACACAAATTAAGGGGCGCCCGCTTATTACAGGTGATTTTCAATGCACCAACGCGTTGCTTCGGATAAACCGGAAGTTCGAATTAACCGAGTTTGTGTCCTAAAGCGTCCGCTTACGACCTAAACGCAGGAGCGTCGTACACGAAAGCGGCAGGGAACGACACGACCGGTCAGCACGCGAGTCGCGTCCAGTTTAAAAATAGACCGAAGACATTGACCTAATCTTGTTAGACGGGCCCCGGTCAGCGAATGCGAGTCGCTGCCCGCCGCCACGTCCGGTTATTGGCGAGAAGACCGTTGGCGGCGGGCTCCGCGCAGCGGCGAGGGGGAGAACTACGCGAAACAAGGGACGCCGCGCGGCGGAGGGAAGGAGGTTAACGTCCGGGGGTCGGAGGCGATCGACTTCCCGTGCGACTCCTACGGGTGGCCGCGGAGTCAACGTGTTTGTTTACATGCGAGTCCCTTGACCTCCCCCGGCACTGCGGCTGTGTTGTCGGGGGAGGTGAATCAGCGGCGACTCACCTGTCCGCGCGCCAGATGGCAAAACGTGTCACCTTCTATACACCTCTTCGCGGAACTGAATAGCACGCATTCCTAAAAACAGATACGCTTAGTGCAGTTTTTTATGCTCGTCCTGCCTTTTTTTGTCCTGAGTTTTCGTTTTTGTTGTTATTTACCGGCATTTATGATGTTCGTCAAATCCCGTCCGAGCGACCCCCCCCCCACCCCCTTGTTCTTCCTCTCTCTGTATCTGCCTGTCCGTTGCCCTGTACACGAAATAGCGCATTTTGAGCGAACTTTCGAAAGATGACATTTATGGATGTTTGGTATCACCTTCCCTCCCCCCCCCCCCCCCCTCCACCCTCATAAATCAGACCTCTCTAACTTGGGTGGCTTGAGGACTGTACAGCACTCTGCGAGAATTTGCTGCGTTAGGCTGCTTGATGATTGTTGTGCCGCATACTAGAATTCATATCTGAACGAACTTTACCGATGCTGCCAAGTCTTCGACAGGCGCGCGATGCAAGGCAACATTTAGCCCTGAAATCAATTCCCGTATGTGTGTGTGTTTACCGCCGCTCTCGCTCAGTGTGCGGTTTTGGCGTTATGCTACTGTGCACGAGGTCGCGGGTTCGATTCCCGACCGCTACGATCGGACTTGTATGGCAGACGCTACCTGTGTATGCTGAGAGTTCGTTGCATGTTAAAAAACCCGAGGTATTTGACATCAGCTCCAGCTCTCTGAGGCTACGCAACACCGCTATTCACTTTGAATCGGCGATCACGGAGTTCATTTTCGGTCCTGACGTCACGAATTTGATTTGAATGGCGGAATATTTTTAAATCCAATTTTCTCGGAAATAAACTGTCTTTGACAGCAGGAAAAACATCAACGTTACCAGAAAGATTGAAATAAACATTTTTTTTTGTTTCTAAAGTCAAAAGCTGCTTGAAATTGTCCTGTTAAGAACACGTAGCCATGGCCTTGAGCAAGTAATTTAAATCGGAAATTTAGACTTCGACTAGCAATCGCGTCACATAGACCAAAACCAACAGACCAATAGACTAACACCTACTCAAGTACACCAAAACAATGTACCCTGTTTCCAGCCCTGCAGCTAAGCTGTATAAAAAATTCACCCTTTATTCATACGTGTGACAATGAGTAGCTGGTGCTGTTTTCGCGGGACAGCCACTTTTTCCATGTTCGTGTCGATAAACAGAGCAACAAGTCACGTTAACCGGATGAGCAATCCCTACGGGTCTGTAACAACTAACACGATGGGTTCTCCCAGTACGCCGGCTTACATCCTATCTGTGAATAAAAGTCTGTTAAAGAAACGCCGGAGCTTAGCACATAGTTTTCGCTTTGTAATGAATATCCAGTGACTTTAATTCGGCACTTCATCTCCGTTGCTTTTGAACCGTGTTGCACCCTGCCAGTGCCGGTATTTATAGCATGGCGCAGAGCCGCCGAAATTCCGCCGCAGACTCTTCTCCATCGGAGCGTGGTGTCTCCCCTGCGGCAGCCTAAGCCTAATCACCGCCGCTCGGGAGGACAGCCCGGTCGAGAACTTCTCCCTAACAAGTTCATCGCCCTGCACTTCGATCGGTTGGGGAAGAAGCGCGGCGTTAATTTTCATGGCCGCTGCCGGAGCCACGGATGCTGCGTTCGCTCGAACACACGCCGCAGATTCCGACGACGCTCGACAGATGGCGCAAGGCGGTGCGCTGCTGCTCCCTCTGTCGGCGGTTTCAAGCGAGAGAGGTGCTTGCGCCGAACACTGCAGGCAGGCAGGCAGGCGGCGCGCTGCTATCGACCACCTGTGAAATGCAACGAAAGACGTGCGAGAAGTGCGCGCTGGCGCGCCAAAAAATGTAACCAGGAAAAAAAAAATCAAATCGCGGCTTCGCGCCAAAACGGCCGATGACAGTTCCTTGACCCTCGCGGGGGGCGCTGGCCGGAGTTTCCGCGTAAAAGAAAACGAGCTGGTCGTTTTCTCTCTTTTTTTACTTTTTTATCTTCTCCTTATCAGCAGTCCACCCTGCTCTTGCTGTAGGTTGTCGCCGATATGTCACACGCAGCAGCTCTCGTTCGAGGTCACATTTGGGGTTACATATCATCCTTCCAACGAGACGCGTGTTGCTTGACGCCGAAGTGAAAGCGACATATTTCTGCATACTGACGAGGTGGACGGGGTACAGGCCAGATCAACGGCCAGATATCGCTTGTTCAAGCTCTTCTATGTGAAGAATGAAGGCCCTGACACGCGTTTCTACCCGGCCTGCCTAATCGTTTAGTATATGTTTTTAACCTTACCTCGTGCACGTGTATGCTAATTAGCCTATGCGACAGCTTATGTCGTTCTCGAGTGGCATTGCACATGTCGCGTTCTGACCAACTCTTTTAAGAGTTGATAATAATAATTGGTTTCTTGGGGAAAGGAAATGGCGCAGTATCTGTCTCATATATCATTGGACACCTGAACCGCGCCATAAGGGAAGGGGAAAGGAGGGAGTGAAAGAAGAAAGGAAGAAAGATGGTCCGTAGTGGAGGGCTCCGGGATAATTTCGGCCACCTGGGGATCTTTAACGTGCACTGACATCGCACAGCACACGGGCGCCTTAAAAAACGCTAAGGCGCCCGTGCGCTGTGCGATGTCAGTGCACGTTAAAGATCCCCAGGGGGACGAAATTATCCAGGAGACCTCCACTACGGCACCTCTCTCTTCCTTTCTTCTTTCACTCCCTCCTTTCCCCTTCCCTTATGGCGCGGTTCAGGTGTCCAATGATATATGAGACAGATACTGCGCCATTTCCTTTCCCGAAAAAAACAATTATTATTATCAACTCTTAAAGGACTCTAGGCACCCAGTTTTTTGGCCGCGTGTTTCCCTGGTTGTAAAGATGTGCAAGACATTAATTAGTACAGATCTCTTGATCCTGATCTACGGACCCTACCTGCCCCAAGTAGACGTATTCCCTTATCACTTCCAGCGCATCGGTACCAACTGTTGAGTCTGTTGAACATTACTTTGGTTTTCTGCATACTAATTTTTAGACGCACAGTTCTGCTCTGCCTGTCTAATAGACATCGATCATGTTTTGCAGAATGACATAGCAGGTCAATGTGATCAACGGATCGAAGATTACTAAGTTCATCTCCATTAACACTTATCCCCAACTGTTCCCAATCCAGACCTCGGGAAACCTCCTAGGTAGACAGGCGGTGAATAGCTTTGGCGAGATCGTGTCTCCCTGCATGACACCCCTCTTTATTAGAATTTTATTGCTGACTTTATGGAGGACTATGGTGGCTGTGTAGCCGCTAGAGATATCTTCCAGAATTTCTACATAAGGCTCTTCTACACCCTTATTCCGTGTTGCCTGTATTCACTAAAACACTGAAGCCAGCCTGCCCCAATACCCGAAACGACAACAAATGAAGACGCGTCTATTATGTCGCAAGTTTTTCCTGTCTCACTTGCCTTGTGCTGAACTCTGACGCAATCAAACAGCACGAGAGAAGAAATTCAATCTTAATATGTTTTGCTGTCGCATCCGAATATCACGTTTTGACCCATGTGTAATAACGTCTTCCGCTTCTTTGCAATGCATAAAACATACAAAAAAGCTAGTTGTCGGTAGTCCTTTAATGAAGCGAGAATATACAGCCCCTTACAAAATTATGCAAGCCACGAAGCTATTGTTCTGGGCCGGACGCCGATACATAGCAAAACAGCGTCTCCGCTCTCGGCCACCTTACCAAAAAAAAAACGGCGTGCTATTGTAGGAAAGAGCACATTCCGAGCTCTAGCGAGAATGCATCTTTCAGTTCTATCACATCACAAAGAAGCCTAAGCCGAGGAGGTGAAAACTGTTTTATATCCGCCTTATTACCTTCAGCAGAATATAACCAACCTTACGGTTGTCTGGCAATGTGAGACGCGGAACGCTCTGCACAAACGTATACAAACCACGGCTATCACATCGGGTGATAGCGGGACAAGGCACGCAGGTCTGCGTGCCTGCGAACCGCGAATAGAAGGCTTATCTTATCACTAAAAGACAAACATCACATAAACAGCAAGAACACACGTATACGGAGCACGGCTTAGGTGGGCTAAAAATCCTGCGCATTGCTTTCCCAACCTAAATTCTGCAACTTTGCGACACCTTAGAAATGAAACTGTAAACGTGCAACGCCTTCAGTGTTGATGTCATTCCTTCAGTTTAATGTCATTTGATGTTGTAAGTTGTAACACACCATTAACTTACGCTTGTTATATGAGAAACCTTAACATTGCAGATGCGAATGCTACCGTTTACACCAAGGCGGTAGATGGACACTGCCTTGTGTGCTAGCATAGGCTACAACCCCCCCCCCCCCTCCCCACCCCGCCAAGCCCTTAGCACCAGAGATCGTGACGTGTCTTATAAAACTACTGCGCTCAAAAAGTACAACGACATTAACAACAGCTCGAGAGGCAAATGACTCGGCACATTTCCAGACATTATATTTCGCAAATGCGAACTCGCTCAGCACTCGCCGCCTTAAAGTTAATTAAGCGTTACCCCGTTAATGAACAACAAGAAGCGCTCGCATTCCCTTTGTGACATTCATACGTACAGCTACCACCCGGTTACGTGGTCGGTGCGACCTTTTCTGTGGGGCGATCGCAAAGCGCGCTCTTTGCTACCACCCTCTCAAAAGTCATGTGAGCAATTGTTGTGTGACGGGTGTATAGAACCGTGACCCACTTTCGGGGACATGCGGAAAATAAATAAAAGCACTGGAAGTTATGATGATGATAGTAACGGCGGTGATGTTGATGATGATTTGATTTTAATGGCGCGAGGGCTCCTTGGCCAAACATCCGCTATGGCTAACGTTTTCTTCGCCTGGCAAGGGTGTGGTCGAAGACCTATTTTCCTCAAGGATTTCACCCCGGAGCAGCCGAACACCAAGAGCAGTGTTTATGTCTTAAATGGACTTTATTTGCAAAACAAAATAACACGATGATACTGCGAGGGTTATGCCCTGTAAAACATACGGAGGGGCGTTTATAACAGCGAGGTTTCCCCACACAGAACACACTGCCGCCATCCGGGAAAAGCAGAAAAAGAAATGCAACAAAATCAACAATACAATACAAACAAAGCGCGGTCTTCCGCGTACTCGGGTGCCCGGCCAGCGCGGCAAGTGTGACAACAACCTCTTGCGTCGGCCCAGAGTACATAGACCTCTTCACCCGTACAGCGTAGGAACTCGAGCAGTGACCGCGCGCGACTACGCAGTAGCAGCAGCAGCGGCGAGCTGGCGTTGGCGTCAGCGTCACGTGCGAAGCAATAAACGAACATGTCGTTGATCTCGCCTCGGCTGAGGGCGGTGCGAAGCGCTCGCACGAATGCAGGCAGGAATTCCCGGCTGCGCTTTGGCTCGAGTTCTGCGTAAGCATCACTGCGATCGTGTGGCCTCGGAAACGAAACAACGGAAACCAGCACAAAACAAAAACATCACAAATAATAAACAACTAAGAGAAATAAGCGGCCCAGAGCAAAACGGAGGTCTTTGCTCGAGCAATTTATTGTCCCCTTCCACCCCCCCCCTCCCCTTCCTCTCTATTTATATATATATGCCTGTGCTCTCCGAGCCCTTAACTGTATTGTTTTTGTTTGCCGTAATGCCGGCAATGAAAGGGGACGGGTTGTCTTTCATTTTGCTCTCTTCCGCGTGTTTATCTAGGGGCTTTCTGTCTCAGAGCGTCTTGTTTTGTTTTTCTAGTTGTTGTTGTTTGTAAGTTTGTTTGTTATTGTTGTGTTCGCAGCCGAAAGCGGCGCAAAGCAGCGGGTTGTTTTCTGGGGCTCAAAATAAGCTTAAACCGGGTAGAAAAGACGGTGTTTAACGCCTTCCGTTGGTTGCGTGACGTTCGACGCTGACGTAACGTACATGAAAGTATTTTTCCTTCTCTTTACGAAGGTAGAGGGCATAAGTTGGGGCTAAGAGTGCGTTGTTGCATATTCTTACTTTTTTTTTCTCGTTGTTGCCTCATCTGTACGACTCTTTAGGGCGGCTCTGCTCTTTAATGACAGGAACATTTATCGTGTATTTTTTTTTCCCTGTCGCTGTAATAAAGAACTTTCTTCTATCTCTGCATTGGGCGAGGAAAGGGATTCAACTGCGGTGTTAACGCTTTAAAAGGAAGCGGGCGAGAAATATAGCCCGATAAAGTAGAAATAACGGGCTTCGAATGCGCTGTTGTAATTCTCGGATTTCCGAGCACGGGCCGATGCCAATGCACCCTATAGCTAGCTGTCGCGCTGGAGGAATTTGGCGAAACAGCCACACCGTAGGCCGTTTGTTTCAAGGTCACGGGTTCGGCTACTGAGCTACGAAATTCCTCACGTTGTTACTTAAAGCTTAAACCCAACCCCCACCGTTGCCTGCGTTTCTGCGTATTTTTTCAGCTCTGCACGCTGGCGCCGCTCTGCGGAGTTGAACTCGACCAGGCGTGCACCGGAGCGGACATGAAACAACCAACCACCTGCACGATTTTTCCGGCTCATAGGCGAGATCGATCGGTTAATTTCTCGAGCGACGCAGGCGCTATAATTGTAACAGCAGTGTTGCAGAGAGCAGTTCTGGGGGAGGTCGATCGAGTAGGTGACCGAAGGCGGGTCAGGCAGGTGAGCCCCTTTTAGAGCCGCTCGTCACCTGCCTGGAGGACGGCCAGCTGCGGGCGTCCTTTATATACTCCACTCAGAACTGAGCGTGATGTCTGATACGATTGCCAGGGATATCCCCTCGAAGCGATCTGCCGTTCCTTTCTTTCTTTCTTTCTTTCTTCTTTCTTTCCTTTCTTTCATTCCTTCTTTCTTTCCTTCCTTCCTTCTTTCTTTCCTTATCTGTTCCTCTCTTTCTTTCTTTCTCTCTCTCTCTCTCTCTCTCTCTCTCTATCTTTCTTTCTTCTTCTTTCTTCCTTTCCTCCTTTCTTTCTTTCTTTCTTTCTTTCTTTCTACCTTCGAGACGGTTAAACTTGCTGCGAAGAAGAACGGCCCTCCTGGCACAATGTGTAGCTTTTGCACGAGAAAATCCCCGATTAATTAATTAAATTATAAACAATTTGTTCCCATTGCTTAAGATAGTTGCGTTTGGTACCGTTGAGTTAGGAGCCGACTCAAACTCAGTGCTGCATGTTCCTTCTGGATGTGTAAATCGGTTAATTACTCATTTCCTTCTGTTCCTTCTTTCTCTCTGTTTATTTCTTCTTTCTTTTCTGTTTCTTTTATTCATTCCTCTCCCTTTTAAATCTCTCGCTCCGTTTGGCGCTCCATGCGTCGCTTGCTTTGCTCCACGCGCCTCCACCATTTGTCCGCTGGTGTACATTTGAAGTGCTCTTGGCGTTGGACAGCTCGCCAATAAGCGAGTTGTTTCCTGCCCTCCAATAGTCACGGCGACTGACATCAAAAAAGGCTTTGAAAAAAATTCACAGGGATGTCTAATCCCATTACGTGTTGGCAATGCGTTAGCATCAACAGCTGTTGATGCCTTTACCGGAAATGTCGTCATTTCCCGTCCGGTGACGTCATTTACCTCTAGCCAATGGAAATGCTCCAGTCTAGTGAAAAGTTACCACAAAAGTCTCCTTCTGGAATCCTGGCATATCCAAACCACCCCGAACAACATCAACCGCACAAAAGGAAACCTTCCCCCAGTATATGCCGAGGGACTTTGCTCTTCAACTCAACGAAAAAAAGTCGCCATTCAGCACCTCCCTGCAGTGCGCCAGCGTGACTAACAGCCTAAACCCCCCTCCGCCTCCCCCGCGCCTTTCGCATCACAGCTCTCGTTCCTTTGACCCCCCCCCCCCCCCTCCCCTCCATACTTAAAAGACCCTAGCTACTGCCCTCAGTCGCCCCTGATGAAGGAGCCGAGTCGGCTTCCAAACGTTTGGTTAAAGTTAAAATTTTTGGTTGGAGATGTGCAGTTTATTATAAGTGTAGTGACGTCACTTTCATCCAGCCAATGGGAATGCTCCGGTCTAGTGACGTCACTTTCATCCAGCCAATGGGAATGCTCCGGTCTGGTGACGTCACTTTCATCCAGCCAATGGGAATGCTCCGGTCTGGTGACGTCACTTTCATCCAGCCAATGGGAATGCTCCGGTCTGGTGACGTCGCTATCCTCCAGCGACGGGGTTAATTTTGTGATCGACGACGCATCTAGGCTCCCAGGCCTTTTGCAAACCTATCGCTTTACTAACAAGAACGCGTCCCTGGCTTTCACTATCTCGGGCGAGATAACAGCGCTTCGCAAGGCGGGGAAGGCCCGGAAACCGTTCAGTCCCACGAGGCTTGCGTAGCTGTGACGAAGTGTGTACGTCTATAGGACAGCACCCGGAAACAGGAAGTGGTGAACGAAGCAAAGCGTTCCCTGCTGGGCATCGAACTGACGCCATGGACTGCAGTCGTATTTTACCTCTGCGTTGTCACTCAACCCGACGTTTGATGAGCTTCTATTGAAGCAGGAGCAGGTGGCTTCGCTCCGTCCCGTGGCTGCAGAAATAAGCGAATAAAAGGTTATTAATAAACCGAGACTATACAAACAGTATACTGCTGAATTGAGCCAAAAATAAATCATCCCAGAAAACGGAAAAGAAGACAAACTAAAACATTTAACAAGGTGTATCCAATGGGTCGGCGCGTTGGGACCCATTTCGGACGCGTTGGGTGACACTATGCTTCTTTTTTACCATTGAAATATCACTCAGCATATAACATCTTACTAATTTGCTTTTCATGCTGTTTGGTGATCGTGTTGCATGCAGTTCATGGAGCTTCGCGGAGGCAGTTAGATATGTCCAAACCCTAAAGCAGCTTTGAGAGGAAGGGAAAACTGATGATTACGGATCTCGCCCCTAAGACTCCAAATCGAAACCTACGTATTCGAGTTTTGGAGAGCCTTATGAAAAGTAGGCATTTGATTGCGACAGAAACAGCTACAATGGAAAGCCAGCAAAAGAAAGAAGACAAAAGCAGGCTTGGTCATTCTCGTGCCGAGCACCGGGGAAACCCACCTCCGTCACACGGCGACAGATGGCAGCACGTTCAACGACAGTATCCATTAACCGGTGTCTCTAAGGTCACGTGGCTTAACCCATTCTGGAAAACGTTCTCCTTCACCGTCAGGTGATCAGTGAAACTTAAAGGGCCACTTAAGACGACGCCATTCAGTTGTTTTGTCGTAACACAGTTAAATTATTTCGCATTTTGTGACTTCTTTTACGTTTTTTTTTCGCCAGGAAGAAACTTACTAATCGCTGAGAAATTTGAGGCTGAAAGTGGAATATATGTTTACCGCCAGGACGATTCAGATTCAAGACGCTCATGATGACGTTGAGAGAATGAGAGACTCTGTGATGGCTCACAGAATTTGGATGGCGGTTAGGCCTAGCTTCAGAGATTCGCAATTTAGAATAACATTGCGTCATCCTAATTTCCTTCTGCAGACGGAGTGTAGAAAATGCTGTGTGGACTGTGTGTCATTTTTTACTCTTTTCTTGCTTGTTATAGCTTCGTTTTCAAAGTGGTAGTCTCCTGATTTGTGTTGCATTGCGATGTGTCTTTGTTTATTTCATATTGAATTGTGTTTCTTATCGAAGAGCATTCAGTTCTGTCGGTTAATATCCCTTCTGCTCTTTCAGTGTCCCACAATCCGCAACAGCTCGACTTGTGGCTACAGCATGTGCAAATAAATAAATCAAGTGCTTTACTATCTCGCGAACGATTTCGTGAGCCAGGATCATCAAAAATGTGTTCGCGCGTGACCCACGTCCGCAATCGATATTTTCTTTATTAATTTACATGATCAGTAAAGGAGAGGTTGGTGCTGCATAGCGGCTCCGGCTACTCCTTTTCACTAATTCATAGCAACCACTTGGACCAACGATGTAGAGTTCAACATAACACAAACTGTATACAACATATAAAACAAAGTACAAGCATCACGATAGGTAACATTAATGAGCGAACAAAAACGCCTTTGAATGTGTAAGAGAAAAGTACACAATACAATATGCATAATATATATGAATAAACAAGGACAGAAGAGCAAGAAATAAGCTTATTTGCAGTACACACAGCAAAAGTAAATAACAACGCTATTAAAGCACTCACTCACAAAAAACAGACAAAAAAAATAAGTTTGTTTGCAGCAAACAGCAAAATCAAATAACAAAATAGCAAAGATATTAAAGCACTCACGCACAGAGATGCAAGAGCTGTAGCATTGACTCCAATCTCTACTAGTATTTCCCAAGGATACTGCCGTCCTCAAGGAATGCTGTAGAGGGGTGTGTCGCGGATGTGGAAACGCTCAAGGTTACAAAATGGCTACTCTCCTTCATTCCCTTACCCCACCGAAGGCCGTCTTCCTTGAAGGTAAGAAAAAAAATAAAAAGAGGTCTTCTTAGCGTCCTGTGACAAGTGCTATCATTCATTTCCCCGTTTCGAGGGCTTGTGTTGACCCGTGTACTACAACCAACAGTTCTTATCTCTTTCAGCGTACAAATGCAGCTCACACTCAGGTGAAGCGACATAGCCCTTAGTACTACGTGCAGACGCGATAGGGAACCCAGATAACCCTCCACGTGGCCATTAAGACTTCGAGAAACGACTTGTGCGCCCAGAAGAAAGAGGCACATCTTGTAGCGCCACTTTCCAACGAAAGCTATGTACCCCACCATCATAAGCTTTGCACTGCGTTAACGACGTTGTCCCATTACAGTGGCCCAGCCTGAAGAACCCGTCAAGCAGAACGAATCGTAGAACGCGACGAGTCATACGCACGTGCTAGGGACCAAAGAAAATGGCCAAAGAGATAGGAACCTGTTTCTCTCCCAAGGAACCTGCAGATCCCCACCACCCTTACATCTCTCAACCCAAACCTCCCACTTGGTTTCTTCAAAAAGGAAGGTTTCGAACGAGGGCGTCTTTCAAGGCAGAGCCCCCCCCCCCCCCCCCTCGGCTGTGTGTATGAATGCCTGCCTGCCCTAGCGAGCGGCTGCGCGAAGGAAAAAGAATGAAAGAAGAAGAGAAGAAAAGAAAGATATATAGAAGACGGGAGAAAGCAGGCAAGATTAAAGAGCCGGTGGAACGAAAGCGACCAGAAGCGAAGCCAGAGCGACCACGGCTCCGCGGCTTCCCCACCGTAACTCTGCTCCCTTCCGCCATGGCGGCCCTCCGACGCTTTTGCGAGGGTATCTTTGGCCTTCGTTTTTGGTCTTCGTGTATTTGTTTTCTCTCGCCTTGCCTCCGTCCCCGCTCTCCGCTTTCCCCCCAGGCTTCTTCCATTAGGGGACCTTTCCCTCTCTCTTCCCCCCCCCGCCCCTCCCTCTGTGATTGGGTCGGGGAGCGAGGAAGACTGTTCCGGTCGCCATTTTAGTTCCCGCGTCTCGCCGTAGTTCGTAGTGTGTGGTTTGCTGCGTGAGCATTCTTGTACACAGTGAGTGAGATGGGGGGGGTTAGCGTACAAGGCTTTTGACGTGCATACAGTGTCCGGTTCCGAAGCGACCTTAGTGTGACTGGAAGTACGCACCGACTAGGGAAAAGCAAGGGAAGAAAAAGAGCTGGCTTTTGAAGTTCCCTGACGGAGCTCAAAGCGGCGATGACGATGACCTTGGGGGACGGAGCGGGACTTTTAAAAGCAAACACGCTCACAACACAGAGGAGGGCTTAGCGTCATTGTCAACTACCCATTCCTTACGGGCGCTTGTAAAAGACCAGAACGGGGTTCTTTCTGGGAATGAACAAAAAAAAAAAGCGGGGGAAACTGGTTCTGACCGGCGGGAGGCGAGGAAGTTTGAAGAGCGAAGAGGCACTTGCTGGGAGAGGAGGAATGGGGAAGCCGGGGAATGACGGGTGTACGCTGTGAAGGAAGTCGTTGTGCGCGGTTCGGTGCTGCGCGAAGAATGGAAACTGCCATCTTGTAAAGTTGTTTACCGCTTCCAGCAGGTTGGGACGTGGATTTCGCATTTTTCTTGCTTTTCGCACTGCCTCCTGCGTCTTTTGCCCGTTCGCACCTGATTTTCTCCCTCGGGCTGAGCGGTGCGGAGTTGTGTGATGCTGACGAAGTAGAATACATTGACCTTTTGACGATGTTTTTCATTTCGCGTGCGACTGCTGTCCATCGCTTGCATGTGCTTGCCTTTTTTTTCCCCCTTTTCAGTTTCCAAAGTGAACGTACAGCGGTTCAGGACTACTTTTGTGTATGGTCATGGTTGATTGAGTGAGTTACTGTAAAGCGGAGTCAGGTGTGCCCTGACGCTTTTCTTCGCTTGGGTTTGGATATTCGGATTTCGCTGTTCTGCTGTTTGGATTCATTGAACTGAAGAGCTGTATGGCGCATGGGACTGGTCTCATCTCAACTCCTATAGAGAGCGCAACTACACACTAAACAATTTCTCACCCTTTAGGGTGTAAATCAGCTGTGCCCAGACGAACACCCTTTTCCAATTGTTGGGTGCTAAAAAAGGGTGCAGAGATCAGCACCCTTAAGGAAGGATGCACTTAATGATACTTTAGAGGATGTAATAGTTGCACCCTCATTAAACTACTATTTTTCCATAACACCTCTACGAATGCATGTTAGAAGGGTGCTACACATTGATCCACCCATGAAGCAAAAGCCGTGGACTGATGCGCGCCCTCTAAACTTTCATACTGTGCACCCTTCCCGAAGGGTGCTGATCTCTGCACCCTTTTTAGCACCTAAAAGGGTGTTCGTCTGGAGACAGCCGATTTGCACCCTTAAGGGTGAGAATTTGTTTAGTGTGTAGTGCCTTATTTCAAATGAAGGCGATTTTAAGTCACAGTAAAGCCGGTTCCACATGCCAGCAAAAACGCTAGCGAATCCTGCCGCCGCGGCGCAAAAGCCTGTTTTGAGTAGTCACGGTGATGAGCGGCGAGGTTCCAACAAGTTGGAAATTTTGGCTGCGACGTGCCGCCCAACCCTCAAGTGGCTTGCATGCGAATCAGCCTTTGACATAACTTGACGCTTCCATTCTTTTTTTTTTTTTTTTAAGGGATCGTTTTTCCAAAATCCAGGAGCCTCCGGTGGCTTGTCGTCGTGTCAGCACTTTTACTTGACCTGCAAGCGGCAACATTTCGAAGGAGGACATCATCTTTGTCGGGGTGGACGCTTTGTGGCGAGCCTGTAGCGGCAAGTTTTACGGCGCATAACGAACATCACAGATTAAAAACAAATCCCACTTGCTCCTTGGTTTCGATGGTCGTCGATTTCCGTCGTGTATATCATAACGAGCCAATCATTTCCGTTCCCTTATCTACTACATATCAGGTGTTTCAGGGAAGGTGGTCACTCGCGTTTAAAAATAGGGTTTTTGAGGTAAACAGAAGCTTTTTCCGGGATAGTAATGCCAGTATTGGCGGACGTCAAAAAACAGGCGAATAATCTTAACTATCTAAGTGATTAAATAAATTCTAATAGCTCTCTTTTTAACTATTACCAATAGGCATCTGATTCCAATTAGAGATTTGTAGCCGGCCGTTAATGATAGCCATATCAGTTTTTAGAATTTCGCAAACGCTATTACTCTCGCCGCTCTGTCTCGACAAAATTTGGCTGTTTCGACTAGCTACGACCACTAAAGGGGTTGCTGTGCCTGCATACTTTTCGAAAGTGCATGTATTTTAGCACGATGTAGCCAAATTTTGTCATGCCACAGCGGCGAGAGTAATGGCGTTTCCGAAATCCTTAAAACTGATATGGCTATTATTAACGGCCGGCTACAAGTCTTTAAGAGCAATCAGGTGCCTATTCGTATAGTCAAAAAGTAAACTATTAGAATTTAGTTAATCACTTAGATTGTTAAGATGATTCGCCTGTTTTTGTGACGTCCGCCAACGCTAGCATTACTATCCCGGAAAAAGCTTCTGTTTACCTCAAAAACCCTATTTTTAAACACGATTGATCACCTTCCCTGAAACACCTGAGAGAGATGTGTGTGTGTGTGTGTGTGTGTGTGTGTGTGTGTGTGTGTGTGTGTGTGTGTGTGTGTGTGTGTGTGTGTGTGTGTGTGTGTGTGTGTGTGTGTGTGTGTGTGTGTGTGTGTGTGTGTGTGTGTGTGTGTGTGTGTGTGTGTGTGTGTGTGTGTGTGTGTGTGTGTGTGCGCGTGTGTGTGTGTGTGTGTGTGTGTGTGTGTGAAGATCACACCTTCGCAACCAGGGCATAAATTGGTTTTTAGGGAAAGGAAATGGCACAATATGTGTCTCACATATCGGCGGACACCTGAACCGCGCCGTAAGGAAGGGATAACAAATGTCAGATAGCTGTCGAGCGTTTTGTGCAGGGCGATGCGAACCTCCTGAGCGTCTGAGAGAAAAACGGCAGCCGCACCGCATCGCCATCAAGCGACGGACGACCGGTACTAAATCCGGAGCCGCTGGGTGCAATTACGCAGTGCTCGTTACCACAACCGGCCCCGTCCATATTCCCGTCGCCGACTCATAATCGCTGGCAACGCAAAACCGAAACAATAAACGAATCGGGAAGCTTGCCGTGCGAGTCGGCCATTTGTGTCTGCGGCTGCCCGTAGCCTTCTCCTCTTTTCATTATTATTTTTTTGTGTGTAGTCTTCCCTGTATGCTGTTGCTTTATGTTTCCGTCTCCGGCGTGTTTCGGAACTCGGCAGCTGACGAGTCCGGGCGAGGGGGATTCCCGGTGGGGGGGTCACCGATCTCTCTGACTGACGTAGACGCGGAGACATGGACGGAAGCCAACGTGACGGAAGAGTATACGGGGGGGGGGGGGGGGGGGTGGGGGGGGGGAGGAGAAACTAGCCGGCGTTGCGCTGTGCTGCTGGCGATGGCGTCGTCGAACGCCTAACTACACAGACACACACCACACACACACGCCCTCTGGCTTGCTCAAAACGGTGCAGTGTCGTGCAAAGCCAGTGTATGGGCATCGGACGCTGAGCGCAGCTATCGCAAACTATCGGAACAATGCAAAACTATTCCTTCTCTTCTCGTGTGTAACTGTACCAAGCCAAGTCCAGCTTTCCCGGGTAAAAATTTTGAAAATTGGAAAATTGTAAGACACTGCTATGAAAATATTGAAGGTAATGGTCCATTATTCTGATATGTAGCAAAATCGTTGTTTTAAAGTGTTTCTATCGATCGCATCCAACAGTTAAGACTGCCGTATAGGAAACCAATGGGGGACACTTTTGACGATAGCAAAAACGTGAAAAAAAAAATACAGGACTGCCGTCGGGTGATCTGCGCATATATTGATTGCTATAGTGAAATCTTACATTATATGAAAAAATTGCGGTTATAAGCGGTTTCCCGCTCAAATATGCGTTTGTCCTGAATTGCTGGGTTTGATATCAGACGAGGTGTTGCCAGAGCAGATGACGTTTTACTCTCTCTCTCTATTTACGCTGTCTTAAAAGACGTACCTCATTAATCAGGAAGCTTGGGTGCGCAGCCTTTGAAGAGAACTAAACGCCTTATTTTATGAACGCGAACGGCGCTACATTCGACATCTCCTAACACTGAGATGCCAAGGGCTCATGCATTGCTAAGACAACGTGTTTTGAAATGCCCGTTCATCAACGATATTGTATTTGTTTGCACATATTTCTAAGCACATTCTAAGATCACTTTGGACGACTGTTTCTGCTTTTCGGCACCAGAGGCGACAGCACGCCAAAATTCCTAGGGTAAATACATTACAGAATCATTAGAAACCATTAAAACAACATTGATGGATACGATTGCAGTGTACACAGCCCATCTGACGATCACGACAATTATGAAGCAAATAAACAAACCTCAAAAATTAAATTACTGATGCGGAACTGGGTCATCTCTGGCCCTGAAGACGCAATGAACAAAAACCTCTTTATTGGTGCCCCTACATAAGCGGCATTGGACAAGTTCACCCAGTTATAATTTTCAGTAGAAATTAATTCTGAGACTCTTTCTAGGTATTTTAACGTTACCAGCAGCAAAAATCGTTAACAGCAACGTTAATGTTAACAGCAGCAAAAAATAAAATAAAAAAAATAAACACCACCACTTATGGCTCAGAAAATTGAATTCAAACAGTTTCCCGCCACTCCATTCAAACATGGGACGTCCGCACCAAGAAGGGCTGGTAGCCACCGTTTTGAAGTGAACGGCAGTGTAGCATAGCCTCCGGGATCCGCGTAGAAAATAAGGTTACGACGCACGCAGTTTAGTTGCGAAATCGGCCGGCGATGGCGACACGTGTTTTTCGTTTTTTTTTTTGTCTTTTCTAGCTTAAGCTCAGTATTCGGTGAGCGTGATCTCTTTGTCGTTGGAATGACGTAGTCTATCATACTGGCTTACTTCTTTTCGTCCTCACTGTGCATGATGATGATGACGATTGTATTTGTGATGATGACGGCAACAACTAAATGTTAAGATCAGATCCACGAGCGTGTAGGAACGGGCGAATGGTCTACGCAAGATCTCCCGGAGTACCATGTTGGGCGTGAATCACCACATCGGCGCGCGCCTGCCGTAGCTTCCGCGACACAGCACAGTACTGCAGAGACGAGGTATGAACAGCCAGCTAGAGAAGAGAAAAGAAGACCTCCGAGCTGCGGCGAGGGGAAAACAGGTATGGCCGGCCGGGCTTCGCTGCTTGAAGCGTTCTGCTGGTGATGGCTGGTCGGCACTGACGGGTTGGTTTATGACGCGTGACAACGGCGACATCTCGTCCTCCTAGTCGCCTTCGTCAGTCGCCAGCGAGTGGTGGTGGGGCATGCCCCGGAGAATCTGCGAGGCAGACGACGAAGCGACGATTGAGACGGTGGCAGGGTGGATGCTAACAGCTGTGACGGTCGCAGCAGCAAGAACGTCGTCTCTTGGTGGACCTGGTAGGCCGTAGCTTCGCTGGTGGCCGGCTTGGAGAGCTTTTACTTTCCTTTCTTCTCTTTCGTTCCTTCCTTCTCTTCCTCTCCTTTCTTTCCCGCTTCCTTTCTTTTCCTCTTTCTTTCTTTCCTTCCTTCTTTCCCTCTTTCTTTCTTTCTTGCTTCCTTTCCTGCGTTCCTTCTTTCCCTCTTCCTTTCCTTCCTTCCTTCCCTCTTTCTTTTCCCTTCCTTTCCTTCTTTCTTTCTTTCCTTCTTTCTTTCCTTCTTTCCTTCCTTCCTTCCCTTCTTTATTTCCTTATTTCTTCCTCTCTTTCTTTCTCTCTCTCTCTTTCTTTCCTTCTTTATTTCTTTCTTTCTTCGTGCCCAGCAATTCTGGACAAAAGCATTTTTGAGCGGGAAAACTTTGATGAACGCAATTTTTTCATACAGTGCAAGACTTCACTACTATAACGATCAATATATCCGAAGATCACCCGACGGCAGTCTTAGCTTTTTTTTCTATTACTTGTATTTTTTTTCTATTAACGTTTTTGCTGTCGTCAAAAGCGTTCCCCCATTGGTTTTCTGTTGCAGTCTTAAATGTTCGGCGCGATCGATCAAAACATCTTCAAAGAAATATTTTGCTACCTATCAGGAGAATGGACCATTACCTTCATGATTTAAATCACGGTGTCTTAAAATTTTCAATTTTTTAAAATTTTTCCCGAGAATGTTAGACATGTTGGAAGGTTTGGTGACAAAACTCCCGAAGCGCTTCAAATTTCAGTGAAGCAGGCGGCATAAGTTCAGTGTAAGACAAGCTGCCCCAGCTCACAGCTAGAACAAACCTGCATCAAATAGGTTTCGCAGAAGATTACAGCGTCATCGTCGCCGAAGTAGTGATAGTTGTTGCGTCTGTCGTAAAAAAATACAAAGAAAACGGAAAGCACATTTCTATGCCAAATCAGTGCCGCCCTGGAAATCAGTGCCACCCTGGAGATCAGCTTTTTAATGTTTGACTTTATTAAACAAGCCGGGTATCAAAATTCTAGAGCTTATAACATTTTTCCTGTGATTAGCTTCTTGTTTAGGTGACAAGAGAAGTTTTAACAACGGACTACTTTTTTGTTGTGGAGGAATTCGGTGCGTCACTCCTGAATGTGGGCGGGGCTTCACTACAGACTTAAGTTGTATCGGACTTTAAAGGACAGCTTACTAGTTCCTTTTGACTCCTTTTTTGTTTGAAGTGCAGATTTGTTTAGGGAGGTGTGAACCCTTTTACTCACTTGCCAAGGCATTTTAGTCTTTCGTGGCGGTGTAGAAATCAAACGACGTGGTCCGAAGACTTTTGACATGGGCTGTACATTCTTAAGTAAAACATCGTTACGATTGGAGCCCACATGAACCCAGTAATACGATTGCAGAATAAAGGGACGCGCAGTTTATTACCAGTATGCGGGAGAATTCGCCCTCTTCTAAGGGTTCGAACTCAGGACCACCACGCCACCTAACCTGACACTGACTAACCAGCAGATAATTTGAAAAGAGAACGACGTCTGTGCTTAGGAGTTCGCACTGTGTAAGCAAAGTTTTAGTACGGCGTGACCTAAAACTCACGCTGACACGTGCTGTTGAAAAAAGTGTTGCCCAAGCGTGTCTGTGCATAAAGGCTGGGATATTTTTGCTGATGACCTTAGAAGGAAGAGCTTTCATTGATATGAAAGTTGCTAAACGATAAAAAGTGATCTGCCGGAGAAATGAAGCCTTGGGGAGGTTTATTTCGGAAAACTGCGTCAAGTGTCATTCGATTTTAGGGCAAACTAAACGCGGTTAATGGCCACTGGCAAGAAAACAGTCCAACCCAAGGATTTCCGTCTGCAAAGGGTAGGGTAGATAGCCAGCCAGACAGAAGGCAGGCGGCCTAGCACCGCACCAAGAGCAGACCTGGGCCGTCTGGGAGAGGAGGCAGACGAGAGAGTGAGAGAGAGAGAGAGAGAGAGAGAGGAGAGCAAGTCTCGTCGGAGAGGAGGAAAACGCAAAGACCAGCTGCTGCTGTCGCTGATGCCTCCTGGCCGGATGGTCTGCTGGAGGCCTCCCGCTGATGGTTCTCGGAAAAGAGGGCCACACACCCCCTCTCCCTTTTGTTCACTCTCTCTTATCCGCTTTCACACTCACTGCCTGCTCTCTCTGCGTACTTATTTTTCCTTTTTTTTTCTCGCCCTCAGGAGCATGGTGGCATCTCTTTTGTGTGCTTCTTTGATTCGGCGCAACTGTTGGTTCCCGGCTTAACTTTTTGTATTGCATTTTTGATCCCCTCCCCTCCCTCCCTCCCTTGCTCGTCTCTCACGAAAACCGTGCAGTAGCATCCTGTGAGCTGCGGACCACGTTTGCACCGTTTGTACAGGTGCGCGTAACATGAAACGGAACAGTTATTTCATGCTCAAAAATTCGATTCATATTCGTTTCTCTATCGAACTTATACAGGCATTATCGGCCTCATACATCCTGTGCAAAATTACTTGAAAAGATATAACAGTTGTGTCTCTGACTCATGCCTGGTGTTAAATTGCGTAGCTGCATGCTAATTAAACGTACCCTTTAATAGTGCTCGCTCCTGTATGTTACAGCTTGAAGCTAAATTACCACTCTTCTGGAAACTTTTTATTCTGGAATCTTTTCGAAATCACGTCCCTTGGGTTTTCTTCGTGCAAAAAAAAAAACTGTTTGAGATGTTATTTTCGGCAGAGCTACTTTAATTGGTTCCATTTTCCAGCTACGACAAGCGTTCTCCTTTCCTAAATTTTGGATCTCCCCAGTCTTGACGCAACGCCCTTGAAAACGACTCAATGGGTCGGAGACTAGTAGCAGTGTTTTCTGCACACTCGCCCCCTACGAACATCAGCCCCAGCTTCGGCAACACTGCACTTATTTAACAGTGCAAAGCGCTAGGCTGGGCGGTGTTTCTCATTCTTCCTCCGTGCACCGGTCGCCGCCGTGCCTGCTGCAGGCGGTCCTCCTCAGAAGAGCTGCCGCAGCGAAGGTTTTGTCGTTTGAGCCGCCGATGCCTGCTGCCCCACACCCTCCCTACTGCACCCCCCCTCCCTCGTAACCTCTTTTGAAAAGACACCCATCCCAGAAATACAGTGCCGCTTGCTTCAATGCAGGCTTCTTTTCCGTGCCCCTCCTGAGTCGGGCGGCTACTTCAGCTTCTCCGGCTTGGGGAGAGATGCGTTGCCTTGACCTCCAATGTGGCCCGAGACCTTCTACTCTATTCTATTCTCTTCCTTTCGTTATATTTTTTGCTCCGGAAGGAGGAGGGCGCGGTGGGGGAGGGGGTTGATGGTGGGCCTGATGAGCGGGTACGACGCCGGCAGAAGAGGTGAGAGGAGGTTTAGAAGCGGAGCGGGGGGCGGTGAGGCCGGAACCTGCGACCTTCTCTGCCCTTGAAGCTTTCCTCCTGTTTCGTTTGTCTATCCTTCTCTCTCTGTGTGTACTGCATCGTTTTATTTTATTCATAGTGGAATGCAATGCGTGAGAGCGTGTGCGTGAGGGCAGCGCTCTGGACCGTTGCTTCGGGTAGCGTCTCACTCTCCGAGCGACTGCTAGCTGGGTTGGCTAGCGAACCGTACTACTATGCGGTTTTGCGAAAGTGGGATATCTAGCGAAGGCGGAATGGACTCACGGAGCATTGTTGCGTTGTTGATAAGCTTTGTCCGTCTCTTTGTGTCTTTGCACCACGGTGTAAGAATATGTTCTTTACACAGTCGACTGCTCTCTGTACCAAAGAGTACCAGACGTTACCAAAACATAACTACCGAAGGGCACCAATCATTACACGTTCAGTTGCGAGTCAGCGGTAGTGGTGTCTTCCCTCTGTTGTCCCGTTTAGTTTGCGCTGTTTGCCATCATAATACTCTGTGTACTGCTCGACTTGGTCCTGGTTTTTCTTAACTCAAAACAGAGAAGTGGGATACTCGGATCGGAGTGCCGAAAGACTGAGGAGGAGAGGAGAGAGGGGGGGGGGGGGAGAGGAGCACTCTGAAGCCTCTAGAGAATATTTTAATGCAGAAATGCGTTCTGGTACTTAAAAGCCAGATTTTCACCGAAGTTCTCATCCGCATTCAGTGCCAGCAATTTCGGTCTGCCCATCAGAGCTCAGCTCGAGAACCAGTACCCGTGAGCATAGAGTTTCTTACTATTAACTAGAGGGAGAGCTGGCGGCGCTGCACCTGAACCTCCATGGGCGCGCAAAGCGTCATGGGGCGGTGAGCTACTTGGGGCGGGACAGTAGGTTTTCTTTTCAGGAACACAGAGTGGCGTTACTGAGGTGTCCCATTCCGTATCCACGGCGCGCGGAGCGCGCAGACGACTTCGGCGTAAATGTAGTCTGCAAAAGCCATAGTAGAGAAAACGCAACAGCACACGACGCCAATAAAAAGTTTTTTGTTTTCCGAAATGCTGTGGAAAAACCTTTTAAAATGTTGAAGCGACATCTTTTTTTAAACATATTTCTTTTTAAAAGTGCGCCTGTTAAACACGAAACATTGGCTTTTGTGGTCTGCAATGCTTGGCCAAAAGGAGAGCAAGCCATTGCTTATTTTGAGTAATAATAATAATTGGTTTTTGGGGAAAGAAAATGGCGCAGTATCTGTCTCATATATCTTTGGACACCTGAACCGCGTCGTAAGGGAAGGGATAAAGGAGGGAGTGAAAGAAGAAAGCAAGAATTAGGTGCCGTAGTGGAGGGCTCCGGAATAATTTCGACCACCTGGGGATCTTTAACGTGCACTGACATCGCACAGCACACGAGCGCCTTAGCGTTTTTCCTCCATAAAAACGCAACCGCCGAGGTCGGGTTCGAACCCGGGAACTCCGGATCAGTAGTCGAGCGCCCTAACCACTGAGCCACCGCGGCGGGTAAACTTATTTTGAGCAACATTTGCATTCGCATGCTTTTCTGCTCGTTTGTTACCATTTATAGACAGGATATTGAATGATAGGAACATTCTTAATTATCGAACAACGTTTGTTTTTCCATTATTTTAGGCAAAGGTTATAACCCATGCCCCATATAACCCATAAAGGTTATATCAGAGGCTCTTATCAGAGTGTTATATCAGGGTCTGAGGCACTGTAGAATCGTTAAGCGGAGAACTCTTCAGTGATTCCCCCCCCCCCCCCACCCCCCCATCTGTATCAACTGCGCAAGTTGGTAAAGAAACAAATAGCTCATTAAAGGCACACTGAAGGTAACTTCTTTCAGTTTTTGTTGTTAGCAAAAAAAAATTATCGTAAGGCTCTTCCTGAATATGTTTAAGCTTGTTCAGTAACAAATGACGCATTTTGTTCTGACAAAAATTGATATAAGAGAGCCAGTTTTTTTTTTTTTCGCGTCCACTCAATTCAAGCTTCTGATGTAAGACTAAAAAGGAAAGGACAGTTTGAAAGTGCATTGCTGTGCAGCTTAGCCTCAGAGATCTGCGCGCGAAAAAGTGTCGTACCGCTACAGCAGCTTGTTTGCGAAAACTGACAGGTGACAGATATACTAATAAAGACGAACTTTAATTTATCCTCAGTGTCGTCTAAATTTAATTGCGTCCAGCTGACTGGAAGAACGCGCCGTACACGTTTGCTTTGGCAACCCCCCGCTTCAACTCGTTCGCCCTCATGTGGGCCGACCTCGTTGGCCGAGTTGTCCGCCACTTCGACACGTCACAGCCGGACAGCTCTTCCAATATTCCACCGGGTTGGAAGGTCTGAATCAGGGGTCCATTGTTTCGACACACTGCTTTCCGAGCTCGGAGAGTACGCGCAAGGGTTTCGTAATCAATGCCATTCCGGCGCTTTCTTAAGTAATGAGCAGCGAACTGTCGGGAAACCGTTCCGAGGACATTTCGCGCCCGCGGGCTTTCCAGCGAAGTGACGGCACGTCGGGTCAGCCGCTGACTGCCGCATTATCTCCGTTCTCGCGTTCGCCTTCCAGTGTCGCTGCATGTGCGTTGCAGTGAACGGGGCTGTATGCGTTTTAAAAAGCTCGGCCGTTCCGTTAGTGATAATGAGCGGTTTTCGGGGAAACTGTTTCAAGGACGTCTCGGGCCCAGCTCGCTTTTTGTTATTATTTTGTCTCCAAGTGACGACACGTACGCCGTGAGGGTAATTGTTTATTGACGCATTATCGTCTCGACTTGGCGTCCACTGGGAAACGCGTATTGGGAAACGCGTTGGCGCCACCGTCGACAGCGAACAACATACTTGCGCCTTGTTTCCTCAGTTTCGATATCTGAGATTTCGCTCTTAAGTGCCGCGCTTAACGACCGTTTGTCGCGTTGGACGTGCGCGCCGAACGCTGCGCTGGCTAACGGCAGCCTAATGAACGTAGCTCGGGAAATTAGTCTAGCGCGTTTAGAGCGCCAGCCCCGCCTCCAGCGGCAGTGTTTGAATGAGAGTGATGACATTCGAGCCGACAGGTTCTCTCAGCTTCTAAGGTTTCACTTTCTTTAACCTCGTTTTTATTTATTTTTATTTTTGCACCAACGGACGAAGGTGCTGAACGCCGAAGCGGCGAGGGACTCGATTTCGCGAAGGCGAATTTCGAAACGGAACGACTTTGCGCCGATATGTGTGCGTCTTACACCTTGGTCGAGAGGCAGTGCACTATTGGTTTCGAAACGCTCGCTCCTGTTCTTTCCCCATCGCGTGTTTGAGAGATAACAGACAGTTTTATTTGCATTTAGCATATCATGAAGGATAATATGCCTGAGTCAAGTTAAATCGGTGCCTACCCAAGATCCGTTCGTTGAAATGGGGCAGGTGCGTCTGACACATTGAGCTGATATGACAAAGAAGAAGCGGCTCTGGTCGTTTCAGATAATGTTAGCTGGAGGAACAAGTTGGTTACCAAGGGAAACGTAACTGGCTGTATATAAATGAATTTTCTGTTTGTAGCTCTTCCTTCCTTCCTTACTTCATTCCTTCCTTTTACTATCTTCCGTTTTTCTTTGTTTCTTTCTTTCTTTTTATTCTTTCCTTCTTTCCCTTTATTTCTTTCCTTCCTTCCTTCCTTTCTATATCTTCCGTTTTTATTTGTTTATTTCTTTCTTTTTATTCTTCCTTTATTATTTCTTTTCTTTCTTTCTTTCCTTCCTTCCTTCCTTCTGTGTTTCTTCTTCCTTACATGCATAATTTCTTCTCTTTCTTGCATTTATTTATTTATTTATTCGTTCCTCCACTTCTTATTTTCTTTCTTGCTTTCGTCTTCTGTCTCTCTTTTATTTCTTCCTCCTTCCGTTACAAGATTGGTCTATAGACAGTTTATAAGCTTCTTATAGACTCTATTGCCTTCCTATAGATATTTTTGTCTATTCATAGTAGATAGACTGTCTATAGGCAAAAGTCTACTAAAAGTGTATGGCCATACATCTATAAATTGTCTATAGACTGTCTATAGGATATTTATTGCCTATTGACTGTTCTCTAGGGTTCGTCTACAGATAATCTACATATAGACTTCATAGACAGAAGTCTATGGACTGTCTAAAACAATTTTTGTAAGGGTTGCTTTTGTTCCCTTTCTTCCTTTCTTTATTTCTTTCCCTCCTCTCTTTCATGCGAACCGCTTTCTTTCATGTTCTGTTTCTTTTTGTGTGTGTGTGTGTGTGTCGCAGAGCACGGGCTTCAGGGAGGACTTTACATCCGGGACACACATTAGCACACTGCGGCGTCTGTTCAATGCGGGCACGAGCAAACAATCCAACGGTTGCAAACGCGTCACTAGCTCTTTCAACGCCAGGTTACGAAACTCGCTTTAAATGCGGAAAAAAAAAACAGAAGGCAACTAAAAACAACGAAGAGGAGGAGTGTGCAAATGATCAGGGAGGCGAATTCGCACTCGGCGTGAAGCAACAGCTGTGGAACTTTATAGGGTCGCGACGAGCGCATTACTTTGACAAAACGTTAGCTTCGCGCTTTATATACTCTGCCGCCGAACTTGGGTCAATAAAATGTTTGCCTCTTCTGTTTGCATGACGTGAGTGAGGGAACTTTTCAAGAGTAGTATCGACTCTACCATCTTTTCTCGGTTACTGCTGCTTCGCAGATCGAGCAACGACCTCACGACTGTTGAGCTGCTCGACGACAGGATTTTATTCGCAATGAGGACACTGTAGAATTTCGCCAAGAGACAGCTTTCGTGACCTTAAATTTGGTATATAAGGAGTGAACCAACACACAAACGCATATCGGGCGACAGTTCTCGATGTATAAACTGAGCACAGCGCCACTTACCGGAGCCAATAGACATTACAGTTGTTCAACGCATTTACTCCCCTGTAATATGAGCGTGTGAGGCTGTCATTATCACTGAATTTATGATATCAATATCGTCGGTCGGCTATTTATATCATTAAACATAGCTAACGAAGTCGTAGCTAACATCAAGAATAGGAAGTGAAGCAAGCAGTGACACTATGCAGTGAACGACAGATTGCCAGTGATGTGTTGAGATAGCAAATCTAACTTCAAAGTAAGGGAAACAGTGTAGGGACTGAACAGAATCAAGTGGTGAAGTGTGATAAGGAAGTCTGCCCAGATAAGGTGGCTGCTGCTCCTGAGGAAAGGGCTATATTGGAGATTACTTAATTGAAGTAGCCTTTTGCTCGCCAGTGGACTCAACATGGTGATTACGATTAATCTTTACATGTCAATGGCGGTGATAAGCGGTGTGGTGGCCTTGGTTGTGAATGTGCGATTTTATGGGACAAGCAGATACGAATCTCGTAGTAGTTCCCGAATTCCGGCTCCTGCAAATCCAGTATGACAGTAACGATTCAGAGCTTGGCCTTAGAGACAATAGGCAGCATATTTATTTATATTATTCGCCTAAACTGTGAAATCTCATCACCCGGAGACAGGCCTGCAAGTGGATTCGAGTCTTTTTGATGACATATTTTCTTTTTTTCTTTAGAATTTAAGTACCCCTTATCTCACTTTCAGTTCGCGGAGTCGTTGCGCGTTTGTTTGCACAGCGAGCCGCGCGATTGTTTGATCTTGACATAAAACACTCGGAATAAACACTCGTGGTTAGGGCAACGAATTGCTGTCAACAAACGTTCACTAATCACGTCCGTTGTTAATCAAGGTTTGGGGAGAGAGGGAATGGTAAACCAATAACGGAGGATTATCCAAAATTAACGGAATGGACACCTACGTGGTGCCATACCCTTACTCACTGCAGCGTTCTTGGCAACACTGTAAACTGGAAATTTGAAAGGGATTGTCGGTGCTTGGTGGTGAACAAATTCTAGTTGAAAATCAAGCATACGAGGAGCAAATAAAACATATCTTCCTTCGTAGTTCCGAAACAACTGCGTCTACAGCTTCAAAAGCTCGAAACTGAAACCGACTTGTGTATTCCGGAGCCCTCCACTACGGCACCTCTTTCTTCCTTTCTTCTTTCACTCCCTCCTTTATCCCTTCCCTTACGGTGCGGTTCAGGTGTCCAACGACATATGAGACAGATACTGCTGCATTTCCTTTCTCCAAAAACCAACTATTGTTATTATTAGTCCGAGAGAAGAATAAACTGAGATCAACATGTAAGTCCAAAATGTTGTGGCCTTGTGGTTCTTATGACTTCTTCAAAGCTTAGATCCGTTTCACTTCTGCCTTTCTGTGCTCAAGAAAAAAATAAGAGTACGGGAGCTTTTACCAAAGAAACAGAGAAAAAAAAATTGTAGAGCTGGAGACGAGGATTCCGTAAAGGAAAAAAAATGCTGAAAAACTCGAGCAACAAAGGAACACCGGAGGCGGAGACACCATACACAACGAAAGGAATGTACAGCGCACGAAAAGGAACGAACAAAAAGCGGGAGCGGAAAGAGAAGCGCCGAAATAGAACGAAGAGGAGAAAAAGAAAAGAAAAAGCGAAATGCAGTTAAGGAAGAACGAAGAGCAGCAGTGCGCCTGCAGCGGCGATTATAGAGCGAGAAAGTGGACCCGGTAAGGCATGGGAACTGGAGAAATGGTTCAGGGTGCCAATTAGGAGGGGGAAGAGGATGAGAGGGAACCATAAAGAATGGAACACGGAGGAAGAGAAGGGGCAGGAAACAGAACACACACACACAAAAAGAGGCGGAGGTCAGGGGGGGGGCGGCGTGCAAAAACTGCCCTATCTCGCTCACTGGAGCTCCGTTGCCGCCACAGCCGGTTTCAGTTTCGTCTGCAACGGATGGAACAGTTGTGAAAAGGAAGCGAAAGGAAGCATAAAAAAAAGATCGGAAAAGAAGAAGACGCATCGTAAATACAAACAGCCAAATCGCGTACACGCTATCCAGTGCAAACAGGAAAAGAAAACAAAAAACCAACTGAAAAAGAAAAACAGTCGGACTTTTTCACTTGCTTTCTTTGGGGGGGGGGGGGTATCTCCTCTCCTATACCTCTCCTACCCCTTCTCTTCCCTCTCTATTACCCCCCACCACTCCGGCGCAGTGCCTCGTTCCAGTACAACACAAGCTTTCGCGCGGTGACAGCTTGTCGTTATTTATTTTTTCTTGTTCTCTTTGTGTTCCTGGCTCTCGTTAATGAGTCGCCGTGTTTCGCTCGCCCAACGGATGTAGCGGAGCCAGCGATCTCGTCTCCGCCAGCTAACTTACTGGCTTCGTCGAGATCTCGCTTTCGGCTCTTCGACGACGACGACAGTATGCCCACTCTCCAAGCACCCCCCCCCCCCCCCCCCCTCGTTTTCCTCGCACTTGTTGTTTTACTTTGTGATCGCCTCTTCCCGCGTAGAAAGGAAGTGGGTTGGGACGTGGCTTGAACGTGATTACAAGGAGACAACAGTTTTTCGCTGGGTACTCGGCCGGTTCTGTGCCGAACGCCCAGCCAGCCGATCGGGCCGAAAAAGTGGCCGAAGCGCCCCCCCCCCCCCCCCCCTCTTCGAGGCGGAGGGAAACGCGAAGTAGAGATCGCGAGGGCAGATAAAGCGCGCCGTCCCTAGCTGAAAGCGAAAGTGCTACTTAGCAAGCGAGCATGCGCGCAGAGCTGTAATCTGCCGTCACCTCATCATCGGCAGGGGGCGCTCGTTCCTTTTAAGCAGCTTGAACGCGAGGCGAAATATAACGCTGGCCCTGATTGGAGAAACGAGGGGGGCCGCCTCCTTACTGGTGCCTCGGGTTGCCTCGAGAGTATTTGTATTGTTTCGCGGAGATATCCTGGTCGATTGCCTGTGGGAGCCGAGCGGAAGTCGCAGATCGATTAGAGATTGATGAGTGGTCTTCGTCGAGCAGCTCGTGCCGAGGGGATCGATGGGTTAGCGAAACGGCGTATGGGGCCAGTAGCGCTGTCGCCGATCTGGGATGTCTAAAGTGCAGCGCAGTATACTGCGTTTTCCTTTTGATAGTTGAGGCAGCATACTGTACCTGCCAAAATCTCCCTTTGCACTAGCCACGATGGCTCAGTGGCTTTGGCGTTCGGCCGCTCATTCCAAGGTCGCGGGTTCGATCCCGCGGCCGCGACTCGGCCCATTTCCATGAAGGCGAAATGCAAGAACGCCAGTCTGTTGTGAGTAATCAGCGGACGTTAAAGAATTCCTGATATGTTATATCGTAAACTAATGCGCAACACTCCACTATTCCGTCCCTCAAGTCTATGTGTCGCTTCGGAACGTTAAATCCCATGTGCCAATACGAAACCAATACGAAACGCCCCCTTTACCCCCCCCCCCCCCTCCCCCAAGTTTGAACATAAACCAGGGACCGAAACATCATTTTTCATTGCTCGGCCGCCAGAAAGGCAGAATCGCCAAGCGGCGATCTGTGGTGAAGCTATAGTTTCGCTTTCTGCCGTTTTTCGAACGTAAACATCTTTCGATCAGGAGCGACTGGTTCGCTACCGTCTCGCTAGCACTTTGCTTATCGCCTGGCGCTGGCGGGGAACCTTCATCCGAATGCATATGAAAATCGCAGATAAGTACCCGTCTAAAGCACCCCTAGTTCAGGGTAACGACGAGGTCAAAGTTATGCGCCTTTTTATCGTCAGCCGCGCACTGCTGCCGGAAGCCGGAGAAATATCACGACGGTGGAAATCCATGACGTCATCGCTCTGGCTACAGCGCTTCTCTACAACAGAGCGCTTTGTGCAGATGCGCCGCAGTCAACAGCTTCAACATTTCGTCGCGGCTTTTAAGCCACCGGCAGTGACAGGGGTCGCGGGAGGGTTTCGCTGAACTCGTTTAGCGAGTGATGAAATCAGGAAGTATTTAGAAATACGTAGCCTCGCACAGCACTGTCGATTCTGGATTCCCGATAACAAAAGGTCCTGGCGCAGCTTTGGCACGAATTTTTTTTTTTTTTCAACAAGGATCAGTGTAGGGCTATGGGGAACTTGCGCTGAAGTTTGCGGTGCCGATTGCAGCGCCATAACACACTGCCTAGCGAGAAGAGCAAGCAGTTTTGGGTAGTACTATTAGTACTTTTCCGCGCCACCTTCAGGCGCTTATTGGCGTGAGCCTCCGCGCTCTGTCGAAGGCAAACGTGCCGTGCGTCAGCTATCTGGGCTACGCCGAGAGAAGCTAGGCAATGAATGCTGTCAGCCAAGCGGGTTATCTAATCGCGCAGAATGTGTTCTCGCGATTATATGTAAAGTCATGATGACCCAGCACAGGTGCTGTCAAGGTCATAACGGTGCAGAGGACACAACGAGCGATAAGACATGAGAAGCAGGAAGTGGGGATTAAAACGCTCAAATAAAATATAAAGAAATTGCTCGATCACCGATGCCACGGTAAAATTTTTTGGGAATGTGTAATGAACTGTGATAGCAAATAAACACTGCAGGCTTCTAGAAATAATATAGGCCAATGAAAGTAAAAATTTAGTTTTCCGCTTCGCGGTCAGAAACGCGGTTTAAAATGCTCTATTATTTCTGTATTAGTTTTCACCATCGACTGGGATATATCACTGCTCAGCTATTATTCACTTTAAGGGTCAATAATCTCGGCATAGACTGATCATTATTACCCGCCGCCACGGTAGCTCACTGGCTTGTTGGTGTTCTGCCATAAGTCGTGGCGGCCGAACTGAAAATACACCTCTACTGAAATTTGACGGCAGGCTTAAGAACTGCAGGTGCACGGAAGTAGTTCACACAATGCCGCTTTGACGCGTGAAAAGTCCATTTAAAGCAGGCCTCATTTATGATGTGTTAACTCACACCTGCTCCACTTCTTGTCAGCGAATAAAATTATCCGCTGCGGGTTAGTGTTTTTTCTTAATTTTTCGTTGGTATCAGTGCCACATAGATTCGATTATAAGGCGCATCTTTAGTACCTCATCTAGTGAGGGGATAACATGCGCCAAATTTTGCCCTGTCTTCGTCTTTCCTAGTTTCTTAGTGCGAAGTCACTATTCCGGTGGGTCATCCCCGAGCAAGATCTTGCGATGTTTTTTTCATCACTGCCGACGGTGCTGCCATCCCACAACATCGTTTCATAGAGTTTCTTTCTATTAACTAGAGGGAAAGCTGGCGGCGCTGCATCTCAGCGACTATGGGCACTCAAAGCATCATGGGGCGACGAGCTACTTAGTGCGGGACAGTAGGTTTTTTTTTCAGTAACATTGAGTGGCGTTACTGAGATGTCGCATTCCGTATTTACGGGGCGCTCCGCGCGCAGAAGAAAGCCCTGTGCGAAAAGAGGCACGGCGAGCAATTCGTATCCTGTGCTGTCCGAGTGGTTTATGAAATCCCACTGACGTGTGGAAGCGTCTATATAGGCCAGACGGGTCGCTGCATTAACGACAGGGCACGGGAGCATAAGAAAACGCTAGAAAGCGGAGGCGGGTCAAATTTGCCTCCCCATTGTAGAGACTGAAAGTGTGAGCCGGTGCTTAACGGAATAAGGATTCTGGGCAGGAATCGCGGTCAGGTTGCGTGTGAAATACTTGAGGCCTTTATGATAAAAAAGAAAGGAAGCACATGTGTCAGCGACGCCTCGGTATTCCTCCGTAGAAATGAAGTTTCCTTCCTAGACAGTTTTTTGTGACGTCATGTTCTGTGCTACTTTTCAGCCTAGCATTTCTAGCGGCCGTCTGTTGTTTGTTTAGGTGGGTTGATAAATTTTTTTATTGGTTGTATCTTTCTTTTTCTGACTGCTTTTGCTTCATATGTTTGACTCTGCTTTTGCTACGATTGTTATTGGTTTTTTTACTTTTTATATTTTGTTTTTTTTGTGTCTGACTGCTTTTGCTTCTCCTGTATGACTCTGCTGTTGCTACGATTGTTTCACACTGCTTTTGCTAAGAGATGGCCCTTTTTTTCGTTTTTAATTGCTTTGATCAGAGATATCTGTTAGTCTAATCTGCAGTACATAGTCTGTTAACCTGATGTAGCGGCTTTTCATACAGCGTGCTGGGTTCGAAGTGATAATGAGATGATTATCATGCTTGAGCGGAACTGTTTAAACATGCCACTTTTCCATAGAATAAACAGTCGGTAGTGTGCACATGTGGTGTCTCTTTCTTGTCTGTGTCCTGTTTTTGCGCAGCCGTTCATTTCATCATGCACCAACTCGCCCCTCAGGCCGTTATTCCAAAGGTTGTAGTTCTGTAGTCGGTAGCTCTCCGCCCCATGATGCTTAGAGTGCCCATGGTGGTGCAGGTGGTCTCGAGGAAGCTCCATGCAAACTCCCATAGGCGGGACGCCAGCTTTCCCTCTAGTTAATAGTAAGAAACACTATGCATGGTTTATACTCCTAGCGTCCCCGCTTGGCGATACTGCCGCCCACACCGCGTCGCCGGCGCGCTCCGCCGTCCCCGCTCTACCAACGTCCGCCGTCCGACGCACGAGAGCCACCATGCCGTGTCTTTTCATGAGATTGCCTTTGAGGTGGTGTTCATGCGATTCGGCTTTCACACCTTTATAAAATTTAGGCAAAAATTCTCCGTCACTTTTTTCCTGTTATTGTTTTAGGAGGGAAATATTGTTACACACTGTTTACCCGATTATAAAGAACACTTTTTTTTACTCTTTTCTCAGCATAGAGGTCTTTCGGTGAAAATGTCTCTTCGTGCGTATGTGTGCTGGGGGGGGGGGGGGGGGGTGCAGTTACAGATATCGGCCCTTACTGGAACATAAGCCGAACCCACTGATTTTGTAAAATTGACAGAGACAGCGCTCCTCTTCGTTGCAAGCGCAAAACCACGAGTACGTGCTATACGAAAACAGTTAGACTTCGCAACTAGCGTTGACTCGAGCTGAAACGGCAGAGTTGACAACACAGCGGCCTTTCACGAAAAGGGAATACTGTATACGTTGGTTGCGGTCTTTCGCCAAAATAAGTCGCGGCTAATCCCGAAAAAGGAAAACTCCTCGTTGTAGGTGCAATTGCAGCCCAGTCGGTGCGTAAGGTGCATACACAGGCTAAATTTCCACGCAGCTCGCAAAGCAAATGTTCAAACACAATCTGAAATTAAGCGCTCTGCTAAGCCTCGTAGGTGCTAGCCGTTCGTGCATCTGTACATTGAATAACTATATTCGGATACAACTCAAGTCTGCAGTGAAGCTCCAACCCCCTTCAGGACAGCCGAACATAATTCCTCCGTGGCAAAAAGCAGTCCACTATTAAAGCTTTTCTTGTTGCCTAAAGAGAAAGCTAATCACGAAACGAAATTATAAGCTTAAGAATTTTGATGCTGCTCGCTTGTTTGACACACTCAAATATTTAAAAAAAACTATTTCGTTCACTTTTGTGATTAGCCAGCGGAGTAATGCAGGACGCCACGGACCGTGGCCCACTGTTAACAACTGTTCTTTTTTTTTTTAAAGCTGTATCCTACAATAGTCGATAGAGTCTAGAGTATAGCACTTTGCGCTATGACTGGCGAGCGACGCAGTTTCATTTTATTTCCGACGTCAAAATAAGGCAAGTGACCTTCGACGCGCCCAGTCTCATTCACTGCGAATGACTTTTAATCTTCCAAGCTTGGCTACAGTTTTACTGGCTTTTAAACCGCACTGACGTACTGCCACTGAGCGCTTTCGATTGACAAGAATGACCGTCGCCTGATGCATTGACAACAGGAAGCACACTATTCAACGTCTCTCAAGCTTGAGAGACATCCCGGCATACCACAGCGGGCCAAGGGCCGGGTCAGGTCGCTTTGCGCACGGACGTTAATTAAAATCCGACCTGTCTTCCCCCTCCGAAGTCCGGACACAGCCAAGCTTCAACCGGGGCGCCCGCATCTGTCTTCTTGAGGGCCTCTCCGAACACATGCGCTGCTCTCTTTTATTTTCAGGTCTCTTTCTCTGTCTCTCTCTTCTGCTTATTTTTTTTTTTATAAGTTTTCGCTCTCCACCGGGCCAGCGCGAAGTGGTATGCCGCAGCTGTTCACGGCGGAGGTGGTTTCAAAATCGGAATTCCTTGTTTCAGCGTCGACCGCATGGCTCACTCGCTGGCTGGCTTGACACGCACAGACAGACACCTTCTCTGCAGCCGCCAGTGGCAGCCGGGCGACCAGTTTCGAGCAGAGGGCGGCGCTGCAATAGAAGAGAATAATAAGCCTCCAAGAATGGGGAACAAACCAACTAAAAAAAAATAAAGGAAACAAATACAACTCGGGGCTGTACTTCAATTCGACGTGTCCCCCCCCCCCCCTTTCTCCCTCCCCTTTCCTCTGTGCTTGTCTTTCCATCAAGCCGGTTTCGGCGGCTATTGTGAACGCCTTGTGGACCTGGCTTGTACTACCCCCCCCTTCCGAACGCTTTTCGCCCTGCCGTTGCAGGAGCACCCCCATCAACCCCCCCCCCCCCCCCCCCCCGTCGCTTCTCTCTCCTCTTCGGTTTGCAAACACATGCGTCGGCCGGTCGTCCCGTCGCCCTGCTCCCAACCTTCGCCTGTACAACCCCCCCCCCCCCCCCACCTTCCACCGCACCATCATCCCTCCGTTCTCCTAGCCCCCCCTCGGCGCTTCAGAAGCTGCCACAATGGCGGCAGCTAGAGCCCTTCCCTTTTCCAAGGCTCGCTTTTCGGCTGCACGCTGCGTCTATCGCCTCTCAAAACGGACGTGTGCAGGGGGGAACGGAACGACGGCTTAGGCCTAACGCGCTTCGCCTGAAGCGCGTCTTTTTTTTTTTACTTCTTTTTCGCTTTGCAAGGCCGTATTCCGCTTTCCAAGGGTTTTGGACACCGCGGTGGATTTTATCGCTCTAACTACATCGCTGGTAGGGCAGAGATGCGAGGCTGGCAGCCGGGTCCGTTCAATTTTAATAGGAGACTTCGTGTTTTGTTTTGTTGTTTTTTTTTCGTTGCGCGTGCAGCATGTGGTTTGGCACGGCCGGCCCGACTGGCACGCACCACCTCCACCAACCGAAAAGGAGGCACTTGTTAGTGGGGCATGCCCGGCACGCATCAACCAAGCTTGAACTGGCGAGGCTTTCTATCTGTTCTTTCTTTGATTCTTCTTTCCTGCCTTGTTTTCTGTCTTCGTTTAGTCGTGACGCTGTTCACCTTCCATTCGTTCTTGCGCTTTATGCGCCGGCATAAATGAGAAGAGTCGGCTGCTGGTTTACCAAAGTTTGCACTCTCGAATGGTTTGAACGAAAAAGAGACATCTTGTATGCACTATGTCTACTGTGATCACAATGCGCAGGAAAGAGGTATGTTTGAACTGGAAAGGAAAGGGTGCCGTACCTTCTTCAGATTTCAGTGGACTGCTCAACTGCGCTTTGAGGGAAGACGTGAAGATGGGAGCGAGAGGAGGAATGAATAGTATGGCATGGTATGGTATGTCTAGGATTTGGCGTCCCGACGCGATAAATGGGCTGAACGTGACATGAATGCGACAGAAGTCGACTCCACTGCCACTTTTCTGGGGAAAGTGCAAAAATATCGAGGAAGAGAGTAGAGGACCAGTCACGCCTGCTCTTTTCAGAACCTGCTCTTTCCCTCAAAAAATTGACTGGAGTCGACTTCTGTCGTGTTCACGCAACCGAGGCTTCTGAGGAACGCCGTAGCAGAGGGCTACCGATTATTTTCGACCCCCTTTGATTCTCAAAAGTTGATTGTCACCGCGCAGCACTCGGGCGCTTTTCCATTTCGCCTTCGGGCGAAATGCGGCCGCAGCGGCCACGATTCGAACCCATGTCGTCGTGCTCAGGAGCCTGATTCCTAGGAGTCTCTCTAACATTTTTTTTTTCTGCAGATTAAAGTTTATCATCCCAATGAGGGCTTTTAATTCGTAGTACTATTCGCCGCCTGGCGTAATCTTCCCAACTTTACCTTACCGCCAAGTTTAGTATCCTGTACACTTCGCTTTTGTCCGCGACTGCTGATAGGTATCATTTGGTACACGCGTATTTAAATACAGGTACGCGTATTCTAATAGGTAGGCCGGAACACTTAACATCGCTTGGTGGCTTCATAGAAATAGAACAATGGGCGAATAAAGCAGCACCATCCGGCATATACTCTGGCTGCACTACTTTCGTAGAATTTCACTCTTTCCACATTCGTTTCCCTCCCTCCCGGTATTGTTCTTGAACGGGGGGAGCAAGGGACCGAGGCGTACTTTGAACTCGCGCATAATTTGACGGAACTGTGGCTGGCGTCCCGGGAGAGGGGCTCCGGGGAAAATTGGCGCTGCTCCGCGAGCCGTGATGGTTGTGGCGGCGACGGTGGACGAGCGCTTTCAACGACGCTAGCTGAAGTCATCGCTGAATCATGCACCCGGAAGCACAGACAGCTCAGCTCCAGTCAGTAGCTGCCGCCGCAGCGGAGAGCGCGTTAATTTGATGGCGGGGGGTTTAAGCTGTTGTCGTCGACCGCCGCTACGTAATGTGAATATGCGTACGCGGAAACTTTCGCTGAAGGAGCGATTACACGATATGCGAAATTTCTCTCTCTCTCTCTCTATAGTCCGGATGTGTTGCAGTTCGCGTGCATGTACGCGCTTGGGAAGTGACGCGTTTAGAGCAGCTGACACGGCAGTTAGCGATTAATCGTTTCTTGAGTGCTTAGTCAATGCCTTGCGGTTGACCGAGGACAATTGGCAGGGAACTGGTTTTGTTTTTGTTTTTCCTTTGTTTTTTTTTATCTTCACCACCTAACGAAGTTGATACACTCTAAACGGAAAAGAGTAAAAAGGGAGTTAGCTGTTCTTTAGCGCGAACCTTTCTTTATAAATGACAATTGGCGCAATGTGTTCTCATAGCGGAAGAGCATCTCTGCGGTCTTCGTTTGACCTTGAACAATGTCATTTACTTCCTATTGCTTACATTTTAATGTCGCTTGAGTTCTTTGATGAAGTACAATGTTTTGTCTGCTTGAGTGGCAAAGCAAAAGCACAATAAAATGTATGAAAAACTTTACTGAGGTGAAGGCCAGGAGCATCACATTGACGCAGGAGCTTGTACAGATAGTTCTAATCTTGAAGAGAACGGTCAGCTTCCACACAAAACCGAATTCTGCCGTTATTTTCCCGGGTTCGAACCCGACCGCGGCGGCTGCGTTTTTATGGAGGAAAAACGCTAAGTCGCCCGTGTGTTGTGCGATGTCAGTGCACGTTAAAGATCCCCAGGTGGTCGAAATTATTCCGGAGCCCTCCACTACGGCACCTCCCTCTTCCTTTCTTTCACTCCCTCCTTTATCCCTTCCCTTACGGCGCGGTTCAGGTGTCCAACGATATATGAGACAGATACTGCGCCATTTCCTTTCCCGCCAAAAAAAACAATTATTATTATTATTATATTTCCTCACGAGAGTTGAAAATGTCCTATAGTAACTGTATGTCAAGAGCGAAACTATTCAGAAAACAAGAGAAAGTTTGCATGCCAGAGGTATTTGCAGAGAAATCATTGGCTGAGGGGAGATGATGTGTCCCTTTTCACATTAGAGTTGCCTGTACACATGTTCATGAATACGTGCATGCGTGCACACATTTAAACCATGGAGCCATTTGTTAAGAATAGCGTAACTAATCTGTAATCGCCATTGCGGACGTCCACATTTTCAGAGTACATCACGCCCGACGGAAAGTTAACAACAGGGTTAGGTTTTAATATATACGCTATGCTACAAACGACGTCACGAAGCAAGCACTAGAATGGACTCCAAATCAGTTGCTCTCCCTATTGATTCACAGAAACTGCCGAGGTACAGGCATTTCGGCGGAAAGAGACATCTATGAGATCGTTGCACTGTCGTCCTTACTGGCTGAAATCCCAGGAACAAATTCGAATATGCCGATAATTTCGCTCAACAGATGGCGCCGCTATTCCTATAGTTATCTGAGGAAGATCACAGAAGGTATACCTTAACCAGGCGTCCATTTAGTTCACGCAGATGTTGCACTGGACACAAAAGAGACAGACGATCGAAAGAACAAAAGAAACGGTTCTCGTCGTTGCATGAACGAAACGAATGAATAGCGTGGCTCAAAAGTGTTATTTCCCTTTTATTAAATGTCTTCCTGTAGATATTAGTGCAGGCTGGGAAAAGGAAAATTGAGAACACTCGCGCAAGTTTTGCATCTAGCACATGCGCGCAGTGTGGCGTTATAGAAAGACGCACCGCAGAAGCAGGTTTTTGAGGAGGTCGCGTTTTGTTCTCCACGAGGAATAAATCACCCTATAAAAGAAAACAAGAGAATGGAGAGGAGAAAGCGATTGCTCGATTATTCTTTCTGTTTCTCCTTCTTTGCCCCTCCGCTTATTTCGCGGAAAAGCTCTCTCCTGTAAGTCGATCGAGTTTAGGCGAAGTCAGCGACCCTTCCAACTCACTATCCCTTCCCCTTCCCACTCGCTCCATGCATGCTGCGCGCGCATAAGAGAAAGGTGGCGATGAAAAAAAAAAAAAAGGGAACGAATAAACAAAAGAAGTTTGCACGAAAGGTTCTCGTGGCTCGCTGGCACATCGAAGAAATCAAAAGGTGTTTTCCGACGCTGGGCATCCTTATACATATTTGTTTTGCGAAATACTCTCTCTGCCTGTTATAACTCGATAAGGGCGACTTTGGGTACCGCAATGCCGCGAAGGATCGAGAAAGCGGAAGAGGAATTTTTGAAATGAGTGGTATTTTCGACGAGCGCCCCCTCTAGACTGTCTTCGCAAAGGTTCCTCTTCTCATGCGGATTGAAAATGTCGAAATGAGAAAATGAGTCACGAGTAGTATACCTCACGTGAACCATCGACGTTGTCCAAAAGCTGACCTGTCTGACGAATACCATTCCACCGCTTCCGTAATGAGGGACGTGCTGTTCATTGATTGATTGATTGATTGATTGATTGATTGATTGATTGATAAAACGAGCATTGAGCAACAACACTGTCTTCAAGTACAGCGGCACCGTGAAAAAAAATTCAATTTGCTCGTTGTGACCACGAGTATAGGCTTTGGGCAGTATAGAAGCAAGTATCTCAGGTGTACCGCGCCATTACTCTTGTGATGACACATTAGGCCACACAGATGCTGACTGATTGAGTGCTTGATTGATTGATTGGATTATCTACTCAAAGTGGCGCGCCTGCTGCCATGTATTTCAATCACATCTTTGTCCTGATGCAAGTTCTCGGGTACGAACCCGACCGCGGCGGCTGCGTTTTTATGGAGGAAAAATGCCAAGGCGCCCGTGTGCTGTGCGATGTCAGTGCACGTTAAAGATGCCCAGGTGGTCGAAATTATTCCGGAGACCTCCACTACGGCACCTCTCTCTTCCTCTTTCTTCTTTCACTCCCTCCTCTATCCCTTCCCTTGCGGCGCGGTTCAGGTGTCCAACGATATATGAGACAGATACTGCGCCATTTCCTTTCCCCCAAAAGCAATTATTATTATTACTGATGTAACGTACCACAGTGTGGGAACAAATTACACATTCAATGAGCGACTGTTATTGCTGTTATTCAATTAAGCTGTTATTGTGAGCTTAACACCATGTTGTTATGTTTAAAATCACGGCGCGTTGACGACAACACATATGCGATCACCGCCGCCGTGGACGCTAGTCAAAACTTCGCACAACAGCGTTATGCAAAGGCCACTGCTGTCGTGTGAACCACGCGGAAAGAAACCCGCTGACTGGCGTTCCCGTCTCTGCAGAGCGCGCGCTCAATTATGGTAATTAGACGTGACTCACGCTCCGTCCGCGGTGGGCGCACCGTGTAATGAAACCAGGAGGGCGACGTACGCCTTCACCGTGGCAATTCATTCGCTACCGCTCAGTCCCCGGCCTGCAAAGCGCCAGGTTCGCCTTTTGCGTTGTCTCACTACATCGTGTTGCTGGCTGAAAAATGAATAAATAATTAACAAAGATGAAAGCTGAGCCGAAAGAATTTTCTAAAATCTTCCTCGTCTTGCGAGCTGGTATAACGGCAGCCAGCTTTCCGTGTTTCTCTGCGACGCTTGTGGGTGATGTTTTCATCAAGCGCATTTTTGTTGTTGTTGTTGTAATTGTTTCAGAGTTTGTGTACTTCGAGGCATAGAGTCTGCGCGGACTCAGCGATGGAGCTCCAAGAAAAGTCGCATTGAGTGTTTGCGTTAAAAGGACAATGAGGGAAACTTTGCTGTCAGAAAAAAAAAGTAGATTGTTTAGCTCTTTGCGATTGTTATTGTTGGCGTTCGCTCGGAAGCAAAAGGCGTATTTGTTTCACATACATTTGGATTTAAAAAATGGAGGAGGAGGAGGAGGTAAATATCACTAAAGAAGAGGTGTTAGGCGCGGGTTGGGGTGACGTTCCCCTCCCCGCGGCGGGCTCCTCTTCTAGGCCGGACGCCAGGTGGCGACCTCTTCGGCCCGCTCCGTGACTCGCAGTCGAACCTCCGGGTCCGAGCTGAGTAGCGCGGCCTCCCACTGCGATTGGGTAGAGAGCTGCAGACTGTTCGACGGCTTGTCTTGATTACGTGAGTATAGGATGTGTGGTGTGTTTGTCTTATGGTGTCCACAGAGAGAACAGACGGGGCTAAACTGCTCTGGGAACCATATAATAGAGTACATGCAAGGATTAAAGAAAAAAAAAACGGATTGTTTTTCCCGCTACTCAATTCAAACAAGACTGAGATGATGACGTGTGCAAAATTATGGACCCCGTGATCATGACCTCAAATTGATGACGGCGTGGTTTAAGTCTCAGAGATCTGCACAGAAAACTTCTAGACGCAAACGCAGTCTGCTGCTAAGATAGCCGCTGGCAGCGACACCTCTATTTAATGTGTTTATGTTTTATTTTTATTTTTTATTTTTGCGGGAAAGAAGTGGCGGCGTTCTCTAGCTTATAAAACCTTCATTTTCAGTGGAAGTGGCCTTTTTGTCGTAATAATTGGGTCATTAGTTTACACAGCCAAAACTCAGTTCGTCGGCAGTTTTCCTGATGATGCTGGCCAGTTCACTTGTTACACTGTTTTCTATCACTGCATGCAACGACTAGCATCGATGATATCAGCTACGCTTAAGTTATAACCACCGTGACCTTCACCTTCATGCAGACGACCCGAGGTTTTCTTTGGTGAAGTTAAAAATACTTCCCCGGCCAGGACAGACAATGTTCAATGTGCAGAAGCTGAACCTTACACACACTCACATTCAGGTCGTGCAATCATGCGTTTGAGGAGAGCGTTGTACACAAGAGGTGAAAACAAGGCATACCGCTCAACGAACTGTGCAGTAAACAAGGCATACACGCCGCATTCAACGGCAGAATGGACATCACAACACAGGGGGTGTAAAAAGGGCCGCCTGTCTTTTGTACCGAGAACAATGACAAGAGCTAACACTCAAACAAACCGGACAAAAGCACTCCCCTGTAGAGAACCCCCTTCCGACCACATGTCCGGTAACAACGGAGACCAAACTGCTTCATACCGCCTTCCTATCTTCGAAGGTAAAAAAAAAAAGAATAAAATGGGAACGGGGCGAGGGGATGGGCATCCCGTTCTCGCGTCCTAACGTGTGAGAACGCTGCAAGCAATTTGAATGCATCAGCGCTCGGTGTTCTTTTTTGTTGTTATTGTTGTTGCGTTCTCCACAGAAGCGCGAAACGTTTTTAATGTTGCAAAACAGTGTCCCATGGTATTTATTCTGCTTTACGCGCGCAGCTGTCTATTCGCGAATCTGAAAGAAAACTCGTTTTGCCGATTTTGTGTCGGTAGGGTCATATATAATTTGCCCGCTTTGACTAAGAGCCCCACAGGGTGAACGTTGTTCTTTGTATAATACACTGGCGCGAGCTCCCCTTCCCCCTCCCCCCAACTTTCTTTTATTTTTGTTTTAGTTGTATAATCGTTCACTCCGTTCCCGAAGGTGACTTTTTTGGAAAAACCCTGGCATGCGTTGGGACACATGATTATGCGCTTTAAATAAGCTCGTCTAACAAAATGTTCGCGCAAAGCGTTTTCTGCAAGGTGCCACGCAAAACGCCTTCTTCTGTGTTAAGGCGCGTGCTGGGACGTATCGAACGGTACGTGTGTGTGCATATGTATATGCGTATGTATTTTCGCTAAGGTACCTAATGCGTGGAACTCTGTCGTATCCCGTGATGCATTTCCTTGCGCTGGTGTGCTTTCGGTGGTTTGTCTGTTCACACTCCGTATTAACTGTACCTCCGCCATTTTGATTGTTCACGACCGTTGTATTTTATTTCCACGAAGCAGCAAACCGCTTCACAGCGTGTTTACGGCTTCTCTTCGCGTCATGTGTACTTAACCAAACCGCAGTCATTTTTTTTCCTCCTACCTTCAACGTGTCAATTACGCGGGCTACATTAAGTAGTGAAGGAAGCAACGGAGGAGCAAAAAGAACAGAGAAAAAAAAAGTGAAGTCATTAAGTCCGACAACGGGAGCGTCTTTAATTACTGATTTAAAATGAACAAACCGACAGCTAAGACAGCAAAATAATTAGAGAACTTCCGACGAAGGCAGAGGGGGAAGAAACAGGACAGCAAAAGGTAAATGCTTACTCCTTGCTGGTGGGAATATTAATGGGCCGAGTCTGCACTGCGTTCTGTTCTAGCGGCTTTGAGTTTTTTCTTTCCATTTTCTTTCTTGTTCGTGTGAGCCGCCTGACTAACTCTTTGAAATTGCCGCGCACGGCAATCCCCGCTTGGGCTGCATGGGTTTTGCAAGGAGTTTCATCTGTGAACAGACAGAGCGACAGAAAGAGACTGAATGAAAGAAAAGGCAGCTAGAAAGCAAGAAAACCCGACAGGAGGAGAGAAAAAAAAGTATTGCAGTAGTAAAGTAGAATGAAAGGGGAAGGAGCGAACGAAAGAAGCAAGAAATGATGACAGCAGGAAAGAACGAACGAAGATCGCAGGAATGAAAACCGCGCGAAAGAAAGAAGGAGGTATAGAAAGACAGAGAGAGAGAGAGAAAGAGAGAGAAAAAGAAGGCAGGAAAGAAAGAAAGAAAAAAGAAAGACAGAAAGAAAAAGAGGAAGGATGAAAGATGGGAAGTGAGAAAGAAAGCACGAAAAACAGTGAAAATGAACGAGAAGAAAGAAAGGAATGGCAGAAATGAAATGAAGAATGAGAGAGAGAGAAAGAAATGGAGAAGGAAGGAAAGAAAGAAAGGAATGGCAGAAAGAAGGAAAGAAAGAGAGAGAGAGAGAGAGAGAGAGAGAAAGAGAGAGAGAGAGAGAGAGAGAGAGAGAAGGAAGGAAGGAAGGAAGAGAAATATAGAACGAAAAATAGAAAGAATGAAAGAAAGAAAAAGGAAGTGAGAAAGAAAGAAAAAGAAAGAGAGAGAAAAGAAAGTACGAAAAACAGTAAAAATGAACGAGAAGAAAGAAAGAGAGAAGGAAGGAAGCAGGAAGGAAGGAAGGAATGAAGAAGGAAGGAATGAAGGAAGGAATGAAGGAAGGCAGGAACGAGAAGGAAGGAAGAGGAAGGAAGGAAGGAAGGAAGGAAGGAAGGAAGGAAGGAAGGAAGGAAGGAAGGAATGTGCAGAAGGTAACGAACTGAATTCTGTGAGCTCTCTTCAAAGATGCCGTTCTACGAAAGCGCAAATGACTTCGAATCTGCAGTACTCAAAGGCACGGTGTGAGGAACCTAGCGGCGCGCTACACAGGTTTTATATATATATATATATATATATATATATATATATATATATATATATATATATATATATATATATATATATATATATATATATATATATATATATATATATATATATATATATAAAAGAGGCTACAGATATGGCGCCTTTCCCAAGAAACTTTCGGAACGCGCTGCCAGGCGGCGAACATGTCACGAGCAGCAGTCGCGCAGGAAGCTAGATAGCTCTTCTTAGGAACAGTGCCAAGGTGGGGGAGAGAAAAGGGTCGGCGGGTGTTGATTAATTATTCTCGCCTCGTTTCGACTAATTACAGCCGCTAACGACAGGAAAGCGCGCTGTCTGCTCCCATCTACCGATTCGATAAAATGAGAGGCCTTTTATGCGTCCGTGAGCGGGTGTCCCTGTGTTTCGGTACTAAGCATCGGAAGGGTTAGGTAGCTTGATCACTTTTTCATTTTTTTTTGTTTACTGAGCACGGGAACAGTAGATTTGGTACACGGTAATGTATAGTTAAAGTCTGCTCTCACTTATTCAAGATGGGGCAATTAACTTTCGCGCAATCTGAGAGGACCCGTTTCATTACTGAAAGGGAAGAAAGTTAAACGACTCGAGACCTAAAAACTTGGGGAGCTACGAAAACACGAAAAGATCATTCTGCGCATCATGCCCTAACTGAGGGAGTAATGAAAATTCAATTCAGGCATAGGAGAAATATATATTTTCATCTACATGTGACATTAACAAATGTGCTCTAGAGAATATGGCTAATTAGTCTGATAGAGAGCAGTCCCTCGCCAGCGGAATGTTTGATGGCAATCAGAAAAGACGTCGTGCTTAACAACTTTTCCGTCCAAACATTTCAGCGGTGAACGGGTAGCCTAATAAATAATAATAAATTAATATAACATTCGACAACGGCATATGCGCTTGGCATGTAGAAGGCCATTGCATTAGCCATTATCTGACCTCAAATTTAGAAATTTTCTTGCAGCCTAATGTCTCAGCACACGCATGCACGCGCAGGAAACATTCGTGCTAATAAAGAAGAAAAAAAGGTAGGGGAAGAAATGTCACAGCCCTATGCATTTGTTTCTCCGCGGCGGATATAAATGGCTGCACTGCGTATCGAAATTAATTCGGGACTCACCCTCCTCCATATCGTCATGGTGCAGCACAGCTCGAATAGATTTTCTGCTTCAGTTCTAACACGGCCCGCCGCTAATCGCCGCGGTAACGGCTACATCAGCAGGAAAACGAAAATACATAAAAAGTAACTAAGAACGTAGCCTTTCCGACTCACATCTGTTTTAACCTTCTCCTTCCAACGTGCGCTAGGGAAGCCGGCCCAGCCAACCGAAGACAGTCAAAGCCAGCCATGTATGTGCTCGCGGAAGTCAACCGATGGTCGACCCCCCTTCAGAAACTCCAGCGTTCTTTCCCACGGTCGGTGTCACCGACACTGCACTTCCCACCGCCAACGACTGCCTTGCTCCAGGCCTGACCCTCTATAACGAAGTTCGCACTATAGCGGACGTAAATCGTTTAATTACCAGCCGCATCGACCCAACGATGACGACGACCCGCAAAGCGTCATGGAAATGAGCACTGCCCGCAGGAATACAAGGAATGCATTGGCAGCTGTTCCCTTTTCCGTACGGAAGTCCCCCACTTTCCCGTTTGCATGCACTGCCAGATGCAATGGCTGCCGGCGCCTTCCACGCTGTATCGCGTATTAAGAAGTGGGGAGCGGGCAGGCCGTGGAGAGGGTACGCTGCAGAAAATGACGGTTGAACTTTTTCCTACCCACAACCACATGGCTGGGCAAAAGGGTGGGGGGTGTTGTTAGAGGGGGGTTGACGAGCCCCTTCATTCTAGTCTAGGGGAGCGCGAGGAAAGGGGGGGGGGGGGATCACCTCAAATGTGGGTGCGCCGCGCGTCAGTGAACACACACACTACATACGCACGCACGCACGCACGCCCATACAAGCTCCCAGGCCCGGCGGAAAACCCGTTCTTCCCCCTTTCCTTTTTTTGTTTTTTATTTTCTTTTTTTACTTTTCTTTACTGAGCTTTCGCCTTTCAGCTGTCGTCTCTCTTTCGTCGTCTGCTCGGCTGCTGCTCCCGCCTCGACTAACCCTCCTCGTTTTCACTGCCTCACCCCTTTCCTCGCCCTCTCCTCTCTTCGCTCTATCGCGCTTCCGTTCTTTGCTTTCTTCTTTTTTTTCTTGCTATGCCTTCCGCCCGCTCTTTGCTATTTATCTGTTCGCGCCCTTCTCACCCCGTCTGCCTCTCCGGAGGGCCGTTCTCACTCGTGACGCGGAAAGGGAAGTGGACGCTGCACGTGCAACCGGTGTAATAATATGCGACGCGTGTGGGTTGCCTGGGCTCTTTCCTTCTTTGCTTGCTTGCTTCCTTCTTTCTATTCGTCCGGCGCCGTGGCGGTGGGTTATGGTCTCTCGCAGGGAGCTTCGTTTCTCGTAGTTTCTTGTTCTCATTCCAAGAACAGCGGCCATTTGCCAACACTTACCATCGCCAGTGTTTCTGTTGATCCCCCCCTCCCGGCATGGCCACTCTGGCTAACAAGACTGGCGAAGACGAACAAAAAAAACAAAGACAAAGAAACGTTTGAGAACCTGGCTTTTAAAACGTGCTTGAAGAATCTCGCGTTCGTTCTGACAGTTGGCGGTTGGTTTGGAGGGATTGTCTTTTTTCGCCGGCTTTGAGTACGCAGAAAAGATCGGGTGCTTGAAATCCCCCCCCCCCCCCCTCCACTGCTCTCTGAAGGAAGATGAAAAGAAGACTAATGGCAGTGCTATTACATTACAGAATAAAAACACGGACAGCACCGTGAGACAGGCAATGTAAGAAGAGTGTGGCGTGCAGGAAAGAGGTCTTACGAGAACTTAAAAGAATTTGCAATGCGAGAACACCGAAGGGATGCACCGTTGACTGCGTCTGGGGAGCTGGGGACTCGAGCGCGGATTTTTGCCTTTTGCGTTTCATAGTTCTGTTCTGTCTTTTCTTTTCTGAAAGAGACGCTTGACGCAACGGCTGTGTTTGGAAATCCTCCGTTTCTGTAGCCGTGATTGATGCGGCGAAGTGCAGAGTCGATGTTGGCCAACGGATAAAAGCGAGCTGACGCAAGAGCGGTAGCGATGCTGTCTGGTTGTGTTTTAACCCTTGATTTCATTAACTTAAGGCTTGTTCGGCAGATGGTAACACGCGCAGTGAAAGAACGCCTGTACGCGTCTGAAACGTATATTGGTATGTTGCCGTATAAGAAATACACACCAGGATGGTGATCGGTTACGTTTTGTAATGCGATAGTCACGTTCGTAGAACTACTATTGCACCGCCAGGGCAGCTATGGTAGATGGGACGACCTACAACGATTTGTAAACTGCGCTAACTATTTCGCTGTTTGGTTGCGTTAATGGCCGCTGACCGCTGCTTAGTTTGAAAAGAGATCGCTTATTGCAAAACCTTGTACTGCTTTTTGACAACTACTGTACGAAGGTCGCAAACATACCGAGATATGAACCTCCTCTAAATATTTTGACGCCTGACAATACATCACTGGCACTCAAAACTGGTGTGGGAGAGGGGGCCATAGACAACGTTAGCATTTGTAGAGGCACGACCGCAGAAATGGCAGCTACTGATCAGATTTTCAAGCGTTCGCACTCAAGAAGAAAAAATTCTATTGACATGCTATGGGCGCAGAGTTCGCTCCAGTGCTGTCGGCAATCGAATTCTTTTCGCAGCTGTCTCTCTGAAATATAACGCCGTCTGCCGCAAGTTTTCTAATTCTTTGAAAACAACACGATTCAGAGGTAACTTGCACAGTCTAAATATCTCAACTAGAAAAAAAAAACTAAATGCGGCATAGTTTCAGAATCGTCATCTAGGTTGATGGACAAATTACTACTATGCTTATCACTACTCAAATGAGGGTTTTATAATGTCGCGTAGCCTCCTGCAATCATCCACATCATCAGCGTACCACTTGCAGTGCCAATTTGCGCCATATTATCTCATATCTGCGCTACAACAGCGCGGCAAAGCAAGGAGCTAAACGCTGACCGACGACTTTTCTTACAGGCAGTCATACTAATAGTCGCCCTACGCCCTCTGCCATCGACCTCAGTAGAGTGCGCTGAAGCCACACAAGACCTCGAACAGGTGAGCTTATATCTTACGATGCAAGCTTCGTAGCGTCTTATAAACCACGTTCCTGCTCAGGTCGGTGTTTCACCGCTAACGCTTTTTCTTCAGTGCCCCGGGGTAAAGAGAGAGAGGTACGTGTTATACCATCTCTCCACTCTTTAAAGGAGTACTTCATACCTCCCCCCCCCCCCCCCCCCCCTTCAGTCCACCCTCTCCAATATTTCGTCGTCGTAAACGGGCCGATAATCTCGCCGTAATCTGGAGCTCAGCTGCTCGCCATTTTAGCGCGAGTCGAAGTGGTAGAACCTGAATTCTGACACGGCATCGGCCACGGCACTGGCCGAGTGACTCCTCGGACGGTTCATTGCGGGACGGTATATTGCCCCTCGCTGGTTCAACAGAGCCGCCCTCGGTAAATCACCGGCATGGTCGGGCTATTTAATATGCGTTCCACTCCTTTATCGAATCTGCCCTTCAAATAGCGCCCATGCAGTCAGTCGCACTTGGCGATCGCCTCGCCCTCCGCATTTATATAGTCTTACAGGGGATCGACAGGGCTATATATGTGCAGCATATTGATACACCATACGACTCTCGAGTTTGTGCGAGAAATCTGATATGCTTAAGAGCAGGGCACAGATAGCGGGTGAATCCAAGAGCGTTCGTGAATGTACAGCATCATTTCAGGTAATTCTGTGCAGTGCTGCTGGAGCGCAGGGTTCAGGTACCCACGCTGGTAGGCTGTACTGTGTCTGATTTGTCGATCTCTTAGTGAGTTGCATGCAGTTTCTTGGAATCTGTGCGCCGAAGCGTGCTCTCTTAATCAGGCAACCAGACGCTGGAACGCGTATTCTACCCCTCGTTCTAATAATAATAATTGGTTTTTGGGGAAAGGAAATGGCGCAGTATCTGTCTCATATATCGTTGGACACCTGAACCGCGCCGTAGGGGAAGGAATAAAAAAGGAGAGAGTGAAAGAAGTAAGGAAGAAAGCGGTGCCGTAGTGGAGGGCTGCGGAATAATTTCGACCACCTGGGGATCTTTAACGTGCACTGACATCGCACAGCACACGGGCGCCTTAGCGTTATTCCTCCATAAAAACGCAGCTGCCGCGGTCGGGTTCGAACCCGACCGCGGCGGTCGCATTTTCGTTTTCCGAAACCGAAACCAATCAAGGGTTTCATTCACATTGTCGCTTCCTTTCTTTTTTCACTCCTTCCTTTATCCCTTCCCTTACGGCGCGGTTCAGGTGTCCGCCGATATATGAGACAGATACTGCGCCATTTCCTTTCCCTAAAAACCAATTATTATTATTGTCGCGGCGCATTGTTTGCGTTGTATGCAGTGCGTTGACGCTTGGGGGTGGCGGGATGTTAGAGTACTTGAGACAGGTCTTGGAAACTCAGTAGTTTTTTTTATTTTTACTCATTCAGTTAATGAAGTCTTACACTGGTAGCGTCTTACAAGGCGAAACTTGTAAACGCCATATAATTACGTTTAAGTTTGTACCACAGCAGAAAACACATTTGTCGCCGAGAAAGTTGAATTTCTTCCCAACAGTCGATTCGTACTTGTGACGTTCTCACAGAATAGGACGGATTGCCACCGATGTGAATGGGAGTGTGGCGTGGCCTATTGGATCCGCGCCCATAAATCGGTCTCGACGTAACCATTTTTATTTGCGAAATCGGCCGCTGACGGCGCCACCTGTATTTCTTTTTTATCTTTTCTCGCTTTTAAAAGCTCCCTTTTCGATGAGATTGGTCTCTTTGTGATTAGCGCGCAGTCCCATGTCGAATAAGTCCTACTTAATATCGTCCGCAGAGTTTCTTTAAAATGCATGCAGATAACAACTAATAACCTTTAACCTCGTCGCCACCGCAAAAGCCGTCGTGATCGGATAAGGCTGAATTATTTAGTGCCACGTTTTCAAGTCCTCTGATGCTCTTAGTCAGTTGGGGTACCACGAACTACACCTGGCCTTTTAAAAAAAGGAAAAGAAAAGTGACAGGGTGAAACTTTTCCCTTACCCACATAGTAAGCCGACACTGGCACTGTTTCCACCATGTGAGGTCCCTCATTGCGAAGACGAAACTAAAATATCAGTTTGGAAGCAGCTCGTGGTCCCGCCGCGGTGGCTCAGTGGTTAGAGCCCTCGGCTACTGATCCAGAGTTCCCGGGCTCGAACCCGACCGCGGCGGCTGCGTTTTTATGGAGGCAAAACGCTAAGGCGCCCGTGTGCTGTGCGGTGTCAGTGCACGTTAAAGATCCCCAGGCGGTCGAAATTATTCCGGAGCCCTGCACTACGGCACCTCTTTCTTCCTTTCTTCTTTCACTCCCTCCTTTATCCCTTCCCTTACGGCGCGGTTCAGGTGTCCAACGATATATGATAGATACTGCACCATTTACTTTCCACAAAAAGCCAATTAAAAATTTAAAAAAAAGCAGCTCGTGATCATTTTTGTTTGGGAGCAGCTGTGAACCTGTCTCGGCACTTTGAATGCGGCGGGTCATTTTTCCTGCCACCCGACGGTCGACGCTGAAGTGTCGAAGCTATTTAAATAGGAACCAGCATGGGCTAATATAGATGGATGTCTGTCTTGGTCCCGAGCATCCTGCTATCTGCGTGCACCTGATCGTTAACCCTTGAACCTACGCGCAATAATCCTGAGACTACCTGTGCCGACGCGACGAAGAGAGGCGGAAGGGGAATCGGGGCCAATTTCCATGCAATTCCGATCAAACATACTACTTGCTAGCAGAGCGATGACCTTCTCCGAAAAGAGCAAATGTCAAGGTCAAAGCAGGAAGTTTCTTTCTAGTTAGATATGACAATTTTGAGAATAGGCTATAACGAGAAAAGAAGAAACTTATTGGCCCCACATCTCTTCAGCCAAGGTTATTTCTTTCGATTACCCTTCGAGCACTCTTAAAACAAAACTCATTTAGCATAGCGACAGAGAAATGCGCAAATATCAGAGGCCGCTACAGGTCGCAAGGATGCCAGTGAACACGTGCGTGCGTGCGTGTGCGTGTGTGTGTGTGCGCGCGCGCGCGTGTGTGTCTTTGTGCGTGTGTGTGTGCGTGCGCGTGTGTGTGTGTGTGAGCGCGTCTCTCTCTCTTTCTCTCTCCTGTGTGTGTGTGTGTGTGTGTGTGTGTGTGTGTGTGTGTGTGTGTGTGTGTGTGTGTGTGTGTGCGTGTGTGTGTGTGTGTGTGTGTGTGTGTGTGTGTGTGTGTGTGTGTGTGTGTGTCTGTCTGTGTGTGTGTGTGTGTGTGTGTGTGTGTGTGTGTGTGTGTGTGTGTGTGTGTGTGTGTGTGTGTGTGTGTGTGTGTGTGTGTGTGTGTGTGTGTGTGTGTGTGTGTGTGTGTGTGTGTGTGTGTGTGTGTGTGTGTGTGCGTACGCGCGCGCACGCATGTATACGTATGCATGCATGCCCTTCAGTCGTGTGCTGCATGCGTATATGTGCGCATGCCCGCTCTCATAGATATCCGGTGTGTAGCAGCAGGAATGTCACGTTGTATGCGTGCCAGCGCGCTTGCGATGGCGCCAACGTGTTCTGGGCATAACAACATCACTGGAGAGCAAGCACGTGCCGTCAATCGATCGGCGACGCATATACCACGACCCCGAGGAAGCCGGTAGCGTTCCTCTAACATATAGCGCGACAGCACAGTTCCGCTCTATAAACCGGGTCTGTATAAAAAGAAACCGCTCTGGGCTGTTCTAGGAGCCGTTCTAACTTATTCAGCAAAAAGTCAATAAGGTGTGTATTTATACAAAAAGAAAGCCTGAACCTATATACTACACGCCTCACTTCGGCCCCGTCTGCCTGTTCATCCGAAACATTTTTTTTTATTTTTCATAAGCGTTTTGTTTTAAAAGAGCACGTGCCTCCCTCCATTATGAGTTCATACTCTGATGAATAAACGGCTTACCGTCGTTCCGAAAAGGAGGCGGAGCAGCTCAGCTAGCAAAAAGTGAGGATACAGCATTTCCGAAGAGAAGGTATAGGATAACCGCCACAAAAACAGAGAAAGAAATAAAAAAAAACAGAACAAAACAGGAAGAAGAAAAGAGCCGTTGTGCCGTCGCCCACACTGGAAACAATATGGGTGTTCAGTTATGGGTGGTTTCGCCATTATTCTGCGTTTCACCCTTGCAACCAATATCATCCTCTTTTACGCGAAGCAGTGACTCTATCGAAGCCTTTGCTGCAGCGGCATGGTTTAGGGAAGAGCGCGCGAGAGGAGAGAGGGGGGGGGGGGGGAGGAGAGTAGGAAAGGGGGCCAGGAGGAAGTGGCGTGGTGTGGCGCAGTGCTTTCTTTTTTTTTTTCTCGCACACTTGACATAAAGGCATAATTTGGGTTCGCTGTATACTAAATGAAAGCATGTAAGCTGTTTTCATGCAGGGGTTGCCTGATTTGGCTCTCTGCTGCTGCTGGTGCTATTTGATAACATTGATGCCTGCCTGTAATGAGTCTCTCCGTGATGTACTGATCTTTTTTTTTTTTTTTACAATCGCGACAACAGCCGGTGTGGCTAGCTAGGCCTACATTAGCGGAACCTGCATTTTCGTGTGCGCTTGAGCAGAGAAGTGGCGAACTGATGTCGCCTCGTAAACGGGTCCACCCTGCTTCTGGACCGCACGCAGGCTGTTTCAACGCTGGTAAATTAACCCTAAGACAGAGAACAACCCCGCCGCGGTGGCTCAGGGGTTAGGGCGCTCGACTACTGATCCGGAGTTCCCGGGTTCGAACCCGATCGCGGCGGCTGCGTTTTTAAGGAGGAAAAACGCTAAGGCGCCCGTGTGCTGTGCGATGTCAGTGCACGTTAAAGATCCCCAGGTGGTCGAAATTATTCCGGAGCCCTCCACTACGGCACCTCTTTCACTCCCTCCTTTATCCTTTCCCTTACGGCGCGGTTCAGGTGTCCAACGATATATGAGACAGATACTGCGCCATTTTCATTCCACCAAAAACCAATTATTATTATTATTAAGACAGAGAACAAGAGCTGATAAGAGCGCTCGCAAGCTCCAGGGGCTCTCAGCTACGCGGCCCGCGTCTGCCCTAGCTACCATACAGTGTGGTTATCTCTCTCCTTCTCATATCCTCCCCCCCCGCCCCCCTCTCTCTCTCTCTCGCAAGCATCTTCCTCTTTCTAGCTGCTTTGTTTTCTCGTAGGGAAAAGCCCAGCCGGCTGGTCCGGATGGCGATCGGCTGACAGCGTCTTCGATGACCGCGCGCTCAATGGCTGTTGATAGTTCGTTCCCCGTTTTGTGTTTTGTCTTTGCTTCGGGGCAACGTCTTTTATTCGCCCTGTCTCGGCGACCTTGATCGAAACCCGAGTTCTCCGCACCGATGTTGTGGACCGCTTCTCCCGTTGTCTCGTGTTGCCTGCGCGGGCGCACCGTTCGCATGCGGGTGTCAGACGATCCCCCCCCCCTCTCTCTCTCTCTCTCTCTTCACCTCCATCTCAGTCCACTTCTCTTCTCAGTTGTCAGTGGCGGTGGCCGATTTCGTCTTTTTTTTTTTGTGCCTTGCTTTTCCCGCATTCGGACATCCGATCGACGTTGCCTAGCCAGCTGCACGGCACCGTAGCGATTGCGGAGAGCTCTGCAATCGGCTATCCGTTTCTTGCTGCGACGGCTGCCCCAGTAACGTACTCTGCTTGAACCGAGGCGGCGTCGTATACTGCGTAATAGAGAACTTCTGTTTTCGACACCGGGCTGAAGGGAACGCTGCCCAGGTGTGCTGTCTAGCTCTGACGGTTGCTATAGGGGGAAGGGGGGGGGGGGGTGTTCTTCAACATCGGGCACGGTACACGGAGTTCAGCATGGTTATAACACGACTTGATGATTATGATGATGATTATGGATGTTTATTGCGCAAGGGCACACTATGGCCAAAGACCTCCATGGCACAAGGTGTTTTCGTCTTCTCAAGGTGGGGTCAAAGACCCATGTTCCATGCATTTGACCCCCAGATAAGCCGAACACCAGGCCAGCGGAAAGCTTGTACTCATTGTATCGCGGCACTGGGGATCGAACCCCGCACCTCCCGCATGCGGGGCGGATGCTCAAACGACTACCCTAGGCCACAGCTGAGGTACATAACACGATTTGCTTGCTGATCGGACACGGGCTCTCTCAATGTCGCGGTTGTCCTCGTTTTTGTTCTCGTCGGCCCCGGAAAGGAGCAGTCCCGGCTGCAAGCCACGTCAAGGTCGGCGCGTGAAACCAGCGCTCGATGCGCCTATCAGTCACAGCTGCCTAACTGACCAGTCCGGCATGGCAGAAGGTCAACGCCTCCCGGCGCCTCGGCTCCGGTACAAGAAGGCATCTCGTTTCCCTTTGTCACAAACCGGGAGGCGTACGTGGAAGTGTTTACTCCGAGGCGCTCCTATGGGGAAACTAGCAGTCCCCGCCTCTTCCCAAGGTCAGTAACCAAGAGTGGGGACGTTCCAGCAGCGGGTTCTCCCTCTCCACATAGCGCTTAGTAGAATCCTGCGTCGACGATCAGGCAGAGCTATAACTGCGTTTCATACATCAGGCGCAACGCTCCGAAATGTACGGAAGTAGTCCGCCCGGGAAAATAAAGGGAGGCGTGTTACTCCGCGCTTCTGTGGTCGAATGGTCTAAGGCACGAGAAAGTGACAGCGTGTCGTCAGAAATAAGAATGCATTTAATCAGGCTGATGACAAATGCGTCATGCGGTTAGCCTGCAAGCGAAGGATTTACTACGTTGCGCTCACCACAAGGAGCGCACTACTTTTTGGTCGCGGATACAGGCGGCGCAAAGAAGAGCGCTGGCTTTGACAGCGTTGCACCTGATGTATGAAACGGAGTCTAGCACCGTTACCCAGGTGATCGAATGTCCCTCTTCAAACAAATGATATTCGGTCATTCCAGCTCCTATAGGCGGCGCGGCGGCAGTGCGACAATAGAACACCTCATTCTAAAATGTGATGGTATCCATCCCGATGTCGATGCAGGCACAGTCACTCTTCCTGAGGCCTTAGGGTGCAGAGATAGCAATAGTCATGTAAATAAATCTGCGGTGGAAATTAGCAAAATGCGATTGGAGGATTGGTGGCACAAAAGCAGAGAGATGACATAAGTTTTAAAGTGTAGGAAGACGTGTTTTAAAGAAAATGGCGGATTTTATTAACAACTTACAGCAGAGTTAAACAAAAATAAAGGGGAAAAAAACAGCATGGTGGCAACTACCACTGCCCCGTTTCAAAGGGGGCGCTCCTACCTTCCATCCATCCATCCATGTCGGACGAGGCGGTGGTGGCACCGATGCCATAGCGGCTTCTTGACGTCGTGGCACCTTTGGTGTGGTTTTTAGAGTCTAGATTAGCAGCAGTAAATGATCCTTGGTTATTAATAAGATCCTATGCTTGAGTTTGGCTACATTACAGGCTCGAAATAAATTTTTATTGATATGAGCATGGAAGCGCTGGTTCGCAAGTGCCGCGCGCGCAAAAACCCTGTCGGCGTTGAAACTTGCGAACTCAGCGTGGTGAAGTGCGACGAACACTTTAAACTGTAATTTTTAGCGCGTTCACATTCTTCTTCTTTCGGCACTCACCCGAAAGCGGAAATAAACTGGCTTAATGATCCGGACAGTCTGGCGCTATATTTCTTGCCTACACGAGTGCGGCCCTTACCCGCGTAAATACGGTATGTTTATTTATTGCGTGCTGATCTCATAAGGACACAATTGAAAAAAAAAATCAGCAGTTGGTAACATTGGCCATGGTCCGCAGCGTAATATTACAACACTTATCAATCACAACAGTGATCAAAATCAACTATTTTAATGTTGGACTGCATCAAACAAACCAGAAACGTCAAAATCCTTTAGCCTACAATTTCGACGCGTGATTGACTGCTTGTTTAGGTAAACAGAGAAGTTTTGCCAGTGGTCTACATTTTCTCATGGAGGAATTCTGTTCAGTGGTCCTGAATGTGGGTGGAGGTTTACTGCACGTTTAATTGTATCCGACTATAGTCCGTCTGCAGCCTACGTTGGTCACATATGCGGTAATAGAAAAGGCAGTGTAGCTGTTATTTGAAGCGGCAGCCACGGGGTCATTCGAGCTTTAAAATACAGTCGAAATTAGCGCTCAGAATCTGTTTTAGACTATAGCGGGCAAAAACGCTGTGATCGAGTGAGCAGACGACAGTTGTTAAAAAGCGTTTACAATTATTCATCCGCTTTACGCATTATATCAGAGAAATGAAGGTACAATTGTGAAGTTCTTGCCATTCATATCGCTATTCAGCAATCACGTCGTGGCCAGAAAGACGTGTTTAATCTAGACCAGAATGGACTGAAGTGCGATTAAAAATCTGTTTGCTGCAAACGTCCGCCCTAAAATATAACCAATATACTCCATATCAGCTGAGTGTTTAAGCACTGCACTGCTTTCATGCAGCTGTGATAGGCTACGCTGGTAGCATGAACAAAACTCCGAACAGGAATGCACTGACGGCACGGTGTCGTGGCGTCAACAGAGTACGTCGCTGATTAACAGACAGGTCATTGGGCTGGGACTCGTTACTAGCCTGCACAATGAACTTAATCACCGCTTTTTGAAATCTTTACGTGTTGGCAGAAACAACCTGTTTGCTATTTGGAATGTTCGCACATTATAGAATAACAGAATATGCTCATTTTTGACGCGTATCTTAGGCTCCAAACTACTGCGATTACACGCGCCGCGCAGAGCGATCACCGGGTCACCGCTTCAGGAAGAGGCCGCGTGGCGCCGCCACCATCGCTGGAACGGACCTTTGCATCGGGGGATGGGGTTGTCGAGATGCCTCCACTCTAGACTGTCCTAAACCGGTTGCACCGCAACTTCCACCCAGCTGGCGCAAGGTGCTCAGGACAGTCCAGTGAACAACATGGCAGCGCCCAGGCAGCCCTTATTGGTCATCGAGCTCTTCGGACCATACCTTGTCATAAGCGAATACGTCGACATTACAAAGAAAAGTTTTGCTGACAGAAGCTGCTCGCCGGTGTTTCTGGCCCAGGTTGAGTATCGTGCCCCAGGTTGCGTGGTTGATGTAGGTCAGGAACAATGCGGCCGGTGACGGACTCGAGAGAGCCAGAGAGCACTGAAGAGGACACTGTATAAGTTTATTTTGCATATTTACAGTTCTCAAAGCATCATCGCAAAGCCATGCGACGGATGTCTATAGCTCCCCAACTGGGGAATTTCGGCACTGGATGTGTGTCCAATCAGGGATTCCTCGAGCAGGCTTGGGTTGCCGCCCTCCGCACAGTTTCGCCTCGCAACGGATGCGATGGTGATGATGATGACGGAACACTTATTGCAGCGATTGTGATTCACCGTCAGCTTGGGCAGAATTCGCTGAAACCGGGCTTCGTGCCCCATTTCCAGGAAGGCCACCACCTCCGCAGAAGTCACCGCTTCCAGCCGCTCGGGGACAACTTTTCTTGGCAATGCAATAGAGGCTAGGCAGGAAAGGGAACGAGACAGACTTGTCCCTGTGCCTCGGTGTTCACTGTTCTGTTCCATTGCTTCCACCATGCTGCTCTCTGTAAAGGAAGGACTTGGGCCTTTGTTTCCCCCGCTGCAAACCGATGTCCGGCTGTCCGGCTAACTCTGCCTTGCACTATTTCCAGCGCACCATCGAAGTGTCCTGCATGCGAAGTAGGGACGGAACCTTCCTTCCTGAGACAAAAGGGGAGTTATCGCCGCTGCCACCGCCCTCTATCTGTAGAAGGCCTCGCACCATCGTGAGCATGATGGCTTTAGTCAAATGCTCACGGGTTCCGCGTGCTTGGGCCCACGTGGCTAGCTAGAAGTACGCTGTCACAACACCGGTGAGAGTACACAGTGCAATCAAGGCAGTCGGCCATTGAAACGCGAAGGCACCGGCAAATGGTCGACTCATGCACGATGGGGACAACTTTTTGAGCACAGGCCGTGGGATTCGCTATCTTTAAAGCTACCACAGCAGAGTTTTGTACTTATTAATCTGTGAAACGAAACGAGGCAAGAATTGTTATTATTACTGATAGTCAATCACAATGCACCATAACACTATGCTGTCTAGATCACGTAGTTGACGCTCCCTTTTTTTTTACATTTGCTTGATTTCATGCGCGCGCACATTGCTATACCAAATTAGCCCTACTATTTATTTCAGATTTCTTTTCGTCTTTATCTGTCGGTTCTACCTTTTTGGCTCTTTGGCCTGGTTTCTTTAACCGTCCCATGCCATTATTGATATTTTTTCCTTATTGCTGTTAATTTTTTTATGTTCCTGATCATCTTTTCGTATTTTTTAAGCGTGCGCAAGTGATAGCATTACTTAGGTGCCCCTAACGTCGCTTTTAAGTGTTCGGTACACCGTTTTGGTGTGGAACTATTACACCCGTGTTTCATTCATGTCGGGTTCGTTTTTCCCGCTAAATCCCATTTTGACACTCCGTGTCATCCATTAGTTTATAGTTTTATAATCTTGTTCATTTGTATTGTTGGACGACAACTTTCGTCCACTAGGATCACCCTTTCCCCCTCTTGTTGTCTGCACTAAATAATACTGTAATATAACCAACTGCTCTGTGTGTTCCTCGCGGAATTCCTGCAGGAATTCAAGCTCGTCAGTTCGGGTGTTACTTTCAGACGCGTAATATGAGCTAAGTGATCATCAGGAAGCAAATACGCAAGTAAAAAAATGGTAGGGGTTTAACGTAGTTAACCCTAGCCTCGGCCTCCACTCCCCCTTCCTAGCGCAAGAGATCTTCGGGCCCACGAGCGATCAAGTCTCCGAGCAGCCCAACTTCGTGAAGAGTGTGAGGTGAAATGGAGAAGAGACAGAGAGAGATACTCCACCACCGCGCTTCCGCCCAAGCAGCCTCTAAGCAAAAAAAAAAAAAAAAGAAATCGTTACGTAGTTAAACCGTGTAGGCGTGCAAGAAGGCAGGTGTTCATTCTTGAATTGGAGGGGTCTGTTAAGCTCCGCCTTAAAGGTATAACGCGGTATCTTTAGTGGATTACTACCATATATGCAGAATTGCTCATTTTCTAGTTAACATTCGCAGATGGCGGCGAGACCTCATACCACTACCAGTGCAGTGGCGCAGCGGTTAAGTGATGCGCCAACTGCACTGACAGGCGACCGTTTGTGTCACGGCCACCGGTAGAGATCGTGCGACCAATTTTGCTCTTCTCGGGTAGCCTATCACGCAGCTGGCACCGACGCCTTTCCGAACTTACTCGAGCAACTCGGCTAGTAACTCGGGTTGCTAGCCAACGCCGCAAGATCGTACGTAAGTACGTACGGTGAACGGTGAGCGTATATATGGTGACAAGATTCTTGGTCGGTGGTGGTGAGCGGGTCACTGCTTTCGTTCTAAAAAAAAGGACTCACGCCGTCATGTCTACTAAGATGGCCATTGCAAAGATGTCTGGGGCTGACTGCGGCGCAAACCTCGCCGTCGGCCCAAGAGACCTGCAGCAGCAAGCACCCTACAGAGTTGTAACCACGGCCTCCACTCCCCAACCCCAGCGCAAGAGATCTTCGGGCCCACGAGCGATCTAGTCTGCGGCCTATGCCTCCGACAAGCCAAACTTCGAGGGGAAATGGAGAAGAGAGAGATAGATACTCCAGCGCCGCCTTTCCGCCCAAGAAGCCTCGGCGGGCTAAGCACAAAAAGAAAGAAAGAAAGAAAGAAAGAAAGAAAGAAAGAAAGAAAGAAAGAAAGAAAGAAAGCGTTACTGCCCGAGAAAGCCGTGCCCTTCTGGAGCTGTCGGCTGCGCGGCCCGCCGTTTCCCCTGAAAAGGAGAGAGACGACCAAGTGGAAGAATCGGGCCACAAGGAGCGGCCGGTCGCCAGGCCGCGGCAGCAACCACGCCGCGAGACAGCGGAGAGCACAACGGGGGAGGGGCTCGTTTCCTGGCGTTTTCTCCCAAAAGCTTTCTCCGTCGCCGGTGCCTGCGGCGAGGGATAGCTGCGGCCAAGGGACGGAGAGGAGTTTTTTTCTTTTTCATTGCTTTGTTCCCTCTCTGCCGGCGCCGCGGGCGCGCGCGCAGCAGCATTTCCAGCGGCAGACAACCAGGAACAGATGGCCGATGAGCGTTGGCTGCTGCTGCTGAGGCCAGGCGCGAGCCGCCGTCGTCTCCGCGGAGTCGTTCTTCCCGACCGAGCTCGCAGTTGGAGAATCCGCTCAAGGGCGCTCTCGCACTCTGTGTCGGCAGTCTCGGCAGGGCAGACCTTGCGAAGCACTGAGAACGGGTGTTTACGAAAAGTGGCGAACAGTCGTTGAGACCAAGTAAAGCAGAATCGAACTTACGTAACAATGATTTATCATGACGCGTTTTGTACGTTAGGGAGGGTGCACGTTTAATGTGGACATAGGAACACACCGACACCTGTATAGCTGAGCGCACTAGCGACTGTAATTTTTGAACAGCCGATAATCTTTCGAGATGTTGTGTGTGTGTGTGTTATGCCTTTTTCCCCTTCTCTCTTCCTCCTTTTAGTCCCCTAATTCCTCTTCCCCGGTGCAGGGTAGCCAACCGGAACCTCTTTCTGGTTAACATCCCTGCTTTTCCCTCCTATCTATCTATCTATCTATCTATCTATCTATCTATCTATCTATCTATCTATCTATCTATCTATCTATCTATCTATCTATCTATCTATCTATCTATCTATCTATCTATCTATCTATCTATCTATCTATCTATCCATCTATCTATCTATCTATCTATCTATCTATCTATCTATCTATCTATCTATCTATCTATCTATCTATCTATCTATCTATCTATCTATCTATCTATCTATCTATCTATCTATCTATCTTCCCCCCCCTCAGAACTTTGTGAAGCGCGATATCGTTGAAAAATTTAGCATAGCTTAGCTTAGCTTCGATTAAAACCTGGCTCAATCGCCTATGGGCGCAGGCTGAAATATACGTATATACAGCCTAATTTAGGCTATGCGAATTAAATAACTCAATTTTAACTGCCTTGGTGTGCACCCTGGATGCAAAGAAATTGAATTTCTTTGGTAGTGTCACGTTCCACAAACTTATGACGGCGGGTGTTCGTGCTTGCTACAGCAATGGAAGCGCGGAATTAGAGATGAGGCGTGGCAAGAAGGGAGAGATAGGATACGTTTTGTCCCTGTCTTTTAAGCCTAATCTTGAAGCTTTAAAGCATGAAAGACGTTAGTGCAGTTTAAAGGAAAAGCTCTTTCCTCCCCGTTCTAAGAAAGGATGTTACCCCCAAAAGGGATGTTTCCCGAGGTCATATATGAGGGCGGTTTGCATTGGCAGAATGGGTTTCCTTTCGTTCTAACTCTCGTCCGGCTCAGGCTTTCGCTGCAAAGAAGAAAACATTCTTGTAGCATCAAAAGCAGTGCACACAAGGAGAGGCGTCAGCAAATAGAAAGCCTGACGGTGTATTGTAACTATACCACTTTCCAAACGCTTCGCCCTCTACCGTCGGTAACTACCGTTTCGATCACTGTATGGCGCAGTTTACAAATCTACTTTGTTTGAACAAGCTTGTTCGCGACCATACGAAAACTGAGCTGTCGCCATCAGATAAGTCTTCATTCCAACAGCTAGATCTTATTCCTTTCTGTTTCTTTCGTCCACCATTCATTCTTTATCCTAGTCTGTCTTTCGTTCCTTCATTCTTTGCATTCTACGGTTTGTTTCCCATTACCTCTTTAGCTCTCTCTCCGTTTTGGCCTCGTTTATTGATCTTTTCTTTCCTACCCTCCTTTCTTCTATCTTTTCATCTCTTTTTATTTTCCTCCAGCTCCGTGGTTTGCAAGCTTCTCTTGACATTTAGTCAAAGTTAAACCCGCATGCTCGACTCCAAGCAGCACACCACACACAATTGCAACGGCCACAAGTGTTCCCGAGGCTCGCGCATCTCAGCACTTATCGCAGCTTGTATATCGCTGGGCGCTTCCATTCCACTCGATCGCATAGGGCAACGCACATCTGCGTCCGATGACAGGTTGGATTCCTGACCTCTTGGGCGTGCCAGTTATGTTGATGATGAGGGCGAGGGGCGTCAGGGGACGTGATAGAGCAGAACACGTCATTCACACGCTTGCGTCACAGATTTCAGTTACGCCAGTGAACAGACATCTCACCTTCAGAGAAGTGTCCGCGAAATGTGCCGCTGGATGTCACGTCATGATCAGTCGTGGTCTGAGGATTGGTGTGGTGCAGTACATAAAGTCAATGATGAAACAGTATCGAGTCAGAGTCATTAGCCATCGGCCATTAGAATTAGTCAATAAATAACAATGTCAAAGATTGTAAGAAATGATTCTAATTAACTGCCATAATTAATTGTCCTAATTAACGCCGCGGTGGCTCAGTGACTATGGCGCTCGGCTGCTAACCCGAAAGACGCGGGTTCGACCCCGCGGCCGCGGCGGTCGAATTTCGATGGAGGCGAATTTCTCAGAGGCCCGTGTACTGTGCGATGCACGTTAAAGAACCCCAGGTGGTCGAAATTTCCGGAGCCCTTCACTACGGCGTCCCCCATAGCCCGAGTCACTTTAAGACGTTAGACCCCCATAAACCATGTACCCAATTAACAAGAATAAACAATGACACTAATCAGTGATTGTGATTACGAGGTTAATTAATTGGTTTTATTCACGATGCTAATTAGATCATGGGACGTCCTGGGAGTGTGACGTCATCCATACGTCCGACGACGTCACGCCTACAACCAATCAGAGTAGAGCAACAAACAAGTACACATCGTCGAGTGGTAGCTTCGGAGATCGAAGAGTGGCGGTCGGACCTTAACGGAATGGGTAAGAAGTAGATGTAGAAAAGCGTCGACTAGGAGCCACCAACGTCGCGGCAAACGCTAATGCTTACGCATTTCTCCAATGCAGTCTCTGCAGTGATCTCTAAGTTTTTTGAAAGAAAATTGCCTTTGTGTCTTCGTGTGTGCACACATATGCGTTCCTCCACAATAAAAGCTCCGTTGCGAGACAGCGCTTGTAGCGTCTATTCCTCCTGTGTTCTTCGTCCGTGTGCGCTGAATATTGCTTTCAACATGAATTACATCCGACTAGCCCAACTCGCCATCCTTCTACACAGACACGGACTGGCGCCATCTAAGAACTGCAACTCAGCAACTAGCAACTATAAACTCAGTTGGCAGTTGACGCCAGTCCTGTCTCTGTGTATTCGTCCTCGTGTCTTCGCGTTCGCATTTGTGCAAGAGCTAACAAACAGCACGACCAGTCTAAAGCCGCTGCGGAAGAAATCAGAAAAATCGAACGTGTAGAGGCTCGCCGTTTGGATGTATTACGCACAACTGTCTCTATGGTTTTTGAAGGTGCTTCGTTCACGCTGCGGAAGTTGAAACCAATTAGTTTTTTCAATTAAACCCAAGGAATGCGAAATGGTTCATATCTTTTTATTACGTTCGTTTTGAGTGCAGGGTATGAGGAACTTGCGCTGAAGTTTGCGGTGCCGATTGCAGCGCCATAACACACTGCCTAGCGAGAAGATCAAGCAGTTTTGGACAGTACTATTAGTACTTTTCCGCGCCACCTTCAGGCGCTTATTGGCGTGAGCCTCCGCGCTCTGTCAAAGGCGCACGTGCCGTGCGTCAGCTATCTGGGCTACGCCGAGAGAAGCTAGGCAATGAATGCTGTCAGCCAAACGCGGGTTATCTAATCGCGCAGAATGTGTTCTCGCGTTTGCAGCGGCCCAAGCGACTGATAAAAAGCAGTTTTGAGCCACCGAATGGAACAGTTGCTGCGTCACCTTGGCAGCGCAGGTTCCCCATAGGAAACACGAAAAACGTCGCCCGAGCTCTGCAGTGCGCATGCATGCCGAAACTTGGGCGTCTAAAGCAGTCTCGGCATCACTTCATCGAGCCGCGCCAGGGGCAGAAAGAAAACAAAACAAGACAAAAAAGTCTGGCCGCAAGAAACGCGACGATGCGCCGTCTGCCCATGGAAGCAGTGGCGCAGCGGCGCAGTTCTATCGCTGATAAGTGCATCAGCGCCCACCGCCATTGAAAAGGCCTGTAGTCGACATTAATGCGCATGCGTTAGCGCAGACTCGGAAGGGGGGGGGGGGTGGTAAAAATGCCACCGACGGGGACCGCCGGTCATTCTTCGTTGGTGCTAGCTGCGAGAGCTTGTTTTCGCCGTAGTACAAGCGGCAGTGCTGCTGGACATGCCTCTGTGCGCGTTGCCAGCGGGTTGCTGTCGTCTTCACGCGTTCACCAGAGACGCATGGATGCCGTTGCGCTCGAGGCCTACCGTCGACTGCCGAGGAACACGCCTCTCCGAGCCAGGCCGTCGGCATCGAAGGTGAGTGCGAGGTAAGGCCTCGCGGCGAGGGCGACGTGTGCCCGTGAGACCTGTTAGACAAAATTTAAGCTTCACTCGCGCTGTTTCCGCGAGCATTGAATGATAGCCAGCAAGTATAACACGCAGCGCGTAGAGGTTTCATGGCCTGTCGCCATCGGGTCTTTTGTTCGTGACTGAAGTGTGGCGAGCTAGGATTCAGCTTCAGGCTTAGCTCGCAATAGACAGGCCAGCTTTAGGTATTGAGCCAGCGACGAAACCTCGTATGCAGGGTGTTTCGCCTAAGACTTTGCACACTTTCTGAAAGTGGGCAGTTTGAGTTAGAAAAGCGCCTTTTTCCGCATAGCACTGTCGGCGGTGCAGTGCGTCAACGCACAGCTAAGGCGTGCTAACTAGCACGCTGGTGAAGTAATACTGAATAGTTGACTTCTTACTATTGCTTTTGGGCTCCTTGATTGTTGAGGGGCGTGTGGCCCACCGTGAGTGGTATTCATGTCGGTTTTGGAATTTCGGGGGTGTGGTTTTCCTCGGCGCTGTGGCCCAACAAACATTGGCTACATCACGCCAAAGTACACTACATGCGCGAGAAGCTTGCACGCAAAGCAACCTCTCCACTGCATGCAACTCATTCAAATAGCCAAAATTTGTTGGGCCACAGCGCCGAGGGTGGCCGCGTTTTCGAAATTCTGGAAACTGTTCGGGATGTTGCTTACGGTGGGCTGCACGTCTGTCGGTGGAGGGAGGTTTAACTGTGACAGTTGGAAGGTTGACTATTCAGTGCTGCTTAACCGGCGTGCTAGTTAGTCCGCCTTCGCAGCATTCTCGTGTATTACGCCGCTTGCAGTGCTATGCCGAAAGGGTCGCTGTTATAAATCAAAAAACCTTCTTTTGGGAACTGTGCGGGGTCTTGGATGGCCCCTGTATGCCAAGCTTTGCTCGCTGCCTCAACGGGGTGTAGATATGCGAGCTCGCTGTCGTTTGTGTCACGAAACAAAAACCCGTTTCGAACGCCGTTGCGACCAGGCCACCATGCCGTGCAGCCGAACGCCCAGGCGCGCACATTCTTTTGAGACATGTGGTTTGTGGCCGTACGCGGCGCTCGGAAGTCTTCGCCAGCCTCGTCCAGCAACTCCGAAGAACGGACGCTGCCTGCGGTCTGCGGCACATCGCGTTTCCGCTGCAGCCAAGGTCTGTTCGGCTTTCTTACTTGTTTCAGCCCCGCGGCGCAAGGCTTCAGTCGCGCCCACTTTGCCCACCACGGTGAGTATATGGAAGTGCGATATGCTCGCGTGCATGTCATTCCTTGTTTTTTTTTCTTTGCAGGTGTGCTCACTCCAGCATTCTCATGCTTGATGCAACGGCACTGGTTCATTGGGCCCGCGGTGACATCTGGCCCGATACGGCAGATGCGGGTCGTGGAAGGTTCCTTCCGTGAACCCTCTGCCTACCGCCGCAAACGCTGCACTGTCGGCTGCTTTGACTGCACTGCATCGCAGCGTCGTTTTCTGCGTTTTCAATAAGCAGGATCACGACTTATTGAAACGAGAAGACTGGCACGTCTGCAAATGGAAGCGATACCCCGTAAGGCTGCTCAATACAATGGCGCCGCTGAATGGGGTGGAGGATGTAGTTCAGTCGAAGTCCCGACAGTACAGCTAGTGTACAGCGTGACCCTCGGAATCGTTTGGAATGCTCACGACATCCATGGTTGCAATGAGAGGTCTTAGTCGGGCTGGCGGGTGCATGTTGATGGAAATGGTTGCACAGCGCTAGCAGACGGAATGGAAGAGAACACAGTACATGTCTGTTATTCTCTTCCGTCCCGTCTGTTCGCTCTGCTCAGTCGTTTCCATCTATGGTTGCATTTGGCAAAGTTTTTTTTTTTCTCTGCAGATATGCCGGCTTAGGGTCTCACTTGCACAAGGACAGCACGGAGCCGACTCAGCAACCGCGAGCTCACAACTCTGGTCTCGGTCGACCATCCATGTACCGTGCAAGATAGATCCCTTCCTGGCTCGCGTTGCTGCTGCCTCCTGTCGCAAACGCTGTACTGTCGGCTGCTTTGACTGCACTGCATCGCAGCGTCGTTTCCTGCGTTTTGAATAAGCAGGACCACGACTTATCGAAACGAGAAGACTGGCACGGCTGCAGATGGAAGTGGTACCCCCGTAAGGCTGCTCAATACCAGGCGCCGAGGATGAAGTTCAGTCGAAGTTCGCGTGGATTAAGCCACGTTTGTTTCCGACAGTGCAGCCAGTGTACAGTGTGACCCTAGGGTGACTTTGGAACGCTCACGACGTCCATGGTTGCAAGAAGAGGGCTTGATTGGTCTGGCTGGTGCATATTTCTGTTCTTTCTTCCGTCCCGTCTGTTCATGCTGCTCAGTCGTTTTAATCTATCGGTTCATTTGGCGAAGTTTCCTTTTTGTCTATGCAGATATGGCGGCTCAGGATCTCCCTTGGTTGAGGAGAGCACAGAGCCGACTCGGGAAGCCCGAGCTCGGGTCTGTGGCCCCAGTCCGGCCTCCATGCACGACGCAAGGCGTTCCCTTCCTGCCTCGCCCTTCTTTTTAGCTCTCTTGACACCAGGAGTAGGGTGGTGAGTGCAAGCGAATCGCAGCTCGCATGGCATACGGCAGTTCTGCTCCCGGCAGTACGGAAAGTGTGCAGCGTGTCCGTCGGAGACTTCTGTAGTATACGCCCGGCATCCGTGCTTTTCACATGTCTTTGCAGACACGCCCACTTTGGTTCTCTGAGCAGCGTCAAAGTAAGAGCTCGGATCTCTGGCCCTGTCCGGTCTCCACGCACCACGCAAGATGTTGCCTCCACAAGACCTTTACCTACTTAAAAGACTTCTTTGAATCTGCAACAGTTGATGGCCCACATGGTCTGTTCGCCCATCGTTCAATATAAATTGTTATTTTTCGGGCTTGTCTCCGTCCGGCTTGGTCGTATTGCTGCCAGTCACCCATGTTAAGCTCATTTCACCCAATTCAGCTGCAGGTATAGTGTCCTTAAGTACAGCCAGCAGGGGTGGGAAACCTCATCAGGTTTCGTCTTCATGATGTCGACCTCAACCTCAATGCCTTCAACCTCACGTCGTGAGGTGAGGTCGGCGACGGCTCGAAATTTTGTGAGTGCGGTCAGCAAATCAGACCTCAACCTCACGCGTGAGTTTGAGGTTGAGTGAGGTCGTCATTCAGTGAGGTCGAAATTTTGAGGTCGAGACTTATTGCATTTGCCACGTCTTACTCCGACGAGTGCCGCTTCCGAGGCGGAGTTGCAGCGCATCACCGCAGTGTTCATGCAATGACGCTTGGTGTTCGGTTTCCCCTGTTTGGGCAACCGGATGCCGCAGTCCGCTCTCGGTGCTGGGCCGTAATGTCCGTTCAGCCCGAGCCGACAGGAGGACGCAACCCTCTGGTCTTCCTGGAAGGAGTGCTGCTATCACAGCACGGCACCCTCCCTCCCCCTTGCCCCGCTGGCGTAGCGCCCGTAGCTGCCTGCCGGTCGGCTCTAACTCCCGGGAGCGCGGAAAGCATGTAACTCACGTTGCCCTGAGGTAGCTTTCTTTGATTCGGCAAACAATTAAGTTCAGTCTAACTACACGCAATAAATTCGTCGCAGCGCGGATGGCCTCAAGCAAGATGGCCTCATGCTTCGTGTCCATGCTAGTTGCCGGCGCTGATGTAATGGCTATTGCCTTGCAGTCGAATAAAGGGGATCCTGCTGTACATTACAAGCTGACTTAAAAGCAACTTAGAGTAGTCAGCACAGGCGAGACAACATGATTATATATCTTTCCTTTAACTATTTTGCAGAGACCCATCGTTCATCTTAAACGGCTTCGCAGAATGCTCGCGCGGTGCTAATGGGTAAAAAACGTCGAGGATGCTGGCGTACCATTAATTAGTTCAGCTTTGAAGGAAAACAAGTGATTGACTTAAAGCAGCTTGTCTCAGATTGGTTGACCAAATGGTACCCAGAATTCTGTTGAGGTCTATGAGTACTTAGGCGGTTTTTTTTTTCTCCCCTGGGGTGAGGGGAGGGTGGGTTGAGGAGGCTCGGAAAAAGATTTCGCTGCGGGGAAATTTGAGCGGAGAGCCATGGTGCTCTTGGCAGAGAGAGCGGTTCCCGCTGCCCACTCTAGACCAGTTGTTTTGACCCTTGTGATTTTAATAGTTAGCACAGTTTTCGAAGACGTAATCTAGCCCTTTCTTTCAAAATGCCGCGGGTTCAGTGAGTCATCGGAGAATTCCCAGGATTTCGAAACCTTTACCATCGCCACCTGGAGGGAAGTGGCGGGAACGGTGGAGGGTCTTGACCTCCCAGGAACGTCAACATCGTCACCCTTAATTATTAGCTCTAGGTATTCCTATTTTCCCGCACAATAATTGTCTTCGGCTGCTGGGTAATGTACAATATTTAATCAATATTCCGTCAACATTTAATTTGGTAGCGGTATATCAGACTTCCTCGAGCTCATAAGGTTACACCGTTATCATCATCATCGCCATCATCTCGAGAGTCAAAGGCGTGTGTCGTTGCATGATCTTTGCAGTATGTCATACATGAGAACTGGCGCGTTTACCTGCTGGACAATCCGAATGTCATTAATGTGGACCGGGTTGTGGGCACTCTTTGTAATGCGTCATGCGCGCATGTGTAGTAATGTGGGATCCATATGGATCTTGAAATGGGGGTGGAAGGGGGAGGCGGGCGGGGGCCTAGTATGACGAGAAATTACATCGTTGTCACGTGACTAGGTGTGATGTCATAATACAGCGTCGTCGCGTGACTAGGTTTGATGGCACATTCAATCGCTGTCACGTGACCTGGTATGACTTCACGCCTATACGACGGCATCATTAATTATACTAATTAGTCTTATAGTCACCTAACTATACCAATTAGCGTTAATTAATTATGCGACGTCATGATCTTCGTCGCGTGACTCGTCGGCTCGTGACGTCGCATGGCGCTGTTTCTTGCGGACAATTTTTTGCGGATATGACCTTGAAAGTGAGCCATCTAATGCTTTCGCATTAATACAAGAAGCCGGTCGCTTCTACACAGACATAAATACAACGTGCCTCTCTTGGCGTACTACAGTCGCAGCTTGTTAAGTGTTTTCGAAGGCAACATACAGAGGACTGAAAAGAGCATTCTCGCTATACCGGATAGAGCTAGAAAATCGCAATATAATGATATGCGTCTGCATAACCGTCGCATTGGAAAGTACATCGACGACCAGTTTCTTTATATTCAGTAACTATTCTCAAGCCTGAAAAGAGTATCGTGAATACCTCTCCCCCCCCCCCCCTCTCTCTCCCAATTTCTGGTAGATGGTGTAGAAGGTCTGTGTTTGGGAATTGCCGGTTCGTGCGTGAATGAGCGAGAGGCTTCCAATACGAACAAGTACACACGAAGCATGTTGTCAAATATTGACAAAGTACTCAACGACGTACTGGTGATAACCGCGTATGGGACACCCCTGCCCGCAGGCCATATACTCTCTGAGGTTTCATCCCAGATTATAAGCCTCTCCTATTGCGTGCACATCAATAGCGTCTGTACACACCTTATTAAATAATACCATCATCATTTTGGCTTTCCTGTCTCACAGGATTCTCAGAATTGTTTTTAACTGAAAAACTTCTTAATCGCTTTTTGTTTTGTTTTTCGTTTGTTTTCTGAGGGCGAGCATCCGACCTCAACCTCACAATTTGAGGTTGAGGTGAGGTTGAGTGAGGTCAGCAGTGGCCTCGGGAAAATTGAGGTGAGGGCGTCTAAGGAGACCTCAGCCTCAACTGATGAAGTTGAGGTTGAGTGAGGTCGGCAAATTCTTTTTGAGGTTGAGTTGAGGTCGATTTTTAAGGCAAAATTCCCACCTCTGACAGCCACACGCTCCAGTTTATCTCCACTTCGCCGCATTCGCACATGTCGTGCATGTATTGCACCTACACTGGAGTAATTGTCAGATTTCGAACAGCATTACTTTGTGCTCGTAATATTCTTGATACCCGCAAATGCTTTCCTTCCTGCAAACCTCTCGGTAACATCATTATGGGCTAAAGTCGTTTCAGTTTCCATTATCATAAATGTCTCCTTTCATAGTTATTTGTACGCGTCTGGTCGAATGCCCATATGTTTGGCGTTTACAAATTACACACCAGTCTGATCCCAATCGCTCATTCTCTCATTTATTGCAAACTATGTTTCACCAGTACCTCTGCAATTCAAACACAAACAGATCTTCTCATCAGTGCAGTCATTCCTGATCACCTGTATATGCTAATGAACTCATTTTGCATACTTTCAAGGGGGCCTCTTGACCAGGCAAGGTGGACGTCAGTCCGGCTCTTTTGCGGTGTGCAAGGTTGCTTTCTTCTTTACAACACTTTCGTCACTGTGTTGTTGTTGTTCACTCAAAAACGATGGCACATACACACGGTGGGGGATTGGCCAGGGTTTGGTGCAGATCCAAACAGGAAAAAACTCGCCCAGGTTTATCTCAAGCGGCTCATATAGAGGAATCTGAGAGAAGAAAATTGGATGGGGCTTAGCTAAGCTTAAGCCTGGATATCGCGAAGCGAAAAGGTTCGGTGATGCTTATGTTTAGCTTATGGTTACGCTTTATGATTTAGCCTATGGATATGCTTACGGTTTAACTTATGGATATGCTTACGGTTTAGCTTTCACCATTTTGGCTACTCTCAGCTGACATGGCCGAACGTCGCTGTTCAGCTTCCTTTTCACGCCGTTTAGCGAGGCGCGCCTGTCGTACTTATGCCGTTCCAGACTCGGCTTTGCTGCGTCGTTTAGCGAGACGCTCTTCTCGTTGTTCGGGTGTCTCGGACGCTCGTTGAGCTTTCAGCCTTTCATTTCTTCGCTCATTTTCAGTCAACTCCCGTGGTGTCACCTCTGTATCGGTAGTATCACTCTCTTCTCCTTCCATGTTGAATGCGCACGCCTATTATCTGACAACGGTTATATAGTCGGCCTCCGCGACAAATAAGCGCTTGCGGCGAACGTCAAACGATGACGCATAGCGGGCGGCAGTGGCCACCTGCGCCGCGCGTGACGTCACGCGCGGCAGCAGCGAAAGGTCAGGCGACGGAGTCGGCCACCTGCGCCATGCGTGACTGGACGCCCCACTCCAGTTGTAACCATCACAGTGCTGTGCGCGTGTGTGATTTAATTCCTCTAAAATGAACTAATCACGCGCACAACCTGGACACATTTCTTATTGTGTAAATAGTTTGTACATATTACTTCTCCCCCTATCCTCTCTTCCTGTCCCCTCACCTCTTTCATTTCATTTCTCCATTCTGCCTGCTATCCTTTATTTCCGCTGCCCCAGCTCAGGTGCTTCAGTATCGATGGCAGATGCCGGGGCTAGCAAAAAATCTTTTCCTTCCTTTTTTACTATTATTTTTAATAAAACCACTACCACCACCGCCATGCGTGACGTCACTTGTACTCCGACATACGCCGGCTCGCGCGAAGCGCTGTGTTGACTAGCGTAGTGAAGCTTTTCGCTTCAAAAGGAAATCGCGAATTTTGAGAGATCTTGGAAGAAATCGGAATGAAAATCGAGAAGGTTTGGTGTTCGTCACTATTTGTCCACTTCCCTTCTTCTTTCCCTGCCCTGTCGCCTCACGTATTTCAACTCACGTTTATGTCTCAGCCTTTCAGTTTTTTCTGTTTGAGTATATAGAGATGTAAGTGTCCTTCCTTCTTTCATGAGTTGTTTTAACCATCCTTGCGCACCAAGGAATTGCGGACGTGGCACATGAACTCCTTGAAGACATGTGCAGAGTAACATTCTGATCGCCGGCGGTGCAACGCGGCTAACGGGCTTCATCTCCTTCCCGTGGCCTGCCGACTGGGCGTGGACACCAACGGTCTCCGTGCACGCTGCCGCTTCCCGTCAGCGCAACGCGGGCCTCTACTCGGCGCCACTGGGACATCGCCCTAAGGGCCAACATACGTCGGGATCAGTACCCCCCTCCCCTGAATAACCCATAGCAACAACCACCACCACCACGCAGTCCGGACCGTCGTCGCCGCAGCACGGACTCATGTGTGCGAGCTCCGGGCTACTACCGACGTGGCTATAGAGGTACTGCCTTCACCTGACCCTCTTCGCGGCCATCAACGACGGGAGGCGGCGCATCGAGGCCTCGAGAGTACAAGTAAGCAAACTGCTCACAAACCTTGGTTTTCTGTTAGGCCAAATTGATCAGCTATTGGTAGGACTCTCCCTCTGTTTTGTTTGCATTGTATGTATGAGCTTTATTTGAGACAACTGCGTTCTATAAAACGTCATTGGCGACCGCATTTTGTTATTGGTTTACATGAGTTTATCTTTTTTTTTTCAGAACTGCCGTGCCTTTGTCTCCTCGAGGCTCTCCCCTCCTTGAATCCGGCACTTCAGTACCGGAGCCCCAGCTCTCCCGTTGTTTGAGTACGTATTTTTTTACTCGCCTTTTTCTTGCGTTCGTTTTGTCTTCTTGAAAGTTACGTTTATGTATTGTTGCATTTTATTATTTATTTCATTATTGCATTTCATTGTTATTTCATTACGTTATTTCACTATGGTTGGTTGGATGCTGTCGGCGTGCGTGCGAGAATTTCCTGTTTGTGTCATTTTGTTTACATTGCCTTTTGTTTCTGCAGGTGCGCTCGCTCCGGCTTTCCCGTTCAACGCAAGCCAACTGGACGTGCTATTTCGTGAATCGGGCGTGCCACCTTCCGACCTCTCATCTGGCCCTGAAGTGACAGCCACGTGTCGTGCAAGATTTCCTTCCGTTCCTCACGAGCTCTGTGATGGGGCCAGAAGCACCTTTGTCCTCGTCCATCTGGATATAGTGGAATGTTACTGCATTCAGCGTGCTCTTGCCATGAACTGCATACATCGCCTTTGCTGCGCCATTCAGTATGTCCGTCGGGCAACGTACTCCGCCGCCTTCATCTACCTTCACACCTGACTCCGGAAAAGAAAAAAAAAACTCCTGTGCCTTCGAACGCGGTCTCTTTCGCATGGATTGCCAGTAAATAATTTGCACAGCAGTTTCTTACGAACTTCTTGTCACTTGAGGGCTCCCCGGCGCCAGCCGGCTTGAGCGCCTTGAGGTGGTCGTGACTATCACGGTTCTCAGTGCTTCCTGCACTGAGAAAGGAAACGGAAAGAGGGGTGCGCATGAGGACAGTTTCCTCTATTAGAGCGTTTAGCTCTACTTCTCGCATTTGGGCTCTCAGCGGTAAGCGTTATAGCCCCGCCGCGGTGGCTCAGTGCGCTCGACTACTGATCCGGGGTACCCGGGTTCGAACCCGACCGCGGCGCCTGCGTTTTTATGGAGGAAAACCGCTGAGGCGCCCGTGTGCTGTGCGATGTCAGTGCACGTTAAAGATCCCCAGGTGGTCGAAATTATTCCGGAGCCCTCCACTACAGGCACCTCTTTCTTTGTCTTCTTTCACTCCCTCTACCCTTCCCTTACGGCGCGGTCCAGGTGTCCAACGATATATGAGACAGATACTGCGCCATTTCCTTTCCCCAAAAAACCAATTATTATTATTATTATTATTATTAAGCGTTATAATGTAAAACTGAGGTGGTTACATAATGGAATAAAATACAGGAGGCAGCGTGATGCCCGAGCACCCCAACTCGAAAGTAAGCTATGTCGACCTGGTATATGTAAATCCGTATGGCAGGCGTCCAAGTCGGGCCAGTTAGTCTCGACATTCGCGTAAAATTTGTGGGCTAACTCTTTACCGCAGAAAGCTCCGGATGGTGTCATACGATTCAGCGTTTTGTGTAGCATAGACTTACTAGTTCAGGTCCAGCCTAGCTCGTGGCTGGGATTCGAACCGGCTCACCTATCACTGGCAGTCGCGGGCGGTACGGGTTCCATGAGATCGCAGTGGTTGACACCCGCGCAAAACATGACTCATATAGGTCCGGTCACCACTGCCTGCCCAACTGAAGCCAGAAGAGGTCGCGAAGGGTTGTACCCACGCTGTCGCCCGCAGGGGCGCAACCGTCGTGTTATCACCGGGCTACGTGTTCGGACCAGTGGACGTCTTGAAAGGTTTCGTCTGTCGGTCTTCCAAATCCACAACCCCTGTGAGATGTCAGTGCATGCTAAAGAAGCCCAGGTCGCCACAATTACCGAAGCCCTCCACTACGGCGTCCTCTCATAACCTGAGTCACTTTGCAACGTAGAACGCCATAAACTCAAACTCAAACCGAACTAGTGTGCCTCGATGCGCGCGCAACCCTCTGCCGCCGTGGAGGGTGGGGACATCTTTTGAAAGGGTCAGTGCCGCCTAGGCGAGGTGGCGGTAGTGGTTAAAACTTTATTGCCACGAAATGGAAGGGATTGGTTGAGTCTGAGGCGAGTCCAGGGTGGCCTCCAGTTGGGAACGACCTCTTGAGTTCGCTTGATGAGGGCCAGCTGCGTTGTTTTTCTTGAACTGGCCAAGAGTTTGTCCCATTCCTCCACCGAGGGAGCTGGCAAGCTGTGCCGTCGGAGGGGGTTTGTTAACACATTCCCATAATATATGGTCTTGAGTGGCGTGCGCCCGTCACTGCAGTGCGGGCACGCAGGGTAATATTCACCGTTAGTGATAAAATATAATCGGTAGGGGCTAAGAGTGGCCTTTGTTTGTAGGCGTCTGAGTGTGGTGGCTTGCGCCCTGCCCAGGTCGGTGTGAGGGGCGGGGTACGTGCAACTTAGCTGGCGATAAAATTTTGTAATCTCGCGCGAGGGCGCGCGCCATATTTGCGCCCACTCCCTGTCCCGCTTGTCAGTTGCACGTGCGGCGGCCTGTTTCCCGCCGATTGCAATTTTTCTTGGCCGCAAGACGGCGAAGACATAGCGAGGTGTTGCGTGCCTGCGTTCACAAATCACTCCCGAACGCCGCGGTGGCTCAGTGGTTAGGCGCTCGGCTACTGATTCGGAGTTCCCGGGTTCGAACCCGACCCCGGCGGCTGCGTTTTTATGGAGGCAAAAGTTGAGTTGAGTCGAGGTGTTGAATGCTACAGGTGGGGTTAGCCTTGCTTTAACTGCCGGCAATTGCTCCACCGCAGCGTCCCTTCTATATTAACAATGTTGCATCTACCCCGTTATGCGCACAGTCTCTTATAATAGCACACATTCTCTCCCGCAGTCACCATCTATGCACACAATCAATCCACACAGTCCACATCACAGTCCACTCCAGAAGTCACCATCTATGCACATATTCAGTCACAGTAGAACATAGGCCATTGTAGTGCCACAATCCATACACACATTCACTCACAGTATAACGTAGTACACTCCGGAAGACACCATCTACGCACACATTCAATCACAGTAGGCCATAGTCCGTTCCTGCTGTCACCATTTAGAAACAAGATCCGTGTCCTGCAGAAATGTTAAAAGAAGGCGTGCAGCCTCCCTTATTCTGCATGTCTGGTTTCCACTCGGGTAGACAATGTCCTGCACTGTGCTGTGACGGGTTCCTGTCTTCTTGAAGGAAGCGAACATTCACATGCCTTTCCGCGTTGTACTCTGGGCAGTACATAATATAACGCTAAGGCGCCCGTGTAGTGTGCGATGTCAGTGCACGTTAAAGAACCCCGGGTGGTCGAAATTTCCGGAGCCCTTCACTACAGCTTCTCTCATAGCATCAACCAAACCATCATGTTTAAGAGTATACATTGCTTGAGTACCAACATAATGGCATCGAAATATTTCGAGCTGTTGATTTTTACTGCCTGTGCGGTGATTAGTAGTTCTAATACGGGACCAGTAATTGCTTTATACACAATTTGCGTAATTCCCCGCATCGCCGCTGGATCACCCTACTGCTTCAAATGCCGTAGGGTGCACGGGTAGCGCTTTTCTTAATGCAGTTCCCAAGGAGGACAATGCATTGTTTAAGCCTGTGATATAGACGTGTAGATGCATTTTTTAGGTTTGTTTTTCTTTTGGGGGGCGAAACTTACTTGTCTAACGGACATAACAGCAGTGGCCCGGGTTCGCTATTTGTGAAACTAGATCGCCACGCGTGCCTACGACAGCGTCGTACATCATCAAGCTGAACTAACTTCTGCGAGATTGGGATCACTGCGTGCACATATGCCGCAATCTATGGGACTTAGCGTCCGACAGGTGCATTTTTTTTTCGGGTTCAAAAAGCGAAAAAAAAGAAAGTTAGGCAAAGGAGAGAATGCTGCCTATATGACAGAGATGGATCGCATGCCTCGCTTTCGGCGCATGCATAGGCTGCGATGTCGCGTTCCAGGCAAATCGTGCCATTTTCTGCTGCTCGCGGTCGCCATAGGCGGTCTGCTCCTGTCGTGCTATGTGTATAGAGCACACTTTTGCGAAAGGAACCAAGCAGTGGGACTTTGAGGATAATACGTGACACGTGGAATAGTAATATGACTACGCGTGGTGCTTATATCCAGCCGTGTGTATTTTCACCGTTAGCCTGTCGATACGCATTGCAGGCTAGTTGGTCTGACACTGACCCTCGATAATCTTGCTCAGTTCTCAACGCAGAAGACAAACAAAAGAACAGTGCACAAAGATACTTAATTTCAGTGTGTGTTGGCAAATCGATAATATTAGCAGCTGTTGACGCCTAACCGGAAGTGGCGTCATTTCCCTGCAGCCATTGCGAATGGCCTCCCTCCCCCCGCACCCACACACACTCGTTGGTGACGTCGCTTCGATCCAGCCAATGGGTGTAAGGTCACCGCAGCTGCATGTGCCACGAACATAGAGCTGCATTCATAATATTAAAGCAAGCAGGCACTGATTCGATGAATTGCATGCCGAAGCACCTGCAATATGAATAATAAGCTAAAACCGCTCTGCGGATCCAAAGTAAGTAAAAAAAAGGGGGGATTACAAAATAAATAAAACAACCACTTTAATTCACTACGAAAGGTGGCCCCGAATGAAAGGGGATGCCAATAATATATCTCGATCTAATCACTCTACGTTAGAACCGCACAAGAACTCTTCCAAGTAGTGCAATGCATGTCCTCCGAAATCGCTCACGGTACAAATATTTGAGGCCATGTGTCGGCAGCGTTGTACCGACAGCTGTCTCGCGCATGCTCGGACAAGTACGGGCCTTGCGACCAACTGCGGATACCGCACAGCCGTTGAGCGGAGTCGAAAATAGGTGTCATCGCATGATCAGGAGCAGAATGCACAAACCTTTTGTTCGCGCAAGCGCCGGCAGTTTGGCCTTTCGCTGTCGCATTGTTGGCTGCCACAGCTGGCTATAAGGACGCGGGTGCGAACCAGTTTGCAAACCATTCTTCAGCGTCAACAGCCTTGCGAATTCTTTGATCACCTGGGGCTTCGCCTGGCGTCGACACTGCGATAGCTTACCGATGGTTTATCGAGAGCTTACCGACTGTTTAATATGACACTGCGCTGGCTTTAATATGGCCGCATAAGAACTAAGTTCGAAAGTATAAAATGGAGACAGAACAGCGCAAAGAGAACTTGGGAACAAGAGTTCTTTCTGGGTAGAGAATTCGAGCGAACTTGATTTAGGCTGCGCATGTGACGGGCGGTACGCATATAACTCACGTTCCCTTAGGACAGCCGATTATATGCCACGGGAAGCCCCAGGTAGGTGGAATTCCAAATCGCACAACCGGAGCGTGATCCGGCCGCCCCGTGACAGAGTGCCTGAATCCGGCAGAGAGCACCCACCCCAAATCTGTGTTTGAAACTCGCATGCTAAGACCGTAGCAAGCCGCGGGGGCGCTCGCGCTCTGGTGACGGTGAAAATTACCCAGCGTTCCTTGCGCTGTTCCACGCTCGTCGTCTTCTATAGAACGACAAACTTATACTCCAATCCGCCGATATCGGCGGCGCGCTCAGGACTGCTCCACTAAGTCATTTGGGCTCATCGACTGCTCCCAAACTGCCTTTGAAACAAGAGCAGAAAAAGGTGACCGAGAAGTGCGCCGAATATGTGATTGGAATTCACCGAAAGTGAGGGCAGCAGGCAGTGAGATGGAAAGATAAGATAATAAAGTTCGCGGGGGATAAGGGACGCTCGGAACTGTCACAGGGCGGCGACGAGTAGACAACACTGGGAGAGATGCCTTTGTCCTGCGGTGGATGCAGTAAGGCTTGTGATGACGGCAACTACTCGCCCATTTCATTCCTGCGTGTAGAGGCGCGTCGACCCTTCCCGTGAACTCAAAGCGGCAACTCCATGGACACATCTTCGCGTATGTGCGGAGCGCCTGCGCGCCGCGCCGCGACGGGCGTCGAAAAAAGGCATCCACTTCCATGTTCCTGTTGCTGACTCGTCCCCCCCCCCCCCCCCACCTCGAGCCGACCGAAGGAATTTCAAGCGTGAAGAAAGGGGATCTGGGGGGCGCTGAAAGGACAACTTAAACCGTGATGAAAAGTGGGGGTTACCTGAAAGAGCTTCAAGCCATGAAAAAAAAAAAAAAGTCCCCGGCAGCCCCGCGGTCCTCCTATTGTTGTAAACCGGACCCCGCTTCCGACGCGCGCGCGTCGCGCTTTGCGCATGCGCAGACAGGATCCAGCGTACGCCCGTGAGCGTAGGCGCTCCGCCGGTACGCGTAGGATGTGTCCATCGAGTTGGGGCCTTACACGTCTCCATAGTGCTTGCTGGTGAACATGTCGCGCTCACCTGGAGTAAGCACAGCTGAAGTTGCAACGCGAGCTTTGTGCACCTGCTCCCAACAGAAGCAGGTGTTTTTACATCTGGCTTTACCAGATTTCGCAATAGTCTGAAACTTTCCGTGCACACAACAAACAACGCCCAACGGCGAAAACTTGCGCGTTGTAATCGATAGTAGTGGAATCCCAATGGGGCCAGAATGCGCCGTCGATCATAAAAATTTCCCATTGGCTGAAGGGAATTGACGTCACCACATCGGAGCGCTCCCATTGGCTGGGGGAACTGACCTCACTTCCTGTAAAGGCATCAACAGCTGCTAATGCTCTTGCATTGCTAGCGCATAATGGAGGACAGCGTTAATTGGAGAGACATGGGAGAGGCCTTCGTCCTGCACTGGGCGCAGCGAGGCTGATGATGATGATGATGATTATGAATGGAATTAGATGTCCCTATGATTATTTTCCAATCGGCTTACTACCAATTGCTCAGGTCTACGCTGCAGAAGGTATAGGCTTCATGCTCAAGACGATGCCCCCGACGTCACGCGGGAACCGTATGTAGCTAGCTCAAATCCTGCATGCACACAACTGTACTCCGTTTCAAACATTATGTGCAACGCTGTCAAAGCTAGCGCTCTTGTTTGCGCTGCCTGCATCCGCGACCAAAAAGTAGTGCGTTATTTGTGGTGAGCGAAACATAGTATCTGTTTTGCCTGTAGGCTTACCACATGACACATTTGTCATGATCTTGATTAATGCACTGTTATTGCTGACAACACGCTGTCGCTTTCTTGTGCTTTATACCACTCGGACACAGAACAAGCGCGGAGTAACACGCCCCCATCTATTTTCCCGTCCGGGCTACTTGCGTACCTTTCACAGCGTTGCATCTGATGTATGAAACGGAGGGCAGGGCAGTCGTCCAGTGCCCAGTTCTCGCTCATAGTCGGGCCCAAAACTCTCCGAGGCGGCTTTTGCAGCGGCGTGACGAAACGGACCCCCCTCCTATGTATGGGCTTCGCGCTAGAGATCTGAGCGCCCCGCTGTGGAAGCCGTGACGAGTCGCTGCCGGCGCATACCTCTAGGGTATGCGTATACACCATTTTACGAGGAGCGGGCAGGAGAAGGAGAAATACTCTCAAACACGTGTGCTGCGCGACACCCCATTGTTGTCATCCTCCCCTGGACTGATAATCCGTCGCGTGGAGCAACGTTCTGCTAGTATACCACCCGTCAAGCGCGTGTTTGCGTCTGTACAACAAACGCTGCAATGTTGTACCGAAAGCCAACGTCCTCTGGACATCAATGTTTTTTTTTTTTTTGCGGTTGCGGCAATAGTCGACGGCAGTAAAAAAAAAAAAAGCCGCAAGTATGTACGCACACCTGTTATGGGAAGGTCTCAGCGTACCTACGATGTCTGTTTCTTCACCGCTTTCCCGCCGGCCCCGAGTTGCATTGGCAGTGGACGTAGTTGACGAACGGAAAATACTTGCGCCAACAATTAACAAGCTTATTATGCATGAGCGCAATTTGAGAATGAAATGCAGACAGAAGCAAACCCATTGTACGTGCTTAATATTGGGCGCGGAACAAAGCACAGCGCCTGGTTTGCCAAACTATGCCCTGTACATAAATTTAAGAGATCAAGCTTTTGTATGGTCTTAGCAAAGCTGTTTTAATTCAGCACTACACGATGTAAGGACTTCGCAAATGTGGCCACAACTTCGTTTCGCCACCCCACATGTTCACGAATATCGGGAGCGTGTGGGCATCGCCACCCGAAAAAACAAAAACACGCTGTTAGTACAAAAATACTAATTTCATTTGCACAATGGCATGAAGGATAGAGGCGACACGAACTTTTACCCAACTGCAAAGTGAGCATTCAAATATGCAGCCACGACAACGTAAGAAAGAACATGTGCGGGTAATCAAAGCATGTGCCGGTAATCACATCGAATGCACTGTAATAAAATCCACTATGCATGACCGTGCTAGAGATAAGAAACGCAACGACTTGAGCAGTGCCCCTAACCGACTGAGGTTGGAATTCTCAACACAGGTGCGGCTATTCGGCCTGTCAATAAGCGGTAATAGCGTTCCATTAGTGTACCAACCTTTCAGTCCGTATAACTACACATTCTCTGGTCTTTGTGGGCCAGTGAGTACTGGCGGGAGCAGAGTAGGCAAGAATGCGTGTTGCTTTCAGTGAACTGGCTTGTAGCGCTCGTAGCATGAACAGCCCTACGCGAGCGGCAGGAGGGAGCGAATTTCAATTTTATCGCGCGTGTCGCCGCAAACAATTAAACACTCCAATGATCCGAGACGTGGACTCGTTTCGGTCAAAGAGCTCGCTGTTGTTTCCCGAATTTTCAGTTTGTGAACGGCGTACTCTGTCGTAAGCTCTGCATCTAAATTGTCACACTCGCCATGTCCAAGCAGGCAGCGCAAGCGTTAAATAGAAACTGTGCTCGACGAAAAACGAGATACTCGATTGATCTGTGCGGTCTTGAGTTTCGGCACATTTCGCTCGCGTTTTTCCAACATGCAACACTGTGCCACGTTTGCCCTACAGGTAACCGGCGACAAAAACTACATGCGTTAACTGCGAGCATGGCACTCACCGATGCTCATCGTTCGCTCCGTCGAAGCATGGTCGCTTGCTCCCGCTGGTTGTTGCAGGTGCTAATGGCACAGCACACACGAGGATTAACACGAGGTGAACCCCCACGCACCATTTTTGGGTTTGGCAGGAATAAAACGGGCGGATGACACTGCCGGAAACCACACGCTGCAGCCCACGGGCTGAAGGTTATCAGCCCAAGATGGCGTCGGCGCTCGGGTAAAACAAACATGGCGGCGCCCAGGTATCGAAACTGAAACCGTGTATAGGCCGCCGAGCGCTCGTCTCGAGCTCGATGGCCGGAAATGGAGGGGAGATCAGGACCCGGGACGCGCTGAGCCGCGGCGCAAACACGCTCCAAGAAAGCGCAGGCCGTGTAAAAAACAAACAAACAAATACAAGCGCGCCCTCGTTCGCCGTATTTTCACGAACATTTTGGAGAAAAATAAAAACAAAAGCGGGTGTTTTCTCGGCGTTTTGTATATACGGTAGCGCTTGGATAAGATAGCCAGCATGCCGGAGACGTATTAGCGGAGACGTATACCGGCTTACCGAAAGCCTTATACCCTAACAAAAATGGTCTATAGACAGTCTATAGACTTCATAAATAGACTGTTGCCTTCCTATAGGTATTTCTTTTTTGTCTATTCCGTCCGCTAAAAGTGTGTGGCGATAAAGCTATAGATTGTCTATAGACTGTCCATAGGATTTTTATTGCCTATACACTGTTCCCTGCCGCCGCGGTGACTGAATGGTTATGGCGCTCGGCTGCTGGCCCGAAAGACGCGGGTTCGATCCCGGCCGCGGCGGTCGAATTTCGATGGTGGCGAAATTCTAGAGGCCCGTGTACTGTGCGATGTCGGTGCACGTTAAAGATCCCCAGGTGGTCGAAATTATCCGGAGCCCTTCACTACGGCGTCTCTCATAGCCTGAGTCGCTTTGGGGCGCTAAACCCCCTAAAACAAATCTATACACTGTACCCTAAAGTTTGTCTATAAAGAGTCTATAGACTTTAGATACAGAAGTCTGTGGATAGTCTATACACTGTCTGACAGAATTTTCGCAAGGGTATTGCTCATGCGCAGTGACATGGGTGGGGCTAGAGTCACTAAATAAAGACTTAGTACCGTCACTGCAGCACGGCGGTAAGCAGGGGCGGCCATTTTGTTGTTTATCATTGTTGCCAGATTGCCGCTTCGGCGACCTCGCCGCTAACTTTGGCCCGGCCATTTTGTAAACAACGCTGTTAGCCACCCTGCGCTGCGGCGGGGATCGTAGCCGTACGGCATGGAGGAAAGCGCATGAAGCGTTTTCCATCATTCTGCGAGTTGAAACAGCCAACAACGCAGCAAAACGGCATCCTCGTATGCCCTTGTACAGCTGAAATGCTGCGAGGCGCGGAATCCGTGGTCACTGAGTCGGTCACCGGCAGCACTAGGACTACCACAGTTGCCCGACTGAAAACGCATAAGCCACAAAATGGCAGCCCCCATGAACCGTCGCAGTGTAAACAAGTATCACGTGATGCAAACTGACCAATGACCGTGGCGGCGGCACAGAACAATGGGAGAAAAGAGTGCCGGTACTCTTAGTTGTATCGTCCTCGAGCGGGACGACAGGAATGGACAGCCAGTGTGTCTGGATAACAAAGAACGTGCTTGTTTATTCAGCGCTGATACTTATAGCCGAAGGTGGAAAGGGGTTAGTGAAAAGAGAGGGCGAGGGATAAGCACGTGGTAAGGAAGCCTACAGAGATAGCTTGCGTGCTTTCATCTGATATGATACATAAGTCTTTATTTAGTGACTCTAGGTGGGGCCATGCAGGGCCACTGCGAGCTAATAAATAAACGCCACATAACCCTCTCAAAGGTACAAGCTGAAGAGCTCCTTCCTTTAGCTTAACAGCATGGAGCAATGCTTAGCAATGTGGAGTCGCTGTGTCTAACGACTCCTCCCCCTCTTCCTGCACTGAGCTGTATCCACCGACAGTTTTTGTTCCCGAAGATCTTTCTCCGCGAATCCTCTCCACCTTCTCTTTAATCCTGCCCCTCTCATCTTCCCATAGATGTCCGTGTATAACACCTCCGGCGTAATATCCTTCGTCCTTCCTAATCACGTGACTAAATAAACGGAACCCTGGCTCCTCCAGCTTCGTTACCATGTTTGCGAAATTGACTGCGACCGCTCCTTGCCTTACTAACACGGTCTATAGACTTCTTATAGACTGTACTGCCTTGCAATAGATATTTCTTTTTGTCTCTTCATAGTCTATAAACTGTCTACAGACAAGTCTACCAAAAGTGTACGGCCATAAATCCATAGGTTGTCTATAGACTGTCTATAGGATTTGTATTGCCTGTAGACTGTTCTCAAGGGTTTGTTATAGAGAGTCGATAGACTTTATAGACGGAAGTTTACGGAGAGTCTATAGACTGTGTAAAGAAATTTTTGTAAGGGATATTTGATCATCCGTACTCGATCCTTCCGTCCCACTCGGCACATCCACCCAAGCATTCTCATTTCAAGACACGCACAAACCCGCCGCGGTGGCTCAGTGGTTAGGGCGCTCGACTACTGATCCGGAGTTCCCGGGTTCGAACCCGACCGCGGCGGCTGCGTTTCGATGGAGGCTAAACGCAAAGGCGCCCGTGTGCTGTGCGATGCCAGTGCACGTTAAAGATCCCCAGGTGGTCGAAATTATTCCGGAGCCCTCCACTATGGCACCTCATTCTTCCTTTCTTCTTTCACTCCCTCCCTTCCCTTACGGCGCGGTTCAGGTGTCCAACGATATATGAGACAGATACTGCGCCATTTCCTTTCCCCAAAAACCAATTATTATTATTATTATTATTATTATTATTATTATTAAGACACGGCATCCCTCGATCTCGTAGCCAATGTGCGGCAACGGGACGTTGAACCCTAGAATACAAAACCAACAACTTCGGTCCCTTTGAAAAAGCTTTTCTCCAGACCGCCATGGCCGAGTCTAAACTGGCGTCTAACACGGGGCACGCGCTTTCCCCATCTTCTCCGTACATAGGCTTTCGCGATTTCTAGGCAGCGCTTGGCTGGATCGTGGCCAACGGTTCTCGCGCGTGTTTCTATCCTGTCCTTTTTTGGGACGGGCTCAAAGCGGCGGCGAACCTTCTTGTGACAATCGAGGGGCTAAGAAGTTTACGAGCTCAACCATCCGCTAACTTAGCCCGAGCAAAATAAAATAAAAAGAATATGATAGTGGCGAGAGTGCAGGGGGAAGGGCGGGTGAAGAAGGGGCGATCGTTGTCCTTCATGGACCCGCCGCGGTGGCTCAATGGTTAGTGCACTCGACTACTGATCCGGAGTACCCGGCTTCGAACCCGACCGCGGCGGCCGCGTTTCGATGGAGGTTAAACGCAAAGGCACCTGTGTGCTGTGCGACGCCAGTGCACGTTAAAGATCCCCAGGTGGTCGAAATTATTCCGGAGCCCTCCAATAAGGTACCTCTCTCTTCCTTTCCTCTTCTTTAACGCCCTCCTTTATCCCTTCCCTTACGGCGCGGTTCAGGTGTCGGCCGATATGTGAGACAGATATACTGCGCCATTTCCTTTCCCGAAAAACCAGTTTTTCGCCTTTCATGGAAAACCAAACAGTGAAGTCGACCATCGCGCATTGCATGGGAACTTGATGACAGCGCCTCTATCGGCATTCGACGCGCATGATAGCCTTGGTTGCTTACGCGCCATTAAACCCAACACAACACATTCGACATTTCAGGCTTCACGCAGCTTATGCAGTAGTAGTAAGTGGTTTTTTATTAAAATAATAGTAAAAAGGAAGGAAGAAGACTTGCTAGTCACGGCATCTGTCATCGATACTGAAGAACCTGAGCTGGGGCAGCGGAAATAAAGGACAGCAGACAGAATGGAGAAATGAAATGAAAGAGGTGAGGGAACGAGAAGAGAGGATAGGGGGAGAGGTAATATACACAATCTATTTACACAACAAGAAATGTGTACAGGTTGCGCGCGTGATTAGTTAATGATGAACCGGAGCTCCCGCTTTTGTGCTGGCCCTACTTATGTTGGCTGCGGTCACCGCCATCATCATCTTTATAGGAAACGTACCCCTACGCCGTTAATCTGTTATCGCCCCTGTCCTGCGCCATATACATATATCTCCATCCCCATGGAATTTTCTACTACTTATCTTTCTTGGCATGTCCACTCAGTTGCGCTGATTGACAATCCGTTAATCTATTATCCGCATTTGACGTCACATAGCTGTTTACAACGAAACCGACAGAACATGAGAGAGAAATTCAGTTATATATTATTTAGTGGGACACCACGTGGGGATCCATGTACAACAATGTCTCCCATGTACAACATGGGAGAGGCCTTTGCCCTGCAGCGGGCGTAGACAGGCTGATGATGGTCATAACTTTAGTGCGCAGATGAGGCCTATGTTTTTTCTTTGTTTCACAACTGTGACGTTTTCTCATTATAAAGGTCTCGCGTGGTAGAGCAGAGCGTGCCAATTATTACGTCAGTGCGACGACATTTCTGCGGAACACACTACGTCACTATACTATCGTTTCTTCACTGCGGTCTTTGACCGGCTGAACTCTCATTAGCTGAATAATTCGAATAAATACTTTGGCGCCGTTCGTTATGCGTGTCGAGAGGCAAAGCGAACGGGTGTAAGTGCATGACGGAAGAGCTGCAGGCTTGCTACATCGCCTCCACGCTGCTTTCTGTTGCTTCTGCGCGTTGGAGAAAATCGCTTCGAAAATGTGTCGAAATCAAAGTCTCTCGCTTGTCGCGAAGGCCCAACTTCTGGGGCGACTCAGGAGAATTAAATGCTACTGAGCCCGAGAGCCGGAGGTTTGTCTTTTTCGGCACTTGTTTAGCAGAGTGTGCGTGATCTCTGCTTTTCTGGTGAAAAAAAAAAAAGCACTATTCCGATGGGTAAACTCCGAGCGACATCTTGCAATATGCACGTGGGTTTGCGCCAGCAGCGTAGCAGCTGCGAAATATGACAACCACAGCGTCATAGGAACGCTATAATATAGTCACGTAAATAAATAAATAAAAAGAAAAATTTGAGGTGTGAACAAACATGTGTGCTTCATTTCGATAAAAACATGCGTACGCAATGGTACGGCATGGAAAGCAGCGTGATGAGTAAACATTAGAAAGTCAACAGTAAAGTAACAAGACAAGCCAACGTTGCAGGAAGGCTCAATTACAGGAAGATGTTTTCCAAACAAGAGCCCTCGTTCAGAGACAGCGTTTTCACTTCCTGCTCTGCCCACAACAGTAGTTGGCGCAAGGGTAGATTAGTAAGTCGCCCTCTGTTGTAATCTTTTTTGAAAATGTAGAGGGGTGTTCACCTTAATCACCGTAAAAAATGAACCAAAGACGGTTGCCACCAGTTTTCGATATCGGGCGTACAGGGAACACGCTGAAGGGGCACAATGGTGCCTTCCCCTGGAGGGAACCTGTCTCGACTTACTCCTCGTGTTCCCATCTCACCACTGCTAGGAACACAAAAAGACAGAGCATGAGGTGCGATGCCCAAGTCTCCAAACATTTCTTCTAATTACTACTGATGGTTAGTGTGTGGGTGTTTAGGATTCACTGGAAATCTTATACAGTGAATCTATTGTATCCTGAATAAAGGAAAAGTTCCACAACACAAAAAAGGACCAGCATGCAGAAGACAGGACGAGAAAGGGGCTGACTACAACTGACTGTATTTCTTCCAAACAGGAAATGATGGTGTCCTGCCGGAAAATTCCTTCTAACCCAGATCAAGGGGAATCTCCCCCTTTCCATTAAATAAAAAATAAAAAAAATCCATCTGTGAGCGAGAGCTCATGGTTGGATTTGCAAGTTGTAGTTACTGCTTTCGTACGTTTATAGATTAAAAACAAACATTATCTCATTTTTTTTTTCAGGTGTTGTATACTATCAGCTTGCTCTCAACAACGCGCTGACCGCAGCCTGCTACATCCATCATCATCATCAGAGGAACTGTTATCAGTAACTTTGGCTTCACAGTTCAATTCCAGGTCACTACATTTCACGACCTGCTTCAAATTTATCGCAAAGCTTCTGAGATTCGTCAGCCGCAAATGCTGTAAAGCAGGACTTAACTCTTAATCGGACAGCTCCAAACCGGGCTGGTCCAACTGTCGTTGGAGATATTTGCCATTTCTACAGGGGCCCCCGAGTCCCATAAAGCCATCTCTGCCACGAAGAATGCCCGTAGCTGTCTTTCTTAGCAGGCGCCGAATGGCGACCGTGGGACTCGGTGATAAATCTGAAGACAGCGATCGACTGAACGGCGAACTGCGGTGTGCCTAATTATCATGATACTTCCAGTTAAATTTTGTATTTGGGAAAAACAAGCACGTGAGAGGACTTCTCCTCTAATTTCGGTGCATTGAATTAATGCATCCGAGACCCTCTAACGTTATTCCTTCAAGAGCCACCTTACAAATCCCTCAACGCAAAGTGCGCTCGAAATAATGCACTCTCCCATTAATGGATTGCATTTGCTGAAATCTGTAAGTTGGCTTCTCCGCAAGGTTGGTTATCCACCCAGAAGGTCTCGTTCCTGGAACACACTCTCGCATTCTTTGTGGAACCGGAAAGAGTCAAGCTCTCCCTTCTGAGTAAACTAAGGAATGTGGCCAGTTCACTTCAATATGGCTTCCAAGAAAGCTGTCGAAAGAGTACGATGGTACAGTATAGAGTAGGGGGTCGCGGACAACTTTCTGTGGCACTGCAGCACAGGATAGGCAGGAAATGGGCCTTTGTTGCTGAGGGAGTAGCAGTGGTCTTCCTCTGGGCTTTCTTGGAATTTTATGGACAAATTAAACTGAGCCCCCACCATCACCTAACTTCCTGCCTTCACCCCAGCCCACCCCTAGCCCGAACAACGAACAAACCACACTTCACAGCATAAGGACAAAGGCGGGTTTCCTTCCTAATCCTGTCTACACTCAACTGCGGGCAGCGCGCTACCATCTGGAGTTTTCATTTCCACGAAGAATGAGATAGTCACATCAGGGTTCCAGACCTTTTGATTCGAAAAACAAGCACCGAAGAAAAGCTGCCTTACAGATTACCGCAAATGGTGAACCGGCCGTTGACGAAAACTTGAAGGTGGCCTGCATAACTAGATTATCACATTTTAGTGAGAAACAGGCTAGCTTTATTGAGAACGGAGCTTTTGTAAGCCAGAAACGGACACATATCTAAGTTACAGGCATCGCCACCACTGGCCGTTTAAGAAACTGCGGTAATGTCAAGATGGTTTTTCAGGTGCGAATCTCTGTGGGTACATTACACCGCCATTCACTTCCAAACAGTGATCACGAACACTTTTTCTGCCTCGATGATAATTTTGAATCGAGCGGCGCGAAAACTTCAGGAACAAATGCACCTTGGCTGCCTAACAAACAATAGCTTCAAAGCAGGGAAACCCTATATAGGTCAGGGTTCTGCGCGGCGCCAGCGCGCATGCGCAGAACAGTAACCAGAGGGTGCGCATGACTCATAAGGGGGGGGGTATGGTGCCTTCGCGTGACAGTCGTCTTTGCTTAGGCGAACACGCTAACTGTGACGAGCATCCATTCTTTCCTCGTTCACATTTTTCTTCAACTTCTGCTAAAGGGCGCGCGGAGTCTGCGAGACACGTTTTGTCAACTACAGTCGAAGGAATACTAGGAATGTGGTGAGACAGGTCTGTCACCGAAAGTGAAAGTAAAAAAATTGTGCCCAAGAGGGGAAGCTCCCCCGTGGAAGGACGCAGATCTATTCACATATTCTCCCTATTCTCCTTATTTCGTAGAAGAAAAACAAAATAAAACCGGAAAGTGCTCCCGTGGCAAGAAATTACCGTCCCCGCACTTTATGGAGAAACCAGCAATCGCATGTTAACGAACATCGTTCCCGTTCATACTTGTTCGAAAGTCGCTTCTTTATGTAAAAATACGACGTATTCAACGGACCCACGTCATCATATACCAAACTTTTTTCATTCTTCAGTTGTTTGTCGTGAATCTTCGCAAGGACGATTTGATACTGAAAACGGCTGTGCCAGCCGCAAAAGGACAAAAAGTTAAAAAAAAAGGTCTTCATCAGAGGAGATGGCATCTTTAAAAAGACGAAAAGCAACAGCAAAAGCTGCGCGCTGCCGAGAGAGCGATCTAGAATGTATTTCACGAACAGCTGCCTAAGTAGCCATTGTGTGACGCGTAAAGCAAGCGAAGAAAAGAGCCGAAAGGAAACGCGTGTTTTTATTCTCCGGAGCCGCGCCAGCGTAATGTCCTATGGCGGTCGATTCCTCTCCGGTCATCGCCGACATGTTTCACGTCCCCACGTCGCTGCTGCTCGTCGAAGAACGCGAGGCAGGCAAGGAGATCGCGTCGGCGCTGAAATGATGGCCGCGCGTGCGCCGACTATTCGGCCGCCACCGCAGAGAGCGCGGCGCAGTTTTTAGCGAGCCCGACGTCGCCCAACCAAGCCAGGCGGGAGGCGAAGAGTCAGTCACTGGCCCCGGGAGAATGACTGTTTTCCAGCGAACTTGTTTGGCGGCCGTTCGCAGAGCCCGAGGAGCGTCCGCTCCCCCCTCCGCTCAAGACCTTCCGTTCTTGCTTTGCTTGTGTCTTGTTTCCCGTCTCCTCTTTTACTGCGCTGCCATGGGCGGGCGGGCCGTAACGCCACATCGCGTCTTCTTGCTCGCCACCAAAAACTATCCGCGTCCAATTCTGCCGCGGGAATGAAACGTCGGCACGGCCGAGACACGTCGGTAATTTGGGAAATGACGCGAGACGCGTGCAAGGCGCGAATTCAAGCGTTCGCGTGTTTTGGAGAAGCTTATAAGGCGCGCGCGCATAACCGAAATGACGCCGTTCGCTTGCGCGAACTTATGCCCGTAATCTCTTCGCACTGCGAAATTCCGCGCTAAACAAATACGCCAACCGTAAGCGACAGAGCAGTAGCATTCGCTGCGAATAAATAGAAGCAGCAGCGGGAACCGACTCACGCCGCTGAGCTCGAACATTCGCCCTCCCGCGCTCTGCCGCGTAGCAGTTTCTGACGTCGCCCCGAGATGGCGCCTCCTGACAGGCGACGTTCGGAGCGCGATTGTTCAACCTTGGCCGGGGGCGATCACCCCGCGTCGCCATTGGTCAGAGCTGCGGCTACGTCACATCCGGAGCCAGCGCCGATAAAACGGAGCGCGGAACGGCTCTCGCTCGCTCATTCGGTGGTCGGCGTGCGCGCGAGGAAGTCCGGTGACATTTCGCACGTGGCGGTGGCGAGAAAAGTTCGCGCTTTGCAGCGGCCGCGCGCATAACCTCGTGGATTACTCAAGCGCAGTGGCTGGTCTCTCTGCTGCAGTTCGCCCACCGCCGCGAGTCTCTCGCTCTGCCCCGAAAGGATATACCCTCGGATTACCCGAACGGCGTGTTCTTGTCGCACGTGGTGGTGTTGTCCGCCGTTGATGTGTGTCGTGTGAGCGCGCGATGGTGCCCCACAGCTCGGGAAGCGTGGACGCGGATACGATGGAGCAGAAGCGACGCAGCAGCCAGCAGCCGTTCGGCTCGTTCAAGGTAGCTGCCAACTCGACGACGCCGTACACGGACGCTACGCAGTGCAAGAAGGTGACGAACCACATCAAGCGGCCCATGAACGCGTTCATGGTCTGGAGTCAGATCGAGCGGCGCAAGATCTGCGAGCAGCAGCCTGACATGCACAACGCCGAGATAAGCAAGCGGCTCGGTATGCGCTGGAAGATGCTCACTGACCAGGAACGCAAGCCGTACATCGAGGAGGCCGAGCGCCTGCGCCTGCTGCACATGCAGGAGTACCCCGACTACAAGTACCGACCGCGCAAGAAGGTCAAGGCTGCCACAACCACGACAGCCAGGACGGCGGCCTCTGAGCGTACCTCGGCGACGCCGGCCAAAGTCCACGCCTCCAAGGTGGCCACGATCGCGACTGTGAGCTCGTCCTCAAAGCCGCACCACCACAAGAGCTCCTCCTCGCACCATCACAGCAGCAGCCACAATCATCACCACCACCATCACAAGAGCTCGTCTTCCAGCCACCACCACGGCCACCATCACCACCACCACAAGTCGAAAAAGTCGTCGGCCTCGTGTGTCCAGATCACCGCGCCACCGCTCACGAGCGGCGGCAACCCGCGGCTCAAGCTGAAGCTCACCATTGACGACAAGTTCAAGAAGAGCATCAGCCGCAGCAAACACGTGCCGCTCGCGACGGGCCAGCTGACGCCGCCGGCCAAAGTGCCCTGCTCGCCGTCGGCCGACGAACCGGCCTCCCCCGAGAGCGCGAACGTCTCGCTCTACGAAGACATGGCGGTCGACGTCAAACCCTCGCTGGCCGATTTCATGGTGGCCGCGTCGCCCTCCGCCTCGAGCACGACGTCGTCCTGCTCGACGTCGTCGTCATCGGCGTCCTCAACCTCCTCCGTCCACACGGCAGCGTCCCAGAATCGTTTCACGGACACTTCGACGCAACTGGCCGACCTGGACCGCCTCACCGAGGTGTTCGAACTCGCCTCCGGCTGGGGCGCCGCCGCTCAGGCTCAGGAACTCAACGGCCTCATGAGCTCGTCGCTGGGTGGTGACATGGACGCTATGGATAGTGCCAGTTCCAGCTCGACAACGCACTTCCAGTTTCCAGACCTGACGCACGAGGTGTCCGATATCCTTGGAGTGGGCTGGCTCGAGGACAGCTTCGCGCACAGCATCAACTGCTGAATCGACGCGCACAGAGAAAAAGAACGTTGCGATGAATCGCCGCTTTGTCTCTCGTTACACAGTACGTGTTTTGTCCCTCATTCTCACAAAAAAACGCAGCTCTTGAGCGGTTCCCGGAAGTTTTTGTCACTCACCTAGTTTTGCCGCGCGCTAGTGGTCTTCGCTCTGCCTGTCTTTCGACCTACTTGCCCTGTAAGTTGCGTTTCTGTGTTGTCCTTCGTGTCGTAACGTAACGCTCTCTGTTCATAATTTTTTACCCACCTTGCCAGGGCTGTGTTCTTGTCTCTCACTGTTCTATTAACGTCCTACACGGAGGTGGAGCTGGCGTGTAAAAAGAATGCGTAAAAAGCCCGCGTTCTTACCGCGCGCCCTTCGCGGCGTTGCTTGCAAGGCGCGCACGTGTTTCTGCTCTCTGCGCTTTCGCCTTTCCCCCCCCTTAATTCCGAGTCGTTGCCGGGGTGTCGTCAGTCTCGGTTTTTCTTCGGCGCGCAGCTTTCCTGTTTCTCTCGGCGTTTCCGGCAACCCCTTTCTCGTCTTTTTTTTTCTTTCGTTTTGCTTCCACGCTGCAGAGTAAGTCTCGCGGGCTTATGCTTGGCCTCACTCCCATTTCGTCAGCGGCCTCGAAGAGAATCTTTTTTTTTTCTTCTCTAACCCGCCTTTCCCTTATACCTCGGACGTGCATACGCGCTCCAAGTCGTGCGCGAGCGTAGTTAGTTGCGCTAGAAAACCAATGATCTCACCTTCAACCCTCCGCCACTCAACTCTTGTCCCATTTTTTTTCCGCTCTCTATCCAAATCTTTCGTTTCGATGGTTCGTTTTTTTTTAATCTAGTTTTCTTCTCTAATTCCACGCTGCGTCGTTGTCGGCGAGTAGACGGCTTCGTAGGTCGGCCGTGCGCAGCTGGCTTCAGACGTGCCACCTGCGTTGTCAAGCGCACGCCGGGTTAGAATTTTCCTACCGTCTCTCGTATTTTTTTTTTGTTTGGTTCCCCCCTCCCCCTTCTTCTCCTGCAACTTTCGTTAGACCTCAACCAGGTTTTTTTCGCGACAAATGTCTCGCATTCGAACGTACGTTTCGGCGTGCAACACGTTCGATGACGAGTGCACAGCGCGCAAAGTTAGCGCTAGTCGTTTCCAGTTCCCTAGGGCAAGAAAAAAAGAACAACCGCCTTGATGCGTCTTCATTATGTCCTCAACAAATTTCGTCATGGCGAAAAAGATACCACAAGAAGCGTTTCGCGTTTCTTCCGAGGTGCTGGTCAGTACACTAAGTTCCTTTCGCTTTTTCCCTCGCTGAGGTTACTCAAGCAAAGAGCGTTTTTTTTTTTTCTCGTCATCTTTCTTGTAAGGCTTGCTGCGACCGGATTGATGTTCAGATGTGTAATCGTCTGCTTTTTTGAGCTGGCACTTCGTGGAGGTTGCGGTCCGTAACGCGTCGGAACTGTTCCGACTGGCGTGGATCAGTTCAGTGCTTTGCTCAAACGGAATGATGAAAATTCCCGGCATGCGCACATCGCTTGACCCCGACTTCAACCCGCCGCCTTAACTCTCGGGCGACAATCGGCAGGACCAAGAAACAAAAAAATGTGTCGCGTCCTCTTTGACATGAAAAGCTATAACGAATAGCCATAAATACGGCGTCGGCACATATTTCTTCCAACAGCAAGTGAAGTGTCCTTGGCGTGTAAACCAAACCACCGACCATTCCGCAAGCAACTACATCTTCTATGTTCTCTCTGTGCGTGTTTTTGTTTGTTTTTCGTGGACCGCTCGCCTTTTTTTTTTTTTGCCGGAGTGATAGTCCCGTCCTCCTCGCACCAATTGCCACCTGTAGTCGTGATGGTGTCATTTGGGTCTCATAGGCGTGTGGAGATATTTTTTTGGCTGGGCTACTTTTTTTTTTTGGGTCGTTCTGTATTGCCTGAGTTGTGTTTCGTTCCATAGTGTGCGCACTTGTGAATACTTTGTACAAGTAAGTACTTATCAATGGGCATTAGTTGCAACTTAACCAGCGTTGATTTTTCATTCGTAGCGGTAGCAGCGTCTGTATCTTTTTTTTTTCTGCTCGTTACGCAATCCTATCGTCCCCCTGAACAGTGAGTGTGAGCAGTCTTTAGCTGGAGCGACTGTATCTTGTATCGCAGTGTACGGGCTTTTTCTTGTCGGCGCTTGTAGCAGGCATTTACGAAGGAATCTTGTTTAAGCACAAACATTAGTGTTTACAGGGAAAAAAGGAGCAAAAAAATTGTTGGCAATACCGCGTTTCAAAACTTTAGTTACACGCCTCGTGCTCTTTGCGCGAAGGCTTTCAGATTTCTTTCCCAAAATAAGCGTTGTAATTTTGTGGCTGGGTACCTCGCGATGCCAGACACGCGTAGCTTTGTGCCCGTGCCATCTTACTGTGCTTAGCTGTGTTGCAATGACCTGTCATTCTCTTTCTTGTCAGTTATCGAAAAAGAACAATCTATATGTTTCACATGTTTGACCAAGCAATGTTCGCATTGTGTTATAGTTTTACTCCCAACAACGTTCAGGTAACCACAGTTGTTTGGTTCGTTTTCGGTTATATTACGGGGTTTTATTTAACTTTGTTCCCGTATTGTCTGTTCATCTACATATTTTTCTTTGAAAAAAAAAATTATGGCAAAGTACTTGTTAAGCAATGGTGAAAATGTCCATGAAGAGGTAGTGAGCGTATATATGCATTTGTTCTGTTCCTGAGGTTTGTTCCCCATTCCGTTAGTTTTTTTTTTTTGGTTTGAAGTTGTGATTTTTTGCTTCTTGCATAAGTCATTGTCAGTTTTCTGTGTGTGGTTGAGTGGAAAGACTTGTTGTGCAAAGCAGCTCATGAACAGGTTTCAGTACTGCACAAACCATATATTTGTTTCGCGGACTGGACATTGTTTTTTTTTTTCCCTTGTCATTGAGAAGACAGAGTGTGAGTGTTCAGTATATTTGTCATGTCTTGTGAGTCCACAGAACAGGACATTGATTTCAACTTCTGAACAGCTGGGCGGCTTGACCCAGCGCTCCGGCTTTCGACTTCGTGTAAATAGTATACATATATATATATTAAATATATAAAAATATCTTCAGTGCATAGAGTATATGAAAGTATATTTGTACATTTTAATAAGAGAAGAGAAAAATGTCAAAAAAAAGATTGCAAGGGCATCACGATGCAAGTTTGTACGATATAGTGAAAAGATCTTTTTTTTTTTTACAAAAGCATCGAATAAATCCATTGTGCCATCAAGAACTCTCCTGTTTTATTGTTTTCATGGCCTTGATTACTGGCCTGGAGCATCGGTGGGAATGTTTGGCACAGGGTGCATCTAGTAAGAGTGGTGTGTGAAATTGTTGCCGCAGGCAGATTGTTGCACGCTCATAAAGCAGTTGGCATGTGTGACATGTCTGGACAGCGATAAGTAATTTTTTACTGGAGTGACTGAGGTTAGCTTGCTGTAGCTTTGGTAAGTGAAAGGACCTACAACCCTAGTAATGCTTTGCGATATCGGATATTTTCAGCAGTTCATGCAATGGTCAATTTCAGCACGGGGGGGGGGGATGAGCGAGCACAACCAATTTTAATGGGCGCCATCTTGGATTCCAGAAACCGAAACTATGCCGCCATTCCGTCCCCTGACGTCATACTGGACGCCCCACTCCAGTTGTAGCCAACACAGTGCTGTGCGCGTGTGTGATTTAATTCCTCTAAAATGAACTAATCACGCGCACAACCTGGACACATTTCTTATTGTGTAAATAGTTTGTACATATTACTCCTCCCCTATCCTCTCATGTCCCCTCAACTCTTTCATTTCATTTCTCCATTCTGCCTGCTATCCTTTATTTCCGCTGCCCCAGCTCAGGTGCTTCAGTATCGATGGCAGATGCCGGGGCTAGCAAAAATCTTTTCCTTCCTTTTTACTATTATTTTAATAAAAAACACTACCACGTCTCATACTCACATAGTTACACCTCTATCATCATATTGGACCGTGACGTCGTCATTGGCACGCGGTAGGTGGTTGTTTCTACAATGATACTGTAAATGGCGCTACAATGCGAGATGCAACTACGTGATGAGTAGTTGCTGCCACAGTTGGCGCTGTGATCAAGGTTGGTAGCAGACCCCACGAAATCTCGAAACGTGATGAGTAAGAGCTAACGCTCTTAAAATAAATAAGCAAATTAATTGGATGGCAAAGGTGGGGAGGAACTGGGCAACTTCGAGAGATCAGCACACTTGCATAGCGCTCAGACCACAGTACTTTATTATAATCATCTTAACTCCCAGCAGGTGGCCTGGCATTTCTCTTTTCCCTTCACCTTTGCGGTGTGGGCAGGTTAGGGGCATGTTGTTTCGACTGACCTCTCCACGTTACTTCCATTAGCAGTTCTTCCTTTTTTGTAACTGTTCCTTGTGTGGTCTAACTTTGAATGCAGCCTCAGCGCATTATCCGACACAAATGGTGGTCCGTGGTCAGCATATCTAATAAGCATCTCATATAATCTGTGCCATTGCATTGCCACGTACTTAGTGCAAGCACATACTAAACAAATTCTCACCCTTAAGGGTGGAAATCAGCTGTCCTCAGACGAACACCCTTTTGGGTGCTAAAAAGGGTGCATAGATCACCACCCTTCAGGAAGGGTGCACAGCATGAAAGTTTAGTGGGCGCGCATCAGTCCAAGGCATTTGCTTCATGGGTGGATCAATGAGGAGCACCCTTCCGACATGCATTCGTACCGTTTAATGAGGGTGCAACCATTACATTCTCTAAAGTATCATTAAGTGCACCTTTCCTTAAGGGTGCTGATCTCTGCACACTTTTTTAGCACCCAACAATTGGAAATGGGTGTTCGTCTGGGCTTAGTGTTTTTCCTCCATAAAAACGCAGCCGCCGCGGTCGGGTTCGAACCCGGGAACTCCGGATCAGTAGCCGAGCGCCCTACTGATCCGGAGTTCCCGGGTTCGAACCCGACCGCGGCAGCTGCGTTTTTATGGAGGAAAAACGCTAAGGCGCCCGTGTGCTGTGCGATGTCAGTGCACGTTAAAGAACCCCAGGTGGTCGAAATTATTCCGGAGCCCTCCACTACGGCAGCTCTTCCTTCCTTCTTTCACTCCCCCCTTTATCCCTTCCCTTACGGCGCGGTTCAGGTGTCCAACGATACATGAGACAGATACTGCGCCATATCCTTTCCCCAAAAACCAATTAAATTAAAAACTGGGGACAGCTGATTTACACCCTTAAGGGTGAGAAATTGTTTAGTGTCGCACATGGCATGACCTGGGCTTGCAGTGAAGCTGGGCTCACATTTAGGACCGCCACTCATTGTTCAGTGGCTGCCCAGCTGCTGTGTTTTTAATTCCTGCGACAGCGTCGTGCGCACGATCCCTATGAAACAAGACGCAATGAAAAACTTTGTGCCTCTACCCTCGGCGATATGCCCTTTTGCATGCAGCGCTCATTGCTGCTTCGAGAGGACTCGTGGAAGTCGCCTTCACGCGAGGCGTCGTCTCGCGCGCGGCAGGGCCCACGTGCGCGGCGAGTTCATCGTCGAGGCCTCGGTCGCCGTATAGCAATGAGCCGTCCGGGACTACGGCACGGCGAGAGAGCTTGGCGAAACACCTGCCGCTCGCTTCTCTGGCGCTAGGCATGCACGGGGGAGAGTGCCGCGAAGCTACGGGCGACGTGTGTGCGTGCGCCGTGGTGTGCCGGATCCGCATTGCTCTAAAAAACCCGTCGTAGTCGATATAAACTCGCTGCGTTTACCTGTTTTCGAACGTGCTGTTTTCGAACGTGTGGATATCGAAAGGGCGATCGTGTCATGTGGGTCGAACACCGGTCGGGTACGGCTTTCGGGAACTCGGAGGAGTACTTCTGCAAGCAGTGGGGGAAAAAGTAGACATCGACACATGCAAGAAAGGACGGCGGTGCTATTTAGCTTGCAGTTTCAAAACAAGCTAACCCGCGGCATATACAGTGGGATCTCGTTAAAGTTAAGTCAAACTAGCTTAACCATCAAAAAGGCGCCCTTAATTTTCGAACACCGTTCAGTTGGGACAAGTTCTATTATCCTTTGTCAGAGTCAAGGTGATGACTGTCAGGGTGACCTGTTATATAGGCACTGAGGGAACCGCATACTGCAAGATGAGAAAGCTTTTCGAAAGAATCCAGTTGTAAGACCTTCTAATGGTTTTATAATAACCTTTAAATCTGCGGCTCCGTCTGCGTTTATAGTTGTTGCTGGGATAAGCTGCTGTGAAATAAAATTGGTTATCAGCGCCCTTGTCTTGCGTGTGCGCCTTTGCATGTGCCTTTCGCGCTGCTTCACCAACTAGCGCAAAAGTACAATCAAGTCGAAATGCCCAAACTATCCCAGACAAATTTTTCCGCGTTGGAGGACGTCTCGAGCCCGGGTTCGAACCCGACCGCGGCGGCTGCGTTTTTTTGGAGGAAAAACGCTAAGGCGCCCGTGTGCTGTGCGATGTCAGTGCACGTTAAAGATCCCCAGGTGGTCGAAATTATTCCGGAGCCCTCCACTACGGCACCATCCTTCCTTTCTTCTTTCAGTCCCTCCTTTATCCCTTCCGTTATGGCGCGGTTCAGGTGTCCAACGATATATGAGACAGATACTGCGCCATTTCCTTTCCCCCCCAAAACCAATTATTATTATTAAGTCTCGAGGACCGAGAAAGTTTAAGTCAAGTTTCTCGCTACTTTTATGCCAAGATCGTAGTGCGTTTGACCGTTGCGGTATCGCTGAACACTAGCTCTCATTGCTCGGAGGCACGAGACGAAGCGAGCGACGTTATCTACGCCGCGACGTTCTCGAATGCGTGAGAACTGGCAGAGATTCTTCCAGCAGTTGTGGGAGTGGACCTCTTCTGCACACAACGCGGTTGCCAGCCAAAAAAGATAAGGCCAATAACGTAGGCGGGGGCTTTCGGGAAGGAACCGGATTGCGACAACGTGGTCGCAGCTGCAGCGGAAAATTTTCCCAGCCGGGAGTAGAGGTGTAAATTCTGGGCTACGCGTTGCTATGATGGCGGGGCTTTTTGAGTTTTAAATTATTGCGCGACTTTCGCCAGACTTGTCGCAATACAAGTGAGTTACTGAAATACGGAACCATTTCACTCGCACTTTCCTTCGTTTGTGTCGTAAGCGGATTTGTGCCGCCAGTGTTTCGCTGGTTTCGTTCCATGCAGTCCTGGACACCTATTGTGCCTATTGTAAGGTTGTTGCGGCGATGATGGGGATGAATGGATAGATGGATGGAAACATATAGGCTTCCCCTTTGTATCGGGGTGATGGCGAGCGCCACCTTGCCTTAGAGAGAGATGCTTTTTTTTTATTTCAAGGACAATCAGTTAACCCGAACAGAGTTGTAAGGAGGCCACAGTTATCTACTATCTCGTCTTATTTTCGACATCGACTCAAAACTGCCATCTGGTGACGCTTAGAGGCAACTGCCATCTGGTGACGCTTAGAGGCGGCCCCCTGCGTAAACTGCTCAGAGCTGTTAGGTCTGTTCCTGTGCAAACATTTAGAGTTGATACCGGTTGCCTTAACTTGCTGCCAAGAACGTATGGTAGACACTTGTTGGTTAACGTAGTTTCGGGAACATTTAACAGCTGTGCAGCATTGAAATGAGAAACGGAAGTGCACTGTCATTTCAGCGTTGGTTTCCTAAGACCAGCTTTGTGTAAAGGAAAACACTTGCTATGGTTGCACCATCTGATGGAGAAAAGTATAATTTTACGGTTTGAACGGAATGACCGCCCATGTCAAAAATCACGGTGTACGGTTATCAGATCAAGAACGGGATATGGACTGCCACATTTCGGACAATACTGGTCGGAGTTACACATTGCACTGTTTTAGAGGTAAACCACCTGCTGGGCATATGCAGCCGCGTTGAATATGGTACCGATTCGCTCGAGCCTGGCTCGACACAAATGTTGCTATAGTTGGATACAACTCAATAACGAAGCGGCTTTACCCCGTCAAAGGGCCCCGTTCCAGCCTGTGGCGTCTGCCGATTCTCATCAGCCTGCTATCGTGACATGCAGGGAGTGGCAGATGAAAGGGCGTATAGTCCCATACCTCCATGGTCGGGGATAGTCCCTTCCCTGCATTGTGAAAGAAGAAGGGAAGAGAGAGGTGCCGTAGTGGAGGGCTCCGGATTAATTTCGACCACGATCCCCACGTGGTCGAAATTATTCCGGAGCCCTCCACTACGGCACCTCTCTCTTCCCTTCTTTCACTCCCTCCTTTATCTCTTCCCTTACGGCGTGCGGTTCAGGTGTCCAACGATATATGAGACAGATACTGCGCCATTTCCTTTCCCCAAAAACCAATTATTATTATTATTATTATTCAGACTAGCAGGTTCATGGGAATCGGCCGGCGCTATTGGCTGGAAGAGAGGTTCGTTACTGAGTTGTATCCGGCTACAGTGCCACTCACCCGTCATTCTCGCCTTCTCCCACAGTGTTGGCCTAGAGATTACGGTTTTCTGCCACTGAGCAGGCATTTCAGGTTCGATGTCGTCCATGAAGGCACCCGTTTCGATGGAAGCGAAATGCGGAAATGCTCATATACTCGGCTATCACTGTTATTTTAATAGCCGAAATTCATTGCATGTCTTCAGGTTCTCGAACGGAAAGTGTTGACAACAGCTTCTATCCCACCGATGCCACCTGTTGTTGGGATTCAGGTAGCGTGGTCGGGCCGGAGAAGGGACGAAAGCGATCGGAGACGTAGTTATGAAGAAAACGTGGAAATCTTTATGCAGACTATTTACGTGATGTATACAAGTAAGAGCAACTAGGCATGTCTCTCAGGTAAACGGAGCTTAGCAGACGGCAGTGTATTGGCAACAAACCAGCAGCCCGTTAAATACCCTTCGTATTCCCCACTGGGGAATACGTACACAGTCGATCACACTTGTCTAGATCGCTTGAGCAGTGCCGCCCAGTGGAAATAAAGCGTAATTCTGAAGTAGGGATTGACTTTCACGGATAATAATTGCGTTGGAGAGCAGCCCCATAGACATGTGAATCGCGCAGGCACCAGTGCCTTATCCCCGGCAAAGCAGCTGCGATAAGATTTAATTTAATTTGCTCCACAGCACACCACTCAAGAGCTCTAGACAAGTGTGATCGACTCTGTACTCCCCTTTGCTAAGAAGCTCCTTTTCACCAAGAGGCATTCCCAGTTTCTCTTACTTGTACATTATGCAAACAGTCTGTATAAAGATTTCCATGTTTCCTTCGTAACCACGTCTACGACTTCCTCGTCCCTTCTCCGGCCCAACCACGCTACCTGAATCCCAATAACAGGAATATTCTTGTTTTAACCGGCTCGCTTATATGGAGGAAAAACGCTAAAGCGCCCGTGTGCTGTGCGATGTCAGTGCACGTTAAAGGTCCCCAGGTGGTCGAAATTATTCCGGAGCCCTCCACTACGGCACCTCTTTCTCCCTTTCTTCTTTCATTCCCTCCTTTATCCCATCCCTTACGGCGCGATTCAGGTGTCCAACGATATATGAGACAGACACTGCGCCATTTCCTTTCCCCAAAAACCAATTATTATTATTATTATTAACCGGCTCGCTTAAACTGTTTACTAGTTTCAGTTAGTGCAGGGGAAAAAAAAGACGTATTAAACACCTAGTTCGGCTTATGATGACCTCAGCCACGCATGCACCGCTGCAACCCAACGCAAACACAGCCAGAGCGAAGCGCAGGCCTAGCTGGGTCTGTCCGACAGTGTTCCTTCCCTCTCCTCCTCTTACGGGGCCGGAAGATTCTCATCGCCGAGCTCTTTCCGGCTGTCCCGCTTGCTACGCACCTGACGCCTGGGCCGATCTGGGTCGCCAGTGAGAGTTATAAGACACGCGTATTATTATACGCGAGCTGGCGTCGGCGCCGACCGCGCCGGACTTAACGCTCGCTTACGTCTCTCTCTCTCTCTCTCTCTCTCTCTCTCTCGGCTCCGTTGCAGCGACTGGCCCGAATTCAGGGCCACGCCGATCGGCCTCTCTTGCCCTTAACCGCTTCCGTCGTGCCGATAGAAACGGGCAGCGCTCCGAAAGCTGGCGCAGGCGCAAGGAAATGAGAGTCCCGGGTTCGAACCCGACCGCGGCGGCTGCGTTTTTATGGAGGAAAAACGCTAAGGCGCCCGTGTGCTGTGCGATGTCAGTGCACGTTAAAGATCCCCAGGTGGTCGAAATTATTCCGGAGCCCTCCACTACGGCACCTATTCTTCCTTTCTTCTTTCACTCCCAACTTTATTCCTTCCCTTACGGCGCGGTTCAGGTGTCCAAAGATATATGAGACAGATACTGCGCCATTTGCTTTCCCCCCCAAATAACCTATTATTATTATGTACTGCACGGTGCATGCTTAAGGGGAACACATAATTTGTACTGAAGTCAGCGGGAGTGCTGCATTTATTTTACATCAATAACTACAAAGCGGCCGATACCATGCGTCCGGCGGACTCGACATCTACTGAAGAACTGACATGGGAGACTTGATCAAATGTTGATGACATCTAGGTCTCTCGACCAGTGCTGCAGTAAATTAATTAGGCGTTCTGTTTAATAACTGACCGTACCCGTTCTGTATTACAGTCGGATGCAACTCATGAACAGACCTGCATATTCTCGTCAAACGAAGCCGTCCAGCCAATGGCGTTAAGGGAATTTTATGATGTCACTGTTAATCGGTGGTTAATCCGCTCTCGCTTTAACGTGAGAAGGGATTAATCAGGTGTGACTTGGAAACAAACCACGGATTAACCGTGACTTCTTCACAATCAGTCGACGCCATTGGCTGGAGAGCTTCCTTTGAGGGACATTTGCTGCTTGCTCTTTATTTAGTTGTATCTGACTATACACATTTTTAAAATCTATCCGTCTGGGCTCAGCTATGCTGCTATATTTCCACGGGGCTGTGGCAGCTTTCTGCGCATGCGCTGTATAATCCAAAACACTAGTTCGCTCAATCAAGCTGTAAACAGTGAAATGGTCTATAAGCTGTCCGGAGATGTGTAATTTGCAGGCCGGCACGTAACAACGCTCAATGACAAAGTGGTAAGCTGATATCTGATGACAAAAAAAAATGCGTATGCCGGGCTTCATTTCGACCCCATCTCAGCTGCGATCGATGCTGGAATACTACTAACGCGCTTTATCCTTGAAGAGCTAAGGGTACTGCGCTACACGATATTGGCGAAAGTGCTTGCCAGCTGGCGCGTAACGCCTTTCTGTGAGCGACCGTTTTGCCGGCGGTGCGGACTGGCCGATAGCCGGTGCTTGTGTCACGTAGCGGCAATACGACAGCCGAAGGCGTCTGCCAACCATGTATCGTTGTTATACGTGCGGGCAGTCTTAACTTCTTTTTCCCCTGATTATTTAGCCGGTTCATATTACTTCGCTTGACGTTCCGCCAAAGCTGACAGGCCTGTGCGCAACTGTTATACTCTAGTGACCATAGAAAACGTGACGAATGTTTAGCGGACCTGGAAGTAGTAAATAGTACGGATGAAACTGTTAGAAGTGCTCGAAGGTGCCGAGGTTCTTGTGACCCACAGGTGGGATTATCAGGACATAAGGCTGGACAAGTTAGATGCGACCCTTTGTGCAACAACGCGAAAGACGAGCACAAATGAAAAATCCCGCTCGTGTTGTCTGCTTTTTCATTTGACCTTGTCTTCCACACTGTTGCACTGTGGAATTAGCCTTGCATTATTATGCCGGCAATTGCTACGCAGCAGGGACGCTTAAATAACATTTCAACACGAGAGCTTGTGGCACCGAACACAAATACGCCTGTATGGGAGTAAAAAAAGGAGTAAGCTGTTCTCCCTTTTTACTCCTTCGTGTTTAAGCGCAGATTTGTTGGGCATCGCCAACTGCCGCCATCTGTCGGCCGCCAGAATCGAACACCACGAAACTGAGTTATAATAATTGGTTCTGTGTGGAAAGGAAATTGCGCAGTATCTGTCTCATATATCGGCGGACACCTGAACCGCGCCGTAAGGGAAGGGATAAAGGAGGGAGTGAAAGAAGAAAGGAAGAATGAGGTGCCGTAGTGGAGGGCTCCGGAATAATTTCGACCACCTGGGGATCTTTAACGTGCACTGACATCGCACAGCACACGGGCGCCTTAGCGTTTTTACTCCAGAAAAACGCAGCCGCCGCGGTCGGGTTCGAACCCGAAACTGAATGGGAAAGTTTTCATTCGTGGTTGAGAAAAAAATGAACTAAAGCCTCTCGTAAAGTGGTGCGCGAAGTTGCTCATACTGATGTCTTGCTCTTACGACGTGCTGTAGAATCTGACCCACAAAATTCTTTCTGCGCTCTCACAGAAGAGTTTTGACGGCCATAGTAAATCAGCTGGTTGCGGCAAACGTTCAAACTTCCGCGGCAATTTTTGACGCTCAGCGCCGTGGAGCACGCGGTGGCAGCCGCACAAACTAGAGGCGCTTGTCCAGATTCTCCGGGCTTCGTACCCGCGCACATAAGCCCCCACAAGAACCCCCGAACTGCCACAGTTACGCTGTGGAGACCAGTGCAACGTCAAGAGGGCGTGGCCTGTTTTTCCGTTATTACCCAGCTTAATTCATTTAATACCACGCTGGACAGATCACCGCCGACGTCTTCCGCTTCACTGCAGGTGAGTAAGTATTTGTTATTAGGCGACGGCATGATGCCTAAATAAACAAGGAAAAAAAAAGCTGCAATATGCTCGCTGATGTTGACCCTGGAGGACACCGTCCACAGCCGAAGTCAGCGGGGGAAGTAAGTCGATTGTTGCTCGCGTTTCCCTCAGCCAAAATCAGTTGTGCAGAATTGGCTCTTCCTGTGGCTTGTACTGGCACGTTACCCTCGCGAGGCACAGTGAATCCCACAACGAGTGCTGGAATTTAGTGCAGCTGACCGTGACACGGTCGGTGCACGTCGCCCGCGCAGTGCTTCGCGTGTCACTGCTACAGAATGCGTACAACACTGTTCAGCTTTGCCTTTCGCCTCCACCTCTCGACTACGTCCTCTTTGCATGCTACTCCAGCTATTCTTACGGGAGGACTCGCGCCTGTCGAGATAATAAGTGCCAGGGTAAGGGATGGAGGTTTGGTGGAACACTGGCGCCCAAACGGCGCATAACACCTTGCTTCTGGTCGTCGTGCACCTCTTTTCCAGCAGCTGAGATGCCCTAGGAACTAGTTGGTCTCGAGTGAGGCAGCGGGATGTCAGAAGCACGTTCGCTGTGCCACGGGCATCGCCACTGCCAGCGCCACCCGCATGCCCGCTGACGTATACTCCACCCGCTCTTCAGTGTTGCGTCGATTCAGCAGGGTCGCTGTTAATAGCTCGGTGCGGTGCAAACCCGAGAGCGGGACCAGCGGGTCCGTCAAGGCTTGCAAGACCTCCGCAGTCTCTGTGTACAGCACTGTGGCGCACCATGTGTTACCGTTATACCGCAGGGCTATAGCGGTTAATGTTTCGCCAATATCTGCACCACCTGCCAGGGCCCGGATTCTTTGATCACCTGGAGTTTCAAGACTGATCATGGTCACACGTTGCGGTGGACAGCTCTACAGCCGGGTGTCAGTTACAGCGCAGAAAGCAAAATTTACCGACCAGCCTTCATAGACAAATTGGTAACCGATGGTCTAGTTGGAAAAACAGTTTCGCGAAGGAAAACGTTGCCCAGAGGTGGCTTAAAGTCAGATAGATTGACAAAGTAGTTTGCTGGTGTATGACTTCCTTGTTTGCACAGGATTACATGACGAGAATAATAAATAACACCGGGACAGGCCTTCCTCGTATACGAAACGATGTTGACGATAATCATTCCTAGTTTGGACAGCGTAAGCCTGATGACCTCCATGTCATACAACGCTGCACAGTACTCGAAAGACAGACTGCGCATACACGAGCCAGCCGCGGGGCCTCAGCGCCTTCCGCTTCATTTCGCAACTGCTTCCCGCCGCGCGCCAACCGGGACGGCCGCGCGCGAAGTGTATGTATAGCGTTGCGGCTCTTATCGCCTCTCGACGACCGAGCACGCAAGGTTGCGCGCACGCTCCGGTCTTGTCGCGCTGCTGAAACATGTCCATGCTTACTGCGCCTCAAGGAGGACTTATGTAGGGAGGACTAACCCCCTCCCCCCTTCCACTTTCTCTTGAAACAGCAGCTGGCAAAATGGGGGAAAAAAACACACTACAAGCAGCACGTGTGCGGAGCGGCGATTTTCTGCTTGCAGCAGCGATGAGAGGCGCGTGACAGTGACGTCAGAATCGGCCCAGCGTCGTGTGGTTGTCCCGGGACGCTAAGCTCCGTGTATTTCGTTCGATTGCATCCGCCGATTCCGGAGAGGATGCGCAGCATCACGACGCTCACGTGCATGCCCTGTGCCCTCTCCACCTGGAGGCAAGGGTTTGGAATTTCTGGTAGGGGTTGCTGCAGTCACTGGTTAATAGGTTCTTACGGATTAAAAAAAAAAAAAACTTGAGGCGACGGCGCGATAGCGTTAATGGGTCACTGCGGCGTCCTGGGGTCCTCTTTGCTTATCACTTCGCGGGAATGCTAATTCTCTACATTCATAGATCGCGAGGAGCCCTCATACCCCCCTGGTGCAGCGGTTAAGCGATAGCAGGAGTTGCCACCGGTGGGGCTTGTAAGACCCGGGTTGCACACCCCGAGCAACCTTTAGCGACCCATAATTAATTTAACTGCCACCTGCCATGGTGGGCAGTTTGCACACAATCCGGTGGGCAGGTTGTGATAAAGTTACAATGTCACGTGACATAGGTAATAGGTGCGCGATCTGTCACAACGCCGATACCGGATTTTCTCAAGCACGGGAATCTTAAAGCTATCGCGTTAAAAGGAACTACGTGGGAATTTTAGGACCACTGCAGTGGAGGGTTCCTCATTAACTTTGACCATTCCGGGTTATTTACATAGGCCACTGAAATGTCAGTACATTGCTGTCTTTTTTTTGCATTCCGCCTTCATTTAGTTGCAACCGCCGCGGTCGGAGTCGAACCTGCGACCTCAAGCTTATAACAGTCGAACGTTAAAAGCACCGAGCGGCGTCGGTGGGCCGTGTCTCTGCACTGCGTTCTTCCTCTCCAATACTTTGTCTCGCTCACTCACACTCACTCACTCACTCTCACTCGACCACTCAGTCACTCACTCCTCTCACTCACTTATATTCACTCACTCATTACTCACTCACATACACTCACTCACTCATATTCACTCACTCACTCATATCTCTCTCACTCACTCTCACTGCACTCACTCACTCCCACTCATTGACTAATATTCACTCACTCACTCATATCACTCATCTCATTCTCACTCACTCACTCAATCATTCACTCCACTCACTCAGCTATTCACTCACTCACACTCACTCCCACTCATTCACTACTCACTCACTCACTCATATTCACTCACTCGCTCACTCACTCACTCACTCATTCATCACTCACTCCACTCACTCTCACTCACTCATACTCACTCTCACTCACACTCAATCACTCATCACTCACTCACTCACTCACTCTCATATCACTCACTCATATTCACTCACTCCCTCACTCTCACTCACTCATATTCATTCACTCACTCACTCACTCATATTCACTCACTCACTCGCACTCACTCACTCCCACTCATTGACTAATATTCACTCACTCCCTCACTCTCACTCACTCATATTCATTCACTCTCACTCACTCACTCCCACTCATTGACTAATATTCACTCACTCATATTCACTCACTTCCTCACTCTCACTCATATTATTCACTCTCACTCACTCACTCATATTCACTCACTCTCACTCACTCACTGAGTCACTCATATTCACTCACTCACTCACTCAATCAATCAATCAATCAATCACTCACTCACTCACTCATATTCACTCACTCACCGACCGAACCTAAACCAGTCTGCACTTTGCTGGGGAGACAGGAAACAAAAATAAAAATATCAGGGAATGACGTCAGCGGCGTTCATGAGGAAAGACAACATTAATGCGAACAATGACTCGGACCGAGCTTTCTCAAGAGCTCTCCGCCTGAGGCAACATCGCTTCGGCGCGCGCCCGACGTCATATGTGCATGTGCCAGTGTATTCAGTAACTGGCAGCTGCCTGTTGTCAAGGCGCTGGTATGGCAGCGTGTTTGTCGCTCGCGCTCGCATAACCGCGCCTGCTGCGAAGAATGCGTCAGCCTCGGTTTACGTCAGCTGAGTATTAACAATGGCAGTGAGAGGTTGAAGAAGCAGAGATCCCTGCGGGAGTAATTAATCTCCTCACGCCTGGACGCGTGATGCTTCCAAGCAAGCGGTTCCCACGCGGCACATTCTTCGAATAGCAGCGCTGGCTTTGCCCAATAAGTTCTGCCTTCTGGACTGCAACTATTTTTTTTTACTAAGATATGATGGTGGTGATAATAATAATAATAATAATTGGTTTTTAGGTAAAGGAAATGGCGCAGTATCTGTCTCATATATCGACGTACACCTTAACCGCGCCGTAAGGGAAGGGATAAAGGAGGGAGTGAAAGAAGAAAGAAAAAAGGTGCCGTAGTGGAGGGCTCCGGAATAATTTCGACCACCTGGGGATCTTTAATGTGCACTGACATCGCACAGCACACGGGCACCTTAGCGTTTTTCCTCCATAAAAACGCAGCCGCCGCGGTCGGGTTCGAACCCGGGTACTCCGGATCAGTAGTCGAGCGTCCTAACCACTGAGCCACCGCGGCGGGTAGGTGGTGGTGGTAAAACTTTATTGGATGCACTGGGGCGGGCTTTAGAGGAGAGTTGAGGGTTTCACCGCTCCCCTGCCTGCGTGGTAGTCCTCATTCCGGGACACCGTTGGCGGTAGCCGCTGCCCGCGCTCTTTGAACCGAGCCCTCTGGGACTCCAGGTCCAAGCAGCCGGAAAAGGTCGCCTCCCAACCCTCTCTCGTTGGCTGATTTACTCTCTTTATTTCCGGCTTTTTCTGGCAGGCCCATACCATGAGATATGCGTGTGCCCACATCTCACAAACTTACAGTAGCCCGAAAAAGTCGGGTCCATGTGTTTTAGAATCGCATGGATTAGAAACGAGCCCGTTTGCAGCCTTCTGAGGTGTCGTTCTGAGGTGACTTCTGTCATTCCCTTGGCGGGCTCTGGAACGTCTGCCTACAGAGGCGCAGATGTGCTGTATTGCCCGCATATGTGGTAAGCAGATTCGGTACAGGAGTCCCAGTGGTTAGGGCGCTCGACTACTGATCCAAAGTTCCCGGGTTCGAACCCGACTGCGGCGGCTGCGTTTTTATGGAGGCGAAACGCTAAGGCGCCCGTGTGCTGTGCGATGTCAGTGCACGTTAAAGATCCCCAGGTGGTCGAAATTATTCCGGAGCCCTCCACTACGGCACCTCTCTCTTCCTTTCTTCACTCCCTCCTTTATCCCTTCCCTTACGGCGCGGTTCAGGTGCCCAAAGATATACGAGACAGATACTGCGCCATTTCCTTTCCCCCAGAACCATTATTATTATTATTATTATTATTATTATTATTATTATTATTATTATTATTATTATTATTATTATTATTATTATTATTATTATTACAGGAGTACCGACAGAGTCTGGGAATTCAGTGGAACTCCGGGGGAGAGACGCTCGGGCCGCTGTGTGAGCAGCCTCGTTCCCCTTCATTCCCTAGTGCCCAGGCACCCTTACCAATTGTTTTGTTCTCTGCATAGAGCTACGCTGCGCGTTTGCTAGATTAAGATATGGAATATAAAGATCCGGCGCGTTCAAGTAACCTGAATGTCCTCTTTCGTAGCAGCTCATCTGATACTCTTCGATGTGAGTCAGCGGTGACGAATTTCTGCCATTGTGTTCTGGGCTGCGCGCACCGCCGTCTTGTGAGCCGCGGTTGATGACACCAGTGTTTCATCGCTGCACTGATGAAATATTTGTCGGAGGCAATGCGGGGTCTTTCTCCAGATGTTCGTTTGAATTCAATCAGAATAATTTAAATTCATTTCAATGTTTATTTTCGCTCGAAAGATCAGCTGAAACGGCCTTTACTCGGAGAAATATCCATAATTCGTTGAGACCCGAGGTTCAACGAAATTGTGCTGGGGGAGATGATATTTCGAGGAAATAACAGCTCCCCTCCCCCCCCCCCCCCCCCCCCCAGCCCGCTCCCGCAGGCGAAACTTAACGGAATTCCGCACGCACTTTGGGTGTCGGGACATGAGGTGTAGCCGGATGGATAGTTTGATCCTAACTTTTTATTTTTGTTCGCTCTGTAAAAATGGCTGTCTTTGTAAACACTGCAGCTAAACACGATCATCCCTTTAATGCTTCTGTATTTCTATCTTCTTCTCGACTCGCTAGCAGCCTCGCATGACGTAACTTTAATTTTCCATCAAATGAGATGCGATTTTTTTTTTCAGTGATCACTGAATTCACCTGTGCGTCCAAATGTCACGTAGAGTTTATTTTTGCAGTTTTTTTGTGTGGAAAAGCACGAGCAGTTGATGTACAGTAGTTAACGCCAATGTGGCTGCACGTAGATATTTTCTTGGACGAAGAAATTCCATTGCAATACGAAAAAGTAACAGTGCGGGAGTTAAGTGATCGGCTTGTAAGAAAAGACTAAAATGTAAGTTTGTTTCTCAGCAGCGCAAAAAGCGAACGAAAGTACACAATCGAAATCATCAACCGGGCTGCAAGCCAGTTGCCATTTAGCGCTGTTAAGAAAGTGGAACTATGCCTTGTTTCTAGTCGCCTTTTTCGGAATCACTTCATCTGGCTGTAAGAATTAAGTGAACATGTTTTCGAAAACATACGAAGTAAGCCAACATTTGAAAACAGTGAAGTTTCGGATTTACAATAGCGGAAGGGTGACCTCAGGAGATATCCTGAAGGTCGAGGGCCGTCCATCACGTGATCAGCGGGATGACGGCAGTGACGGCACTGCCTATGAACCAAGTGGAGGCCAGGACATCATAGTTTTTCGTCATCGCACTTCCTTTCGCGTTGCTGGGGCCTTGCCAGATTACAAACGTGGTCACTGTTCTTACATGCAGTGAAAAAAAAAGGTAGGGTTTTAACGGGGTTAAGCCGAATAGACGTGCGGAAACGTGTGTTTGAAGCCTGATTGGCTGATGGTTTTGCTTTGTGTTTAGCTTGTGTTTAATTTAACAAAGCTTTTGTGTTTAGTTTAGCATAGTGCTCTCGTGCAGTGGCCAGCGAAGCTGATCTGTTCGCGCCCGCGCGTGTTCGAAACCGAGTGGCGGCAATATTTATTTTATTTCTCCAGGTTGGTCAGGGTCACCCTCAATGTCAAGATTCACACATGATTCGTGGTTTGAACCATGTTAAGTAAGGTCACCCGCAAGGTTAAGCTTCATACAAGATTCTTGGTTTGAACCATGTTAAGTGAGGTCACCCTCAACGTCAAGCTTCACACGAGATTCTTGGTTGGAACTACGTTAAGTAAGGTCAACCTCAATGTCAAGCTTTACACAAGATTCTTGGTTGGAACTGTGCTAAGTAAGATCACCTTCAAGGTCAAGCTTCACACGAGATTCTTGGTTGGAACTGTGTTAAGTAAGGTCACCCTCAATGTCAAACTTCACACGAGATTCTTGGTTGGAACTATGTTAAGGTCACCCTCAATGTCAAGCTTCACACAAATTCTTGGTTGGAACTGTGTTAAGTAAGGTCACCTTCAGGGTCAAGCTTCACACAAGATTCTTTGGTTGGAACTGTGTTAAGTAAGGTCACCTTCAAGGTTAAGCTTCACACGAGATTCTTGGTTGGAACTGTGTTAAGTAAGGTCACCTTCAAGGTCAAGCTCCACACGAGATTCTTGGTTGGAACTGTGTTAAGTAAGGTCACCTTCAAGGTCAAGCTTCACACGAGATTCTTGGTTGGAACTGTGTTAAGTAAGGTCACCTTCAAGGTCGAGCTTCACATGAGATTCTTGGTTGGAACTGTGTTAAGGTCACCCTCAATGTCAAGCTTCACACAAATTCTTGGTTCGAACCGCGTTAAGTAGTTGCCTTCGCACTAAAATCTGAATCGCTCAACACCTTTGAGCGGGTGATGACAGTCTATGAGCAGACGGCTGTACGCGGGCAGCCGATGTATGGCGATCAGGCGGTGCCTCGTGGTTTACATCGGCGCTCACTGCAGGTCGCGGAGTACTGCTTCCAAATTGTTAATAGCGTTGGTTAGCAAAACGATCGCATTGCCTCACCATGTATTTATTGCCTCAGAGCTTCAACACTTCGTTGTATTTTGAAGCGAGAGCTTCACTACGCTAGGTAAAGCAGATTTCACCGTGCGTTGCCGATTGACCTTCAAGTGAGCCAGAGGTCAAGTGTGGCTGTAGGCCTTACCATATGTCGTCCGCCATGGTGTCGCTCCAGTTGAGCTTTGAATTTTGAGAAACCGTTCGTCGTACAGCATTCTGGTTGGTGTCATATTTCTCTTTGCATATAGCTTACATGTTTTAGTCAAGTTAAAGGTTCAGACTGATGACATAACAGAATAAGAATCAGTTTATTTAAACGATCAAACAGTACATACACAAATTTGTTAAATACAGGAGGAGGTCCCAAATCCAATGGCTGCACAGGAGACATCCTGTTACAAACTTAAAAAAATAAACGTGTACAAACAACAGGGCATAAAATTGAAACAGATTACAAAAAAAAGTGTGAAACACGCCAAAAAGCAATAAGATGCAACTGTAAATGAAACGTGATTAGGGTAAATGTACATATATGCATAAATAGAGAAGAACAATTCAATTGAGTGCTCCGTATGCTCTATGGAGGAAAAAAAAAGTTGATTATTGCGATCGAAGAAAAGTACGGAAACTATGCTTGAAAATATGAATGTTAGATTATTGCTCTATACTAAATGGTAATGAATTCCAAAAAAAATGAGGCAGAGAAATTTACTGTGAATTTACCGTAGTTAGTTCTAGGCTTCGGTAGTAAGAAATTGTTTTGGAATGAAAATCGAGTGAAACTTCGTCGAGGGAACTGGATACTATTAATGATCGGAATGGGAAGTGGTCCTTTCGTGAACTTAAAGACGAGAATGCCAAGAAAATAATGAACCTTCAGTTGCATGCTTCAAGGCCCAGTTGAGGTGTCCACCGAGATGTCGAGATCTGAGAGTTACTGCGTCCTTTCCTTTCCTCAAAACACATGCTTTTTCTTGGCTTCATGTAAGCAGACTTAAAATATGCATGCCAGCGAACGCTGGTGCCAAAGATACTGACGTGTTTCGGTTAATTCTAAATTCCCCTCAAAATAACTGAGTTGACATTTAACGTCTTTTTTTTTTAGTTTAGATCCAAAAATCCAACCGCTATCCGCTGTGGTTGTTCGCTTTTTTTTTGTGCCGCTTAATGTTGCCGCTATCATGCTTCTTTTTCTACTGCATAACAGTTTCAGTTATTTTGTTCGCAGTCATCATCTTTTGATTGCGCAGGTTTTCATGACGTCTATACATTTGTCCTCGGCAGACTGCAATGCCGTTCTAACAGCGCTAAGCTGCCTAAGGTGAACAGCAGCTGCCTTGAAGGCCAGCAGCTGAACCTACGTCATATAGCGGCTGTGTCCCTTGGCTGGCTTGCTCTCTGTCTCTAACGGCAGAGTTTCTCATTTAACTCAGGCTCAATTAGCAACCAACCTTCGGTTCCTTAGTTAACATGTGGCATGTTTTCTTTTTTCAACGCGTTGTTGCTATGTGGTCTTGTCGTTTCGGCACTGTACTTCGTCGCCTGCAACGTAGAAAGCTGTCCTTATACCCTTGAGCCGGTTACAACTCAAGAATGAAGCGACGAATGCCACTCAAAGTAGGCGCTCCAGCCAATGGCGCCGACGGATTTTTATGACGTCACGGTTAATTTCTGTTTAATTAAACATAAATTAAGCGCGATGTCACGAAAATCAGTCGAAGCCATTGTCTTTCAGACCTCAATTGAGAGGCATTTTTCGTTTCGTTCTTGAGGTGTATATATATCCCACTGCTGCGTACTGTTTATTAATAAAATATTTTAATTCGTGCTTGTGTTTATTTCCATTTACTGTATTTATGATTGTTGCTTAGTGTTCATTTTCTATTTCTGTTAGCATTTCTGGAGTGTGCATCGTGTTCTCTATGTTGAATAGTGTTTGTAGCATCTGTAACAGCCGACGCCGCTCTCAGACGCCATCTTCTTTTTACACGTAAATGTAAATAAATGAAATGTTGGCTACAGCTTGAACTATACCAAATGCCGCATCTTATTGATTTAAAAACAAAACAAAATACAGATGGCTTAAAACAGCGGCACCATATTTGAGGGCGCCCTATATCAAGCATTAGCTGCGTGAAATCATCGGGTTCCCATTCCTCGTGGCGCGCATTAAGTGATAACAATATTGAAAAGGCAGCCTGGAAGATCTCTGAAAAAAAAAAAGAAAACATGTTTTTCTGCTTCGGTGACTTTTATGAAAGGAACGCGTAGCATTGTGGCTTTTCTCTTCGTAATTCGGGGCTCCTTTTTGCAGCTCTTCCTGACTTCTGCCACGTTTGTAGCAACAGCGACAATCATCATTTCTTTCTGCTATTCTTGTGCGTGTTTTTTCTTTTCTTTTCATCTTTCAAAGAATATATCAGAGCAGCGACTGTGGAAGAAAAACGCAGGTATTGTTCGAAAAGGTCTCCGCCGGCGTCTCTCTCGATTTTTCTTTTTTTTTATTTTTTTTGCCTGTGTGCGGCCGCGCAAATGCGTGGCACTGAAAACAAAGTGAACACATCTTCCGGATTGTTGGCAGTGCCCCCGTGCTTTGACTGCAGCTCCAGCTGCGCAAAAAAAAGAAAGAAAAAAAAACCCCGATGCGACGAAAACACGCCGCTCAAGATAAATGGATTAGCGAGCACAAACGCGAGCAAAATACGACTTTCAAGCGCCGGAGTACGAGCGCGGGACATTTCCGGCCTTTTTCGTGCTTTGATGAAAAAACAAAGATGGCTGACAGAAATGTGAGACAAGCTTCCGTAAGTAGAAGGAAGAAGGCGATTGGGAAACTGGATTTTATAATGATATTGCCATTCTTAGCTTGTTTTTCTTGGCTAGTACTGGTGAGGTAAAGGAACCAACGCATTCATTATTGCAGTTTGATAGCAAAAATTTCTTCCGCTGCACTAGTTGCCTTCGTGTCTTCTTTCCTGTTGCTTTGCGCGCGAATTCGGGTGACCGACTGAACCAATCTCCAGGCCTAACTTAGCCCATGCACGCAAAAAGAAAATAAAATTAAAAAGGATGTGGACAGGGGACGTCAGTAAGAAAGGCTTTAAAGGGGAAGACGGGAACCAATTTCCGGGTTACCGATAACTTCGCCCCAAAACAGCCTGGATATCTGCATCAGTGGCTTTCGATTTCCTGCCTTTTGTTAGACATGCCTTGTTATCTCGTTAGAGTCAGTGACAAGGCCTGTTTGTTGTTGCTGCTTCCTTGGCAGTAATGAGATGTTCCACGACTATAGAAAGGCGATGTTTTTTTTTTTTTACGGATGGTATCTATGCTTAGCAACTGACGAGACCGATCGAATCAAACATAACGGTAAATTAAAGAAAATAAAGTAATATATCATTTACTAATATGTAAATAAAATAAAAGAAAAAACCCTACGTGCTCGATGCCAAAACTGCTCTAAGTAAGCTAAAACAAAATGAGTAATAGCAAATAAATAACTGTTCGCAAATAGACAAAGCGCTAACAAATAACATGTCATTGGCCATACTGCTTACTGATTTGCTAACTTTCTCGCGTCAGAATTACCCCGTGCACTTCGTAGGGGTGGACTCTGGGAAAATATTTTTTTTTATTTTATAAATAAAATAACTACCATTGTGTCCCTCGACATGCGCAGAATCCACGCGGACGGACGTGTTAAGCCGCGTTGTCGACTCAGCATGGAATCGAACCCACGAAACTGGAGCTCAGAACTAAAACACAAGGCTGTACGCGTAATATATCAACACTGAGCGGTGCTGCCATGCAGCTGTACCGAAAAAAAAATAAAGAAAATGAGCACGCACAGTTTTCGCGAAAAACAACTGCTGCTGGCTCGGAACGAAAATAGAGCCAGAATGAATAGATGAGACCCTAATTTTATGCATGGTCTGTACACATCACGAATACTTGCCTATATTCACTTTTTTGAAAGTTATAGCTTAATCAAGCCTAACCGCTTGGTTCCTGTTCCGGTCGGCGTCAGCTGCATACGTGTACCTTGGCACATGCGTATGCGCTACTTGTGTGCACACGCCGTACACGTGCTTCGCATGTGCAATATTGCCTGTGGGTGCTTCACACGTGGAATACACGTGTGCGACTGCCAATGCACTACGTATACCACGCGAATGCGCGGTACTAAATAGTAACAGCAACGCTGTAATGAATAGCTATCTCTCAGCTTTCGTCAGTCTAATCGGGCCTGCGTAAGATTCGAAAGCCGATATCGGTGATTGTTCGCGCATGGTAGCGCGCGTTGATGCAAATAATAAAGAAACCTCTGCGTTCGGCTATTCAGTCTCGAATCGTTAGTTCGATTCCGGAAACTGCGGCGGCATTTCGATGGAGGCGAAATGCAGAAACGGCCGGGTGACGATGCATTTGGGTGCAGATTAAAGAAGCCCAGGATGGCGCCTCACCTGGTGTTCCCTAACAGGGGACTCTAAACCACTCTGTGTCTTGTGTGGGTTAAAGAACACTAGACTTTAGGGCAGTGAAGGGCGGACATGTCAAACATTGTCGGACAAAAAATTGGAAATTTGAAAATTGTGAGATACTGTTATGGAAATAGTGAAGTTAATAGTTTATTATTCTGATATGTAGCAAAATCTTTATTTTAAAGTGTTTCCATCGATCGCATCGAACAGTTAAGACTGCCGTCAATAGGGAACGTTTTTGACCATAGCAGAAACGTTAATAGCAAAAAAAAAAATATGCAAGACTGCCGTCGGCCAATCAGCGGGGATATATTTATTGTTATAGTGAAATCTTCCATTATGTGAAAAAAACTTGCGTTCATAAACGGTTTCCAGCTAAAAAAATGCTTTTTTCCAGAATATCTGGGTATGAAAAAGGATCACTGCACGAGTGGCAATAAATTAGGCACTCCAGCACAACTCCTGTGGGGGCTTTTGTTCGAACGTGGCACAGTACACAAAGGTACCATCGGCAGGAAAAATAGGTGTGACCACGGAAGCAATTTAAAGCTTTATTACAGGACAACTTAACGCTGCATTCAGACAGTGACGAGAGCGACACGTGCAGTCTGTCGTGCTTAGTATGTACACTGTAAGAGTGAATCGTTAATGTTATGCGGGTTTGAAGCAAACGAAATTTAAATTCGCTTTGCTGGTGGATATACTTTTTCCTGCTGACATTAGATTCATAAAAATTCAAATATAGCAGACAAAAGGCACATAGATTTGGCCTTACTGTATTTCTTATAGACCTGCTGTTAGGATAGAACACAGTCTTATTTATTTCAAAATAGTGGAGGGCAATGATTGGGCGATGAAAATATCCCAATAAGCGTGATCGATGATTGCAAAACAAGTGGAAGGACAAACTTCTCGACGAGCTCAATAAATTTAGAAACTCTTGGCAACACAGTGCCCAACGGACTGTTATTCTAAATAAGCCTCGACTTGGCAAAAAAAAAAAAAAAGCTGCTTCTAGCTTCGAAAACGATCTGACATTTAGCAAGAGCGAGCGATGCGACCGGCGTCGTTATATAGGCCACCCTGACATTTGTCCGTGCGCCGCAAAGCCTGTCGAGGCGAGGCGAGGCGCTATAGCAACGTGCATGCTGGGAGCGCTTGTTTATCGCGCGGAACGCGCTCGATCGCTTACGTCATCAAGGTCTTCCCTTTGCTCGCGCTCTATAGCAAAGCTCGTTACCTAACTGTACGATCCTGGCGCAGCTCTGCATGCAGAGAATGTGTCGTGGTTTCGAGGCACGGACCCGCCGCGGTGGCTCAGTGGTTACAGCGTTCGGCTACTGAGCCGGAGTACCTGGGTTCGAACCCGACCGCGGCGGCCGCGTTTCGATGGAGGCGAAACGCTAAGGCGCCCGTGTGCTGTGCGATGTCAGCGCACGTTAAAGATCACCCAGGTGGTCGAAGAATCAAAGTGCTCGGGCACAGCAGGGTGTTTGTAAAGAGCGCAAGGGGAGTTGTTCACCAGCTTTACCCAGTCCTTTCATAGGAACCGGGTAGCACCGTTGTTCGGCACGATAGTGCTCAGTAATATGTTTAAAAGAAATAAGAGGGCTGTGATCTGGGTTAAGGTCCTCTCAAGTGACGCATGGTGCCCGGTAAGTGAGTGCGCGGGCTGCCTCACGGGCGGCTTCGTTACCTGGCATGCCTTGGTGGCCGGGGACCCATATGATTGAGCGATGAGTTGGATCGCAGTCGCGAGTGCTGTGGTACCACGGTGCCCAGTGGTCGGTGTAACTATGGGAGCGGCTCTGCGCGCGCTCCTGATTCGTCATAACTCCGAAATGCGCAACATGCCCCTCAGGCGACCCAAGCACGATATTACGTCTTTATGCTTGGGAAATGTTTGCTAACCCGCCGCGGTGGCTCAGTGGTTAGGGCGCTCGACTACTGATCCGGAGTTCCCGGGTTCGAACCCGACCGCGGCGGCTGCGTTTGTATGGACGAAAAACGCTAAGGCGCCCGTGTGCTGTGCGATGTCAGTGCACGTTAAAGATCCCCAGGTGGTCGAAATTATTGCGGAGCCCTCCACTACGGCACCTCTCTCTTCCTTTCTTCTTTCACTCCCTGCCTTATCCCTTCCCTTACGGCGCGGTTCAGGTGTCCAACGATATATGAGACAGATACTGCGCCATTTTCCTTTCCACAAAAACCTATTATTATTATTATTATTATTATTATTATTATTATTATTATTATTATTATTATTATTATTATTATTATTATTATTATTATCATTATTATTATTATTATGTTTGCAACACGTGCACTCCGCTATCCCCTCTCGCGGGTAGAAACAGGAAACAAAAAAAAAGGACCGCCACGTAGCGTCCGGAGTAACACTTACGCCAGACTGTGAAAATGCGTATGCTGTTCATTTATTCTCGCAGATGTGTAAAAACTACCCATTTGTTTTTGCCGAAACTGCCTCTTTTGACATATCCATGAAGGCAAGATCGAAGTGCCAGCCGCCGGTGGTGCGGCAGGCCTGCTGTAAAACAGCTCACAATTTCTATTGTCAAACTGCTGCGTTGACAGGTATATATCGCCCGAAGTAAGGATCACGTAGATGGTGATGAGTAATTATCCTCTTGTTGTCAAAAGAGTATACAGGCGCCTAATTCTTCGTTGAGTGTTTTCTTGATGTTGATGGGTTTTTTTATGGTTCAGAGGCACCTACGGCCAAAGAGCGCCGTGGAATGAATTGTTTTAGAGGGAGAGCTCTACTTCTCGACGAAAGTTGCAAAAGCCGTTTCATCGCTGAAGCCTGATCTAAATGTCTAAAAATAAACGTTGCGTGACAACTAAGTTTCGAACCCGCGGAGGCGCGAACAGATCAGCTTCGCTGGCCACTGCACGAAAGCACTATGCTATCGCGGATTTTTTTTTTTAAGATTGTATTTTTTACAATGATGCGATGTTTCAGGTACATGAGCTATCTCTACAATCATTAAGAAAACAGTGGCGAATCAACGCACATAAGCAAGGAAGCACGAGAAAAGAGTCAATTCGGAGCATATAGCTGATACATCATAACACGAGACATCTAAGCAACAAAGAACTAGAAAAAACGCAATGAACAACGCGACACTATAAGAGTGAGTGCCACTCCGGTTCAAACTCGCCGCAGCCGACGACGCCTGGTGTTAAACTGCAACACCCTCTCGCGCTGTGCGTTGTACATCATCGTCTTCATCAACTTCCATCTGCAGCGCGAACAGATCAGACCAGCTTAACATCGATCAGAGCTTAACCTGAGTCTAATGTCACCGCCAGACGTGCCGACGACCCAGGAAAGCAAAACCATGAGCAACAGGCTAAACACATGCTTTCTCACGTCTGCTCGGTTTAAGTGCGTAAACGCTACCAATTTTGTTGTGTCTACTCAAGGTGGGAAAAAAAGCCCATTTCCCATGCATTTCACCCGAAAGAAGCCGAAAGGAGGAGGCCAGGCCAAGGAAGAGCTTGTACACATTGTATCACCGGTGGGTATTGGTCCGGCGGGCCCAGGGGATCGAACCCTGCACCTTCCGCTTGCTTGCGTGGCGGATGCTGCAACCACTGGTTGCGTGCTCGTGCTCTTTGCAATGATGCGCAAATAATTATTAATCGAATTTCTTGTTCGCTCGCCTATTTCGGTTTCAACAGCCTATCAATGGCTATGCGATCAAAGGCACATATAAGTCACGAGAAGCATGGTAAGAACTCGATATAATCGCTGCTTCTTCACTCGTAGTGTTCCAGTTCTTGGGGCGGGATGGTTTTAGTGTTGTAGTGAATTAAAGCGACGAAGTAGCGAATATATCATGCAGAAGTTATTATAAATCAGCAGTTTTTTTAATCCTTACTTCACGTTTCCTATACAGACTTTGGGCGTTGGGTTTCAACAGCCACCATTCGGCTGTTGAAACCTAAACTGGAGCACGTCAGAGAAGAAATTCAATTATAATTTGTTTAATGAACGTAGGCAAACATACGTGGTTATCCATGTAGAGTAATATCTTACTCGTCCTTACAAATACAAAGCATGCAATAGAAATCTCGTGCGTTAACTTAAACTTGATGAATTCCTCTGAAGCACTGGTCTTTCTTTCATCCTTGCGCTTCGAGTTATAGTTATTCATCCATGCAACCTTACATTACCAGTTGCTACCTATTGTGGTTAGCTTAATTGGTAAGCCACTGCCCAGAACTGGCGACGGTACCCGTTTCAAGCTCGAGACTAGAACGAAATTTCAAATACGGGGATTCTGAGAAACCTGTGTAGATTGCCCCTGTAGTCGTATGGCTGCAGTAGGGTGGTCTCTAAAGGTTAATTCCTCCCTTAATTAAAAACCTTGTTCAAAAACGTAGCTTCGAGTCGCGGAACTAATTACACGAGTTCAGAGTGGGGTGAATTTGGCCCAACAGAACATGGTTACGTTGGCCCCCAAGGCCGACCGCAAGAGTTGCGCGGTGTGCTGCTCTGAAGCCCCTTGCCCAGCTCTCCCGGGAGATAAAGGGCAGGGGGCAAGGCAGGAGGGTTCTACGAATTTCCTGGAGAAGTAGTACGATAGCTAGGTGTGGATGATCGGTTTTCAATGACAAAATTACAAAAAACGAAGATGAAAGATGTTGCCGGTCGCGACAACTGCTATCGTAAGCGCCCATGCTGCGACTGGCGGAATTAAAAGGGATAGGGAGAGGATATATCCTGGAGAAGTACAGAGGGGAAGGATAGCGAGAAAGTACAGGGGAGAGGCTTATGCACTATCAAGAACAATGCAATAAAGTTAACCAGTTTGCGCCACTCGCGCGCGAGTGCCCAAGCGCTCTACGACCAACATGTATGCGTATTGTCAGTGCGGGCACCGCATACCTGTCAGCACGGGTGGCGTGGGCGGTTGAGTAAGTGGAGTGGCAAGAATTTAAGAAAGGCGTTTTATGAATGAACGACTGAATGAAGCTTCGCGACGAAGCATTTCAAGACACGTCATGGATGAAATACTCCTGCAGCGCCTGGAAAGAGCTCCGGTACGTACTATAGAGGAGCACTTGGGAGGTGTAAAAGAAGGATTCGAGGCGAACGGGAGTGAGATGATGGTGCAAGCTCGGTTATCTACTCCCCGGCTACTCCCTATAGGTTACTGCTTCTGTAATGGTTTAGGGGGAGTAAGCGTATATCGTTTATGCGAAGGTTAGGTCCCCGTGGCTAGCTTTTGTGTATTTAGTGGGCTCTGAAAAATCAGCGCGGCATCAGTTGGACTGTCTTAGTTGTCGAGTGTGAAAGCAACTGTGCCTGCAGTGAATGCAGAACATTCACCATTCCGGCAAAGAGCCACTCCAAGGCATTCGTGGGTGGTGCTCCTAGAATATTTCTTATGGTAGTCGTTACATTCCCATATTCGTTCAGCTCTATAACATTGGACTGCAAATGTAATTGCCGGCTGTAGCCTGCCATTTTAGCTTTCGCGATCCAGAGTCGGCGAAGGAATGACGCGAAGACTGACTGTTTACACCGATCAATCAATCAATCAATCAATCAATCAATCAATCAATCAATCAATCAATCAATCAATCAATCAGTCTGTAAATCAATCAATCAATCAATCAATCAACCAATCAATAAATCAATCAGTCAGTCAATCAATCAATCACGACGCTGTGGCTGAGTGGTTATGGCGCTCGGCTGCCGGCCCGAAAGACGCTGGTTCGATCCTGGCCGCGGCGGTCGAATTTCGATGGAGGCGAAATTCTAGGGGCCCGTGTGCTGCGCGATGTCAGTGCACGTAAAAGAACCCCAGGCGGTCGAAATTTCCGGAGCCCTTCACTACGGCGTCCCTCATAGCCTGATAATCAATCAATCAATCAATCAATCAATCAATCAATCAATCAATCAATCAATCAATCAATCAATCAATCAATCAATCAACCAACTGCCTGGCCATCAAGCCTGCAGCTGATCCTACCTGTCGCTCACTTGAACCGCAACTTGAACCTCAGCCTTGGCATACAATTCGGGTTTAAGGTCAAAGGTCAAGTACTAAGTTTCCTTTTGTCGGCTTCGCACTGAAGCGCCTCGAATAAGAAACTTCATAAAACGTACACGCAGTCTCTTCCACGCAACCCCTAACTCACCATTATCGAGATTCGAACCGACGTCCTCACCTATAGGGCGCTATTTCAGGGTTTTAGCGAATGTTTCGCCCGCATGTTCGGGTAATCGGCTCACACTATATATATATATATATATATATATATATATATATATATATATATATATATATATATATATATATATATCCCATAGAGCCTCCATTATCCCGGTGGGAACGAATTTTGCTGCCATCATCGCCTCTTCGCTAATAAACGTGATCAACGGTGCTCTATCAATCCTCCCCCCCCCCCCCCCCATCATCGGCCGGAGAAATAAACATCAAAGCAACCCATCAACGCAGCCGTATGCTGTGCGCGTGTTGGAGGGGGTCTGTGTGTATGTGCACGCACTCACACTGACGCACACTCATCGTATTAAGAGGATCGATCTCCCACAGCTGTCTCTCAGACCCAGCCGCGTACTCACCGGACCGGGTAAGCAACAAAGAAAGATGAAAGAAGCAAGAAAACTGCGCCTGCCTGTCACTGCCATACACAGCTCGTTGACTTTCGCTCTCTCTACTATATATACACACGCGCCGGGAGGGCGGTTGAAAAGTACCTACCCGCTCGGCGGTTCTGGCTATATTATGGCGTTCGTTCTTACCTCGCCATTTCGCTTTTACTTTTCGTTGTATCTTTTCATTTAACGGGACAACGTGCGCGGCGCCAAGCACACAGCACCTGCTCACCACAGTTCCTACGTACTTTTTGAGATCGTTTATTCTTCATCTGTACGTGTTGAGATAAGATTTAAGCGAACGTACAAACTTTTTTTTGCTTACTTATTCTGCTCGAATCCGCTCGGCGGTTCGTTTTTTTTTATTTTTGCTCCGAAATTGCTTTTGGTAACCCGCGGCGGCCTTGCTCCGCGATGTGAAAACAGTTTGAATGCCCCGCTGCTCTATCCCCCCCCCCCCCCCCCCCCCCAACACCGTTTTATCTTTGGAAATTTTTGTATTTTTTTCGTCTCGCTGTTTAACGTGTCTGCCACGACGGCTTCGGATGTTGCGGCAACATGGCGGCGCGCGAACTGAAAATTCGGTCTTAGCAACGGCACTGTGTTTCCCGTTCGTTTAGTAAAATTTTCCTGTAAATTTTTCGAAGAAAAATTGGCGGTGGCTTAACTTGGCTAACACTAGAATTCAGCGAAAATCAAGCACGCTTGCTAAGCGTCTGAGGCTCATCCATGGCAGCTCCGCTACACGCTCGCGACAGCCGCTCTTTACATACGCACACGACCACGTGGCTATCACGGGGTATCACATGGTCTTGCGACACCTCCATCGGATGCCATCACGTGGTTTCACATCACAGTATCGGATATCCTAAAGGTCAATCCAAAGGTCACCCAAGGTCAAATGTCAACTAACGGTCACTGATCAAGGTTAGAGGTCAAGGGTTCGACAACGTAACTGTACCACATATGGTCATACACGGCTAACGTGGTTGGGCTGAAGGTCGTTCGGGGTCATCCTACGGCCTACTCGACGACTGCTTTACCCAGCCTAGTGAAGCTTTGTGCTTCAAAAGCGGCCGAATTACGGTGTGTGTGTGTGTGCGTGCATGCGTGCACAAGTACAATCGAGGAGGGTTGTAAGTTCCAGTAGGCGTGTCATCTTGAATTTAAAGACTTCCAGCGCTTGGATGAGCCCCGCGTCCCTCTATACCGCCAAGAAATAAGGGTCGAAGTTGAGCTAGCCGTTTGGTTTAAAGGATAAAGACGCAAAATTTAAGTTTTGTTTACAAATTTTCAATCACGTGCAACACATTAGCGAACGTGGAGAGCCAGGTGGATTACGGGAAGAGGCAAAATAAATTAATAATTCAATTTATTTCCCATGCTGTTTCGGTTTCGGTGCAATCGGCCGAATTACGGCTGTGACGTAACAGGTAATTTGAGGTCACCTAAGGCATACAAGAACTGCAGTGGGGTCACTGATTTGTTCATTTCAATTCGCACCAACTCTAATGCGAGCCTGCCCAAGGCTTCGAATCACAAAAATGGTCAAGCACTGATTGTATCGCATCTTTTGCATGACTCACGTGACCACAACTTGTGTGTATGCTGTTGGGAAACCAGAACCGTGCCCCTATTAGGAACAACAAGAAACGAAAGATCAATCCTGGTTCTTAATAGCGAAGCTTGTAAAAAAACCGGTAGCATTCCGAGACCGCTATTCTTCGTTTCAGAGTCGCTTTTACTGCAGAACTATTACTGCTACGTACTGTTGTACAGACGCTGCTCAATGGATTCATCACCATTGTGCACATTCGTACACATTTTGGTAGCTTTAGGTCAAAACTTGCTATAGTCAGCGCTCGCGTTGTTCCACGTCAGTATAGCTGTCTCTTTTGAAAGTGGGTCGGCGCGGCCGGCTGGATTAGGCAAACACGCAGATAAGCTGTTGCTACAATCAAATACATATACCGGGGAATCAGTTTGAATGAAGTCTCTCTGGTGCTGTCTATCTCAGCAGCTTAAACTGGCCGAATATTTCGAGAAATTATCTACTTCTCACTATACCTTTTTCCCATTCAATTATTCTCTCCACCCTATTTTATCTAACAGCGGTTGGGTCGCACCCACGAAGAGAGTATACTCTGCGATGTGGAACCAAATCTTCCTCGCAGTCGCATCTTATCAGGAACTGCCGAAGGGTGGCACCGCCATTCCCCACCCTGAGTCAAAATTCAACATTATGAGAAATTTGTGAAAACATTAGCTAATTCTTTATAACTAGGAACATAAGACCAGTCGACGTGACCACTGGCCTTTTGAATGTGTTCATGACCCTGAGGATTTATCCAATATACCTAAACGCCCGACCAGGGATAACCAGAGAGGGGAGCATCGAGTTCGTAAAGCAAAGTGCGGTGACTGTTCTCTTCTTTTGCTCTTTTATTTCATTTTTAAGTCCGTGTGATGCACACCTGCGTTTCTACTGCACAGCTGATTTTCCCCGCGCACCGGCAGTCGGGCGTACATTTAACATACCAGTACCGTGTTCTGTTTCGATCCGTGCAACAAGTCTTTCCGTTGCTCTATACAAAGCCTCAAAAGCCTGCACTGCCTCAGCTGCGTATGTGGTGTTAGGCCTCATTGTTTCGTCCTGTCAGTCAGTCAGTCAGTCAGTCAGTCAGTCAGTCAGTCAGTCAGTCAGTCAGTCAGTCAGTCAGTCAGTCAGTCAGTCAGTCAGTCAGTCAGTCAGTCACGTCAGTCACGTCAGGTCACGTCACGTCAGGTCAGTCACGTCAGGTCAGTCACGTCAGGTCAGTCACGTCACGTCAGCGTCAGTCACGTCAGTCAGTCAGGTCAGTCAGTCAGTCAGGTCAGTCAGTCAACGCCGCCGCGGTGGCTGAGTGGTTACGGCGCTCGGCTGCTGGCCCGAAAGACGCGGGTTCGATCCCGGCCGCGGCGGTCGAATTTCGATGGAGGCGAAATTCTAGAGGCCCGTGTACTGTGCGATGTCGGTGCACGTTAAAGAACCCCAGGTGGTCGAAATTTCCGGAGCCCTTCGCTACGGCGTCCCTCATAGCCTGAGTCGCTTTGGGACGTCAAACCCCCATAAAAAAAAGTCAGTCAGTCAGTGGGAGTGCAGTAATTCTGCCGCGACGTCACGCCTGGGCCAGTGTTCTGAATCGAGCGTTGTCAAACCGCGAGCTAGATCAGATTCTGAACGGCTGGTTTTGTCTTCAGACCTGTGACCGACACAATTCGCTTCGCTTCCACTTTTTTAGATGCCGGACTATAAAGGAGAATTAGGATTCCCACGATAATCGTCTCGCAGACCACCGCGGACCAGGCGTCACGTGACTTCCTACTTCCGCTTCGTGTGGTTGGCGCCTGGCCGATGTTGGTGGCGAAAGGAGGTGCGCAAGAATCCGTTTACAGCCAGCAGCAGAGGCGAAGGTCCGGAGAAGGGGTTGGTAACCGGATTAAATATGCGGAGGGATATTCTCCGTGCACGGGCTATAGGCGCGGACCTCACAGAACGGAAGTGGGACGTCACGTGACGCCTGGTCCGCAAGCGAATGGTCCGTAATGTGAATCATAGCATAAAAAACGTCAGGTACGCATTTCTGTTTCAATGATGCATTGTTGCCAGGGGAATGATAACTGTGGATCCAGTGTTGCTTTCATAAAGAAGCCACAGAATATTCCGTAATGGAAGCATAACTGCGCACACAACGATTAGAAGCGCTGCCAACCATTCACACACCGCCAAACTCTACTGCGTGTCTATTATCGCTATCACCGTGCCTTTCTCGTTGCCAGCGCCATGTCTGCGAGAGTTTTATTCCTTGACCTACTTGTCCAGAGCACTGCGAGCCATGAGCGCAGCAATCATTCAGGCGCACTCGGATGATGAAACTGATTATGGCTCCACACTGCGGAATGGTAGTATTGGAATGACTACACTGAATGTTCAATTCCCAATGCATGGCCTGATTTTGCTTATTATCCAGCGCGGTGGCTCAATGGCTATTCGTATACTATCCACAAGATCAAGGGTTGCATCCCGGCCGCGGCGGCCGTATTTACATTGCGATGACATGCAAAGAAGCTCTTGCAATTTAAAAGTAAATGTACTTGTCTTTCCAATGGCCTAATACTTGTGTTTATGTCGCGAGCGGGATGACCGCTGCGGTAGCGCAAACATAGTAAAAAAAAGAAAAAAAAAAACATCCAGTGGCTATCGCCAACGTGGGACCTTGGCGTTAACGAACGCCAGGCGTGGTTGAAATCGGTATGGCGTCCTGCACTGCTTTGGCTTGTATAAGTTCAATATAACTGACTAACAATAATCTAGAATTATATCACTGTTGTTTTTCGACCAGTGTAGGAAGGGAATAACTGCGAGATTAAGCGAGACAATGAGAGCCTCATAGGCGCCAGCTGTTATAACACTCCTAGGAACACCTAATACTTCAAAAGATGAAAACAAATTAAAGAGAAAAAAATCGAGATACAAAACAAGAGGGTTATGAAAGCATGTCCTGACACGCGTTGCACACTCGCACGTCGGTGTCACCCTTCGCTGGAAGGCGTATATTTAGATGCGCGCGCGAAACGGGTAATGGAGCCATTCCGACCTTATCTTATCTGCAAGGGCGCCGCGAACTGTCAAGGTAATTCACTTTCCGTCGCTCCTATCTCCCCGGCCGCTTATTCACGCTGATAGGGCCAGACCTCGGGTTGCGCAGGTCTTTCAAGTTCACGGGGCGCGTGCGACCGTCCACGCGTTTCAGGCCGTGTTTACAGCCCTCGAGGAGGCACGACCTCTGCGAAAGGAGCGGAAATTGGCAGCAGCAAGCAAAGTACACGTCAGGACTCAGGAGTCGAGAGCAAAGGACTCGCAAAAACTTGTCCACCTGTCAGGCCCGAATATGAGCAGCTTCCATAACTTCACACCAAGACTTTCCTCATAAAAATTGCCTGTAGACAGTCTATAGACTTCTTATAGACTCTGTTGCCTTCATATAGATATTTATTTTCGTCTATTCATAGTCTATAGACTGTCTATAGACAAAAGTCTACTAAAAGTGTATGGCTATAAATCTATAGACTGTAATAGGATTTGCATTGCCTAGAGACTGTTCTCTTTGTCTATAGAAAGTCTAGAGAAAGTCTGCAGACTTTATAGAAAGAAGTCTATGGATAGTCTATAGACTGTCTAAGGAAATTTTTTTAGGGTTCTGTAATCCATTCAAGAAATAACCTAAAAGTGTATGGCTATAACTCTATAGACTGTCACAGGATTTGTATTGCATATAGACTGTTCTCTTTGTCTATAGAAAGTCTGCAGACTTTATAGAAAGATACGTCTATGGATAGTCTACAGACCGTCTAAGGAAATTTTTGTTAGGGTTCTGTAATCCATACAAGAAATAACCTATAAGGGAGTAAAAAGAGAGTAAGATGCCCTCTAGCACACTCCCTTTTAGGGGCAGGGTGTGCTGCCAAAATCCCGGAGTAGACATTTATCACTAAATATGTGGAACGCTTACCCTTGACAACGGAGGCATATTTCAACTGCAAATCGTAGTAACTTGATGCAAATAGAAATGGGAAGAGGGTTTTTAAACGCGGCATCGGAGGTTTTGAGGTTAGCAAACAGAGGAGGTTGAAACCTCGGTTAAAATCTTCGTAAGTGCTAAAACTTTGCATGCTTTGAAGAGGGAATTAGTTTGCGTTGGCCGACCGTAAGTATTCCGTATTTTCTGTGATGAAAATCTACCTCCGTGCTTGGGCAGAATACCCTTCACGTAAAAGGGTGTGCAGTAGAGGACCGCTTACTCCCTTTTTCGTTCATAGAGCTAATTCGTATTTAGAGCGTAATTGATAATTACGGGTCACGTCAGCAGACGTGCGAACTGGCGCCAGGAAACCAGGCCGAAACACAAAAGACTTCGTCCTCATTTCCTCGTGCCAGTTCACATTTCAGCAGGCACGTTTCCGGGACCTACAAGGAGCAACAACTCTTCGAGCGGATTTGCACCTCCAGAATGGCTCCAAAAATACCTACACTTCTATCTATAACAACTCCTCAAGCGGATTTGCACCTCCAGGATGGATCCAGAAACACCTACGCTTATATCTATAGACAGAAGCGTAGGCGTTTTGGGAGCCATCCTGGAGGTGCAAATCCGCTTGAGGAGTTATTGCTGCACGTGAGGATGGGAGTGACGGATTTCTGTTTAAATTAGGAACATATTTTCGACTCAGAGCTTGAGGATAACATGAGAATAACTTCGATACCTATGCCCTCCCACGGAGCCAAGAATGTAGGACACCAACCTCTATTTGCTTATTTTTGTAAATGAAACAAATGTGACTCCGATGCCCACCAGTTTGTGCTACGAAGAGTACAGAATACCGCAGGGGTTGCCAAGTGGTTGAGCATCCGCCTCGCATGCGGGAGGTGCGGGGTTCGATCCCCAGTGCCGCCGGGTACCCACCGGTGACACAATGGGTGCAAGCTTTCCCCTGGTCTGGTGCTCGGCTTATTTAGGGTGAAATGCTTGGGAAATGGGTCTTTGACCCCACCTCGAGAATAACAAAATACCTTGTGCCATGGCGCTCTTTGGCCACAGATGCCCTTGCGCCATAAAAATCCATAATCATCATCGTCATCAAGAGTGCAGAATGGAGGAACAGATGTTGTATGTGCTTTGTTTATGCGCTTGTGTCAACAGATAAATTAATGTTTTCATGTTAAGAAAGCAGCTAACACTGGCGTATATTCCTGCAAACATGAGTCCTGTGGTGAAAGGTATCAAATAAATCTCACTACGCGTTATTCTAGGCGCTGTTCTTAGTGCCCATTTTATTTCCTTTTTCGTTTCGTTTCGCCTAGTGTAGAAAATCGCGGGCCAGAGAATCACAATTCACGCCGACCGTTCTGGATTTCTTTGTAAACGAATTTCTCTTTCGGCTCGCTTGTAAAATCAAGCGTTTCTATTTGTTTAGTGCCGTCTTCAGAAACTGCCAGCGCTATTTCTCTCCGAACTCATTGAGCACAAAACACGCCGTTTCAGGAGTGTCGCATAGTTGCCCTTGCTCATTCAATCTACCGTAACAAAAATTTCTCTAGACAGTCTGTAGACTGTACAGACTGTACATAGACTTCTGTCTACAAAGTCTATAGGCTCTCTATAGCGAAACCCTAGAGAAGAGTTGAGAGGCTATACAAATCCTGTAGACTGTCTATAGACTTTTCATATATTAATGACCATACACTTTTCGTAGACTTTTGTCTATAGACAGTCTATGAACTATCAACCGACAAAAAGAAATATCCATAGGAAAGCAAAGAGTCTATAGGAAGTATATAGACTGTATATAGACCATTTTTGTAAGGGGTGCACACGTCTATACACAATCCATAGATTTATGGCCGTACACTTTTAGTAGACTTTGTCTAGACAGCCTATAGACTATGAACAGACAAAAGTAAATATTTATAGGAAGACAACAGAGTCTATAGGAAGTCTATAGACTGTATATAGACCATTTTTGTAAGGGGTGCACACGTCTATACACAATCCATAGATTTATGGCCGTACACTTTTAATAGACTTTTGTCTAGACAGTCTATAGACTATGAACAGACAAAAATAAATATTTATATGAAGGCAACAGAGTCTATATGAAGTCTATAGACTGTCTATAGACCATTTTTGTAAGGGTGCACACGTCTGCGAATACAACTCCGCCATTCGGTCCCGCCGGGCCAACGAGACTTCCCGCTTGCTGCGGCGCCCGCCCGAAGCTCGGGAGATATATAGTATACATGTAGCGGGTCTGCGTCGTCGTGTCGGCATGTAGGGCAGTATGTGTAGCTGTGTGTGACTGTAAACCCAGACTCGTTCGTTTCGCCTCAGTTACAACGCACAGCTGCTCGGCGACGGCTAGGTGGCAGGCATGACGACAAACGGCTGACAAATGGGCCCAGAAACACGCCGTAAACCTGCGCATGCAGCGAGTGCGCGGTTTCGCTGTCTACGCTGTAGGGAACGCGCGAGGCCTTTCTCTGGCCGAGTCTGAGTGAGCCACGTGCTTCAGAAGCTTCGAGTATTTCAGTGCTTCCAATAAGGGCTTAATAATCATAAATGGTTTTTTGGGGAAAGGAAATGGCGCAGTATCTGTCTCATATATCGTTGGACACCTGAACCGCGCCGTAAGGGAAGGGATAAGAGGAGGGAGTGAAAGAGGATAGGAAGAAGGAGGTGCCGTAGTGGAGGGCTCCGGAATAATTTCGACCACCTGGGGATCTTTAACGTGCACTGACATCGCACAGCACACGGGCGCCTTAGCGTTTTTCCTCCATAAAAACGCAGCCGCCGCGGTCGGGTTCGAACCCGGGAACTCCGGATCAGTAGTCGAGCGCCAATAAGGGCTTGCGAATTGTGTATTTTAGAGGTCACGTTGAAATGAATTAGAACTGAACTGAAATTGAAACGTTTCGTTGGAGCCTTGAAAAGATATTTCGATGGACAGAAGCTTTGGTCTTGGAACTCGATAGTTTGGTGGCGACAACCCGTTTCGTTTAAGAAACACCGGCCTGAAATAATTAATGAAAGAATTAATAAAACTTTATTTATGAGCAAAAAAAATAGTGAGTGGAGTCCTTAGTCCAGGACCCCATTGGAGATGTCCGCCTGTTTCGCCCATTGCACCAGTGCTTTGTGGTCCTCCAGGCGTGAGCTGGTCAGCATCCCCTCCCGTTGCTTGTGGGGTTGTGGGATGATCGCTGGCTCCTGGTTTTTTGGCATGCCCAAACTATATGAAATATATTCGAGTATTGCCCACAAAATGGACATTTATCTGAATATAATGCGGAATGTATCCTATGCAGAAGGCTGAGGTGTGGGAATGTATTAGTTCGTTTGTAACAGCTTGATGCCATTTCGATCTCACACGTGTGTCTTGTTCACAATAGAAACGTGGAGGCTGTGTGCGGATGCCTTCACCATTTAATGTCCAAACTGTGAGAAAACACAAAAAAATCATAGCCTGTGCATTTTGTCAGCGTATGCGCGCACATTCGACGGCATTATTAAAAAACAAAGACGGTCTAATTGGTGCGTGTGTTCCGTCGGTATCTTTTCGTTGTCCTTTGTGCTAGTTTTAGTGCTAGTTACCATGTTACCAGTTTAGTTTAGTGTTAGTTTTAGCGCTAGTTACCATGTTTCAGCCAGTAATTCGAAGGCAATGCCACAAATTTGCTTGCAGCGCTTGAATTTGACAAATTTGTATGTAGAGAATTCGCAATCAGGCACGGTCTGGCCGGAATGAAACGCGCACACGTAGATGCCGTACTTTTCCACTTTGCGTCGAGATATCCATTCACAACCGGTTTATGAATCTGTACTTCAGTAGAACGTTTACCCGGAAACATGAATCAAGCTAGCTGCATACTGCAGTTGAAAGTACACAGATAAAATGTCTTGTCTCGTTCACAGACGCTGTTGGCGTTTCATTCCGGCCTAACTGTGTATTTGATTCACTATGTGCAACTAGTTCGGCTTGTGTGGATAACCAACTCGAAGGCATTTATCCTTAACGACTGCCGTACAAACAGCTGTTCTTGCTTAGACAGAGGCGCAGATTGCATTTGTAGCATCGGGAATCCATCTGGCTATAGCAATGCACCAGAATTGTCCTTATTACTTAACAGTGGGCTGTTTACGGGAATGCCGGTTCTCGTTTATTCGACACGTTCTTTTCTGCTACTGCGAAATACTAAGACTGTCGTTGACTTTTGTCATTTTGCTTCCCGTCATCATTGCCACTACGTTCAACGACTCGTCACTTGCTGAGCCGGAGTCTGGGTCATCACTGTTACGTTCACATGGGCAGCAGCTCAAAGTAGAAGAAGAGACAGTGGAAGATACACCGTCAATAAGGGAGTATGTCAGTGCCATCGTATTTGAGGCAACAACAACAACAACATGCCCCGAAATCAGTGTGCGAGTATATTCGCGACTATATAGTTACAGCAGGTATATTCCTTTGCCATAATGTGAATCCACTGCTTTTTCTTTTCCGCTTCTTCTTCATTCTTTGTACAAATTTTAGTCAGAGACAAATACCCCACTCCTTGTCCATGAGCGTGTTTGTTTCCGCAAAGCACCTTGGCATTGCCATCATCATCATCATCATCTTCAACGACAACAACAACTTCAACACAAGGAGAGAGGGGCGAAGTCCTCGCTTGCTGAACATGTTTTTTGAGGTCAAAATGCCTCATATAGGCGGCCCCTTCATATGGGGAATCAAGTTAGAACTGGTATGAGGAATAGGACAGGAGGAAGTGGTGGGGAAAGTGGTTGGGAGGGTGGCTTACATTATCCTGAACAGTTTGTTTCCATGATAGAAGGGAGTGTATTGGTCATCCAATACACTCCCTTGGTCATCCAGTACACAATATATATATATATATATATATATATATATATATATATATATATATATATATATATATATATATATATATATATATATATATATATATATATATATATATATATATATATATATATTCGTCACGGAGCACTGGCCACTGTGCACGTATTGGCATACAAGTTATTATGCAACCTCCATGCAACAATGAGTACAGGGCCTGCTTTCGGCATGTCGTTAATCCCAAGCAGTAGGGTTTAAATCATTAGTCTTTTTTGCATCGTGAAATCACGATGCAAATAAAGCCATCATTGTTATTATTCATGAAAGACTGTGCCAACAGAAAAAATACAGCACACAGAAAAAAAAAACACAGAACAATAACTGGCTGTCGTCTGTGTAAAAGCTTCAGGCTTTCTATCGGCTGACCTCTTATCAACCTCCGTATGGCGAGCGCAGATTCGTTGTCACTTTTTACTGAAAACGACGGACAGCTTCCTTCGCGCTGCATAGTGATCCTGTGTGGCCCCCCTACGATGACATGCCGGTTGCATTGCTTGCGGTCTCCCTGCACTGTAATCCCGAAAAGACTGCAATGGCTGCAGGGGCAATTGTTATTTCTGAGACTAATGGCAATGGAAATGAAGTTACTCTTCTGGGCAGTGACTTCATTTCCATTGTATTGGACTGGTATACAGTGCCTCTCAGGCAGGTGAATGTTATGTTTTGAGCTGGTATACAGTGCCGTTCAAGCAGGTGAATCCCATGTTTTCAGCTGGTACACAGTGCCTCTCAAGCAGGTATAACCCGAATTTTCAGCTAGTTGCTTTGGTTTATGGTTTATGGGGGTTTAACGTCCCAAAGCGACTCTGAGCTAGTTGGTATACACTGCCCATCAAGCAGGTGAATCCCATGTTTTGAGCTGTTATACAGTGGCCCTGAAGCAGAACTCCAATGCGGGTGTTCCCATGCGGTTCCAGTGCAGGAAGAAAGCAATTCCCTTCGTGTACAGGCCTAACAGGGAGGTGCGTGCAGCAGCAGCTAGAGGCAAGCCCGTGCAGTTCGCCTATCAGGGCCTGGGTGCATGTGTTCCCATGCGGTTCCAGTGCAGGAAGAAAGCAATTCCCTTCGTGTACAGGCCTAACAGGGGGGTGCGTGCAGCAGCAGCTAGAGGCAAGCCCGTGCAGTTCGCCTATCAGGGCCTGGGTGCATGTGTTCCCATGCGGTTCCAGTGCAGGAAGAAAGCAATTCCCTTCGTGTACAGGCCTAACAGGGGGGTGCGTGCAGCAGCAGCTAGAGGCAAGCCCGTGCAGTTCGCCTATCAGGGCCTGGGTGCATGTGTTCCCATGCGGTTCCAGTACAGGAAGAAAGCAATTCCCTTCGTGTACAGGCCTAACAGGGGGGTGCGTGCAGCAGCAGCTAGAGGCAAGCCCGTGCAGTTCGCCTATCAGGGCCTGGGTGCATGTGTTCCCATCCGGTTCCAGTGCAGGAAGAAAGCAATTCCCTTCGTGTACAGGCCTAACAGGGGGGTGCGTGCAGCAGCAGCTAGAGGCAAGACCGTGCAGTTCGCCTATCAGGGCCGCCCCCGCTTCTGGCTCCGGGAAGGAAGAAGGCGACAGCGCGCTTAGCGCACTATCGCGCGCGGCGTTGGCCGGGGCGCCGCCTTGGAGCGCGCAAACAGCGTCGCAGGCTCCTCCGCTCTCTTTCCGGACACTGCCCGGGCGCACCCACACGGCCCGGCCTGTGCACATTCTCGGTGTCGAAAGGGGCGATAGTACACGGGCACGGGGGGGGGGGGGGGTGTAGTCGTTTAAGATATTTCCTGCGCCCTGTTGTGACCTACCCAGTTTTTATTGGCTGAGTTTAGCAGAGACGAGAGGAAAGTTCAGTCAGTCGTCCCGTACGCTGAAAATGTTTCTTACTCAGCACGCAAGACTGAAAGGAACTGGGTGGCTTGTTAAGCAATTAAAGCCCCCAAGCGTCCCCTTTTTTTTCTGTTACTCAGGAAACCACAGAACACTTCAGATGTTACGTACAACAGTGCAGGTCATTTGCACGAGCCATGCCCAAGATTCTTGGTCCAAAGATTTGAATACTGGAAAACTATAAGATACTGTTATGGAAATATTGAAGGTAATAGTTCATTGTTCCGATGTGGAAAATATTTCTTTTGAATTGTTTCTATAGCTCGCATCGAGCAGTTAAGACTGCGATAGAGAACCAACTGGGAACGCTTTTGACGAGAGAAAAAACAAACGCTAATAGCAAAAAAAAAAAGAATGCTAGGCTGCCAGTTGAAGATATGCGTGTACTACATTGATTGTTATAACGAAGTACTACAATATACGAAAAAATTTCCGTGCATAAACTGGTTCCCGTTAAAAAAAAAAATGCTTTTGTCCAGAATTGTTGGGTATGCCTCACAGTGGTCGTCATAATGGTGGAGCAGGACCACGGTCAAAACAATGTTCGCTTATCTCACCCGCTTATTGTCATCTGTTCTGATGTGCGCTGTGGAAGCTGTCAGTGCTGCGCTGCACCGCCATGGCTCCCGTGACGTCATGTACAGTCGTCCACACGCCTGTTTAGAGCGCTCGAACAATGCACAGGAGAGTACGCTGGCGTCATCTGTGAATGGCCTAGGGCTCAAAGCAAGACCTTATCGTGCATGCGCATTTCTATAGACCGTGTTTAACTCCTGATGTCTTTAAAAGCTATATCGGTCCCGCCAGGCAGCGGCCACAGTCACAAACGCACAACAGAACGCACCGTTCGAGGGCTCTAAACAAGTATGTGGACGACTGTACATGCCACCTGTAGCAATGAAAAATTAATTATGCTTTTTGTAGCAACACTGGGGTCTTTCAAACCCTGCCGTAGTAGAGGATTCTATAATAGTTTCGACTTCTCTGGTTGTTTTTTTTACGATGCGCTGAGATCTAAGTCTGTGTGGTGGGTACCGATGTACACTCTAGACACGAGCACGCCTATATTGTAGTCAAAAAGGAGTAAGCTGTCCTTTATGCACTCAACCTTTCATAAAAGGGTGTGCGTTAGAGGACATCTTACACCTCTTTTACCCCTTTTCTGTTTAGAGTGTAGCTTTTAGGGAACATGGGGAGATCTGATGTGCTCCCGCTCCCTGAAACGTGAACTATGTGTCAAGCAAGCGGCAGAATTATCTCCTTACCTCAATATTTCCCCGCAAAAAACTCAAGAGCCTTATCAGCTGCTTAAACTCGCATCGATTAGGTGATCTCAATGCTTTTGTTTTTATTTCGCGTAGAGCCAGGGCTCTGATAGTGTATTTTGATTTTGAAGGCATTGTCAGTAATTGGTTCATGAGTTAAGCATGTGAGATGAATGGTTTCCATGCATACCTATGAGCAATACAGATGAGCCGCGCCGCGGTCGCTCAGTGGTTAGGGCGCTCGACTACTGATCCGGAGTTCCCGGGTTCGAACCCGACCGCGGCGGCTGCGTTTTTATGGAGGAAAAACGCTAAGGCGCCCGTGTGCTCTGCGATGTCAGTGCACGTTAAAGATCCCCAGGTGGTCGAAATTATTCCGGAGCCCTCCACTACGGCACCTCTCTCGTCCTTTCTTCTTTCACTCCCTCCTTTATCCCTTCCCTTACGGCGCGGTTCAGGTGTCCAAAGATATATGAGACAGATACTGCGCCGTTTTCTTTCCCCCCAAAACCATTTATTATTATTATTATTCTGTCGACGAAACAACACACACGTACAAGTGACACGTACGAATTTCCTCAAATGTGAACAATACTTCGCATTGTACTGCACGCATTCTCCGCAGGAAGATAGCGCACACAGTCAGTCAGTTCTCCAGGGCCGCATGAACGGAAGATGGTGGCGTGTGCGGAACTCGGGGAAATCGTTGCATCACGAAGCGGCGCCCCCGCCTTGATCGCACACACTGCATGCAACTGCTGCAAGTTCCGTGAAAGACCTCCGCCGTATCCTGTCGCTGTCGAGCGATTGCGACGTGCGCATTGCACGCGCAAAGGTCTTTGGGATAGATCGCTTGACACGTGCTCTCCCCATGCTTTGCCTGATGACGATGGTGATTATGGTGATGACGTCACCGGTAATGAATAGATTGACATCTAAAACGTCAGTAAGCGGTCCATCCGCGTTCAGCCATGGCAGTTTGATGGGTGTGGCGTTGAGCCGCTGCCCTTCTTCCCAGGAAGAGCTCGGCTTGGATTGCATCTTCAGGACGGCCAACTCTCCCTGATTCAAAATGCCCTCGACAACATCATTGTTATAATCGAAGCGGTTCAATTTGCGGGGAAATTAATGTGATTTCATTTTCTCATTTTCCTCCTCTAGTCGGCAGCGGCTGCTGGTGGTTTCAATGGCAACGAAACGAGAGAGAGAGAAAAAAAACACAGACTTGAAGACACGAACTCTATGACTTTCCGAACCACTATACAAGAGTGTGACATTTGGTGGAGAGAATATATCATTGCCATTGGTAAGAACGTGGCACGTATTCTTGGGACGTCACACAGCAAACTCTGATTGGCTGCGCAAACCCGATATCGCCATCGGTCATCATGTGGTCGCACGATATTGTGCCACAGAGCAACCCCTTATCACGGCGAAGGAAACTTATTGTGAGCGGGCAATAATTGTAGACGCGTGGAACTATGATGTCACCCAGCCATAGATGAGAATCGCAAGCATATATCCCTGGCAGCGGGCGTGTCTTAACACAGATATGAGTGTAACGCACTCCAACAAAGTAATTTTGATGCTAGCTAAGGAACCCCTGTGCAATAGTGGCAGCTAATATAGGACACACCACTATGACCTCCCCCATTCATTGCTCGGAGTGTCGTCTCCGGACAAAAAGATCCACTTATCTTGAGTCATGAGTCCGCTCGTGGCCTTCGTGTAGGTGACTTTGAATCTCCGTAATCGAAATCCTCATTATGAGCATGTCACGGACCAAAATCTCATGGTGCCATGAGAGACACGCTAAAGGCGTTCTCCGCGGGAAGTCATGGCAGAACGTGCTAGCTGCCGATCAGTTGGGAGTGTTATTGACGCCACTTTAGTAGAGAAATTAAATACTGATAAATACATTACGCAGTGGCGAGCCTGACGCGGCATATATTAGTTTTGGTTGATGGGGGTTTAAATTCCCAAAGTGACTCGTGTTATAAGGGACGCCTTAGTGAAGGCCTCCGGGAATTTCGACCACCTGGGGTTCTTTAACGTGCACTGACATCGCACAGCGCGCGGGCCTCTAGAATTTCGCCTCCATCGAAATTAAACCACTGCAGCCGGGATCGAACCCGCGTTTTTCGGGTGAGCAGCCGAGCGCCATAACCACTGAGCCACCGCGGCGGCCCTGGTATGCATTCCGTATCGCATGACGCGGACAATGCCTCGTCCCCCAGAACAACCCTGCGCGCACAGCTACAAAGCAGACACTCTTAGCGAGATGCCTTCACGTAGCTCCTGCCGCCTGATCTCAACCAAAGAGTGCGTAATAAAGTAGCTTGAAACCCCGGCCTTTCTTTGAAGCGGCGGCGCATTGCAGCCGGTAATACGATATCCCTTCCTATTCTTCTACGCCTATAAGGAAAATGCCCGTGTATAGGAAGACCGACCGAAAAGGAATCTCGATTGCAAGACAACGCTTCCGTATAGCTTCTCTCGTATAGGTAGCCCACGAACGCTCCATATAAAAGAAGGATCAATAAAAAAAAAAAATCATCGAGCAAAAGCAATCATCCATCCGTGCTCTCCATCGTCCCTTGCGGTGTCACCTCTTGTTACATGGCCGGCGCAGCTAAGACCATGGAATATGCGCTGGCCTATCAAGCCGGCTCCCATTACACTTCCGGTCACCCTGCACTATAATGCAGAGGAGGGAAGAGGGGGGGGGGGGGGAAGCAGCTTTGGCTCCGCTGACGCGAGCGTGGCGTTACAGCCGGCGTCAGTGTCGGAGGACTCCGCTATCTCCTTCAAGCATGTCCGCTCGCGATAGTGCGTGTAAAAAGGGCCGGCCTCACGCAGCACAAAAAGTAAGGATACCGGGTGAGGGGGGCTTTTTGGCGCGGCTATCCGCGCGCGCGGTGTCGTTCCTTGCACTTCTAGAACGCTGCACAGAAGAAGGCGCACTTCCGGAAACACTGTGCCAAGAACCGCATCGCTTATCTGGCTTCTGCGCAGCCTCGGCTGCGCCGCGTGTATACTGACGCCCCAGCCCGACGGCTCCGACACTGCACTGCTGATGTGGCCGAGACCCAAGCTGCTGCTACTGCTGCTCCTGTTCAGAACCCTCGAGAATCTTTTTCTTTTTAATACACGTCCAGCAAAAACTCTATGGGTGTCGTATCCGCGTGTGTAAAGCATGCCAACTGGCTTTGGTTCTTTGGAACCCTTTCGTCTAGTAGCGGATTCAAATCTGCGAAGCCGGAGAGCTGTGTTTTAATGAGTGGTTTGGATTCACATTCCGAGTTCTCACTGAACCGCCATGGTATGCTACCTAGAGTCCCTAGACTCCCTAGACGCCTTTCTCCTTCGCGGATTCGGTGAGCTACTCCTCACATCCTGAGTTCTGAAAACCGCCATGGTATGGTCCCTAGAGTCCCTAGACTCCCTAGACGTCTTGCTCCTTCGCGGATTCGGAGAGCTACTCCTCACATCCTGAGTTCTGACTGAACCGCCATGGTATGGTCCCCAGAGTCTCTAGTCTCCCTAGACGTCTTGCTCCTTCGCAGATTCGGAGAGCTACTCCTCACATCCTTAGTTCTGACTGAACCGCCATGGTATGGTCCCCAGAGTCTCTAGTCTCCCTAGACGTCTTGCTCCTTCGCAGATTCGGAGAGCTACTCCGGATCACGGAGGGGAATACGCCGTAAATTTCAGCGGGATGATAGGCGACTATGCGGCGGAGCACTCGGCATTATCAAGAGCAGAAGCATGTTTCTCTCGTGTTCTTCCTACGTTCTATACTTTTATTAATGCATTTCACGCGTCGTCACCGAAGATGTGATAGTGGATCATCGATAGCTTCCATAGGGCACATCATAGCACTGATAAGCAAGACGAGCAAGTGAGAGGTTTGGCCGCGGGTTCGGGTTCATGTGTGGCATGAAGTCAATCTCAGATCTGTGTCATATTCGGCCTCAGGTTCGCTGCGGTTTCCTGATGATTTTAGTCTGAATTACCGAGAATGGGAGCCGAAAGGCGTTCACGCTAAAAAGCAGAAAGGCACATGAGGTCATAACGGGCTGTTTTGTCTGCTATACATTGCATGAACCACCTCGGAAATCGTGGTAAGTGGTTGCATGTTGGGTTTAACGCCTCGAAGCTGCTTGTGGGTTTGAGGAACGCCGTGCTGAGGTCTAAGAATTAATTTTGACTATCTGGAGTGTCGTTAAACGTGCACAGTATGTTGAGAGAGAGAGAGATACAGAGAGATGGAGAGGAGAAAAATAGCTGCTCCGCGGTTTTCCTTTTTGTGACTTTTACGGATTCGCGAAAAAAAAACAAAACATGATTGGAAGAAATGTCCATGAAAAGACGCGACCTCCTTCGGTCATTCCTCTTCTTGTCTGTGAATTTTGTTTATTTTACTTCTCGAGATTTTATAGCTGATTTTTCATTTCCAAACCTCTGCTCTCCCTTTATTCATTTCTTAGCGTCATGTTCAGTTTCCTACTAGTCTACATTTGCTCGATAGATACAGTGCCTCTTCCAGTGCTCCATTGCACTGCAATCTCCCTACATCCCCATCCCGCATCTGAAGTCCCTGGCTGGGGTCGACACAATTGGCTCTGGTCCAACTGGCCAAAGACTTGTTAGGCGCTTAATTTGTCGCCAAATAAAGTGTTTCTCTCTCTTCCAATCTGCGTTGCTTTCTTGCATCCTTCCTTCCAACTTGGCCTCTTTGTTCCCTTCATTTTTTTCTTTCATTGAGTTCATTTATTTTATTGATCTCATCTTCCTTCCTGCGTTTCTCTTCCATCATTCAGTTTTTTTACCTTGTCTTTTTTTCTTCATATCTTGCCTTTCCGAATTAATACATCTGCATCTCTCAGTTCTTTGCTTCATTCGCTCTATTGTTCATTTCACCTTAATGACATTGTCCCTTTCTTTCTTTCTTTCTTTCTTTCTTTCTTTCTTTCTTTCTTTCTTTCTTACTTGCTTTCTCGAGTCCTTCTCTCTCTCCCTACCGTTTTTTCCCCCTTCCATGCTTTTTCTTTACGGCCTTCCGCCTCACTTGAGTGCCGCTATCGGCGCGAGGCGATAACCACCAGGCGACTGCCGGGGGGGGGGGGGGGGGGGGGGACACCGGATGACGTCACGGAGGGCAGAAAGAGAGCGAGAGAGATAGCCGCTCTCTCGTCGTCGAGAACTTGCAACAGAGTTATACACTATCTTGGCGCGCGAGTCTTCTGCGCTTCGGCTTCTGAGAGGGTGAAGAAATAACTTGCGAGTGCTGCTTCTCGGACGAGCGGTCGGCACGTATACCGCTCCAGAAAAAAAAAAAAAAAGTAGTGAGTGACGCAACACAGCGGTCGTCATGCCGAAGCGTGGTGAAAAAGAAATAAAAATGAGCAAAGAGGCCTTTCGCCGCGATGCGTGCGAGCAGATCGGTATTCAAGCGAGCAGTTTTGAATAGTTTATATAGTTTCTTTTAGTCCGTGGCGACATCGCTAAGTATTTCCTTACTACGCGGCGCCTGCTCCCTTCAGGAGGCAACTGTTATTCTTACCGCCTCTGGCGTAACCCTTCCGCGTTCATTGTTTATCTTTTCATGCTACGCCGTGGGAAGGAGCGCTCGTTTTATAATGATGCTTCGGTGTTGAAAAGCGTTGCAAAAAGCGGCATACCTAAATAGCCTTATCGCACGGTTAAGTAAGCATTTACGCTTTACATGGACTTGTATTTGTGTAGTCAATCAACTAAAGTTTACCATATCTAGAAGGCCAAAAGTCGATAAACAGTTTAAGGGCAGTTTGCAAAAGTTTCAGTTTTATGAGAGTCCATAACACTCCGGAAACAGGAGCACTCAACTCGAGAGGACGCGCTGCTAATCAAGTGCGACCCGGTGCATAAATCTGTGCCGACGTTTAAAAGAATGTATGCACACTCTCAACAAGGGAGTAAAAAGGGAACTATCTATCGACACTATATCTATCGAGAGTCTATAATGGTTCTCTAAAGTTTGTATACGCAGTCTGTAGCAGTCTCAAAATAAGAGGCAGTAAAAATTAGTGTACTGTACTAACGAGAACCGTCACTTACGAAAGTCTGCGTGAAAAGCGAAAACAAAGAATGTTGAATTTTAAATTTATTTATTTGTTTTTGACTACATCAAGTGTCCAGTCGTCGTTGTAGTACATGAAGGTAGGTTACATAGGTAAGAATAAAAAAAACAACAACTAAGAAAACAGACAAATTGTTGTACTTATACGAACTGTCCCTCATTAAAATTGTCTGCACAATCCAGAAACAGGTAGTATTGGGACATTCGCAATCGCAAGTGAAGCTTATATAGTACAAATCGCCTCTGAGATGTTTACACCAATTTGTGCGCTGGATAGCTGTCTTTAGCAAAGCACACTTCAAGCTTAAGTTTGTGTGCTCTCGTTTAATTCTTAATGCCACGTCATGTCCGATGCTTCATTAGCTAGGAAGGCAGTCCGAGTTAATTAATTTTTGTATCCGATGTGACACAATCTATAGGCAAGCTCAAATCTCTGCTCACTCGCATCTGACCTCAACAAATGTTTTACTTAGCCGCCGCGGTGGCTGAGTGGTTATGGCGCTCGGCTGCTGGCCCGAAAGACGCGGGTTCGATCCCCGCCGCGGCGGTCGAATTTCGATGGAGGCGAAATTCTAGAGGCCCGTGTACTGTGCGATGTCAGTGCACGTTAAAGAACCCCAGGTGGTCGAAATTTCCGGAGCCCTTCACTACGGCGTCTCTCATAGCCTGAGTCGCTTTGGGACGTTAAACCCCCATAAACAAATGTTTTACTTCCTAAGCTGCGTTCGAACGGCGCTCGAACAGACACAAAGTTTTTTGGTGTCCACTTTTTGCTTCGAAAGAGGCCTACGGGCCTGGTTATCATGGATAATTAGCTCAAAACGCCAGTGTGTAGCGTTAATAATTAATTACAAACTACATTTTGTACCTGCAGTTTCTGTCTCGGTCGGCGCCAGCACTGAAGTGTACCTTGACGCAATTCCCTACCGGCGAACTTGGACTACACCACATTTCTGATGACGCTGACGTCGCCGGCAAGCACAACTTGTTCCTGAGAGCAACCACTGGGTTCGCTGACGTCATAATAATTTGGGTAAATGCACGCTGACGTCACTCGATGCTGGTGGAAATGCGGAGCGGCTCTTCGGACAAAGTTCAAAAGTATATTGAATGATGTTCCTCTAAACGCCTGCAACTGAATCTTGCTAGGCATCTCCTTATGCAGATGAAACATATCACATCATTTGTTTGCCTTCGAAATTTTGTGTCTTTACCTCTTTAATTCCGCTTCCTAAACTCTCGTGTTAATGTACGACGAGCTTCAGATCATTCTCACTAGTTGTTTGGGACTTTTTTTTGTCTTTTCTAACTACGGAGTTACCGGCTCAACGCTGTGGCGTTTCATGTTCGAGACAGCAAGCTTATTCATATATGGCCGCCTCTTTCAATCACTCTCCGGCTTACGTGTGATCTTAACATAGACTCTGGCAACGTAGCAAGGTTCAATCGTCACTGTCAGCGGTGTCGACACCTCTATGCGCAGGAAAAATAAAAGCTGTGTGCACAGGCAGTATTGCGCGCATATCACCTCATACTCATCGCTCTGCCAAATTAATATCATCCAATATGCGCGCAATGCGACATTAGGCACAACGTGGGAAAAGCCGGAGCGTGATGACCATTCTCGCCAACATGTGTATTCTGTATCGAAATCAAACTGTTTGCTCGCGATAGGGCATCAGCACCCCCCAAGTCTGCGGCTGGCTCTGTTCCTATCGTCTGTGTGCGACACGCGGCCTAATGCCACTCCAGCGCGGCTCTTGTAGCGATGAGATTCGGCGGGACGGTGAGGCATAGGAGCCTGTTGCGAAGGACGTTTCCTGCGCATATCGCTCTTGCACGAACATGTTTCGTCAGTTTCGGGCTAAACTCGTCGAAGGGACAGTGGGCAGGACGCGCATGTGAGGCAGGAAACGTAAACCAGCCATGTTCCGGTACAACGAATTCTCGATATAACGAAATTCGATTTTACGGATTTCCCAGCGCAGGCGAATGATTACGTTAAATAATGGAAATCAAGCGGCATGCACTCAGGAGAGAACTCGACGAACTTTCCCCAGACGGACAGAGGAAATGCTTGTTCTGTCCTTCCTCGCTCGGTTCTTTGTCGGCTGTCGGAGCGCAGGGGAGTGATTAGGTGACAAATAGCGATAAAGCGGCATGCGCTAAGGAGAGAACTTGATGAACTTGTTTTGTCTATGCTCGTTGTGTTCGTTGTGGATGGTTGGTGCGTTCGCCACCACACCAATCATCTGGGCGCTGCCTTGGGTCAACGATGTTTTTTTCCTGATCTAACCCATTGCTTCATTAAATCTTCCTAAGCTGGTTCTACCGCATACATGGAGTTTATATTTACTTCAGCACCTAGCTCTCTGATTTTTTTTTATTAGTTACGGAACTGAGCTCGGAGACCTTTACTTACCCTGGAATGTTAACTTACGAAGACTACTCAGCTTGCGCTGAAACAAGCCCGTTAGAGGAACGAAACCTGCAGACCCTTTCACAGTTTCGTCATATTCGAAACGAGCAGCCGGTTCGCCTTTTGGTCTCAGCTGAGCGCGACATGGAAACGAAGTTCGAAAACCCTTATCCGAACTTCTTACTTCGAAGAAATGGGGCTACGAAGTACGAGGTTCTAACTTCGATTTTCGAAGTGACAAGAGCCGAAGTACGAAGTTCGCACTCACTTATGATTTGACAGATCGCATATTTTTAGAGCTTCAGACTTAGTTCGACGTTCGAACTACATTGTATCGTGTATAACGCGTTCGAAATCGCCTAAGAAGTGTCTTAGACGAGAGATTCGAGCCGGCGACCTTTATTCTGTCACGTTGAGCGTTTCATAAACTGAACGCGCGCCGCTGCGCTATAGACGTTAGACATTCCGGTGCACCTACCGAAGCAGAGTCCGGAAGTGACGGTGGCGTCGCCGTGTGGCAGGCGTAACTAAATGCCGTTTTATTTCGACCGCGTGCCTGCGCCATTATGGAGGAAAGGGGGGGGGGGGCACAATGACGCAATTAGGGACGATGCGCGCGTGAGACAATTAGTGCGTGGCTCCTGCAGGTCATGCTGGTGGCGACGAACCCTACAGGCGGGACGGAGGGCTAGCGAGCCTACTCTATACGCAACGCATACTACGTGCACTTGGTACCAGCATATGTGTTTGCTTTTGTCGGTACGTACGTCCGTGCATGTGTTCGTGCTCGTGCGCTCGTGTGTGAGCGTGCGTGTGCCGTATTAACGCAGATTTAACTGCCGTGCAACTGTAGGTGCAGACCTTCTGTGATGAGCATTAAGACAGAGGGATTTCTGCTGTGTTCAGCATCAGCAATCATTATTACCATGACCACCAGAGCCACCCTTGGGGGGGGGTGGGGGGGGGCGAAGGGGGTGATTTATTTCCAACTTTACGCCCAGCGATTTACAGAGAACTGTGCAGTTCTACGCTACGCTACGCTAAACTCTCCACAAGAATAAATTCGCTACGCTACGGCCCTGTATATCAGCACGTATACGTCATGCTAAAACTCTCTAGCTGTATATTCACGCTACGCTAAGTCTCTGTTAGAACATTAACTGCGTGCCTAAATTCTAAAATTCGCTAAGCTAAGGCTCTCTACCAACATGTGCACGTCACGTTAAAACTCTCTAGCCTCACATTTACGCTACGCTAAAACTCTCTTCTAGAATAAATTCCCTACGCTAAGGCTCTCTGTCGTCATGCACATTCCACGCTAAAACTCTCTGTTAGCTCATATACATTATGGTAAAACTCTCCATCAGCATAAAACTGTCTATCAGCATATATACGCTACGCTAAACTCCCCACAAGAATAAATTCGCTACGCTACGGCTGTGCATACCAGCACGTATACGCCACGCTAAAACTCTCCAGCTTCATATTTACGCTACGCTAAAGCTCTCTTCTAGAATAAATTCCCTACGCTAAGGCTCTCTGTCGTCATGCACATTCCACGCTAAAACTCTCTGTTAGCTCATATACATTATGGTAAAACTCTCCATCAGCATAAAACTGTCTATCAGCATATATACGCTACGCTAAACTCCCCACAAGAATAAATTCGCTACGCTACGGCTGTGCATACCAGCACGTATACGCCACGCTAAAACTCTCCAGCTTCACATTTACGCTACGCTAAAACTCTCTTCTAGAATAAATTCCCTACGCTAAGGCTCTCTGTCGTCATGCACATTCCACGCTAAAACTCTCTGTTAGCTCATATACATTATGGTAAAACTCTCCATCAGCATAAAACTGTGTATCAGCATATATACGCTACGCTAAACTCCCCACAAGAATAAATTCGCTACGCTACGGCTGTGCATACCAGCACGTATACGCCACGCTAAAACTCTCCAGCTTCACATTTACGCTGCGATAAAACTCTCTTTTAAAATATTAATTGCGCAGCACCTAATATCGAGTTCATATACGGTACATGTGCGCGCGCGCTGGGAGTTGACGCACGCGGCCGGTGGGCGACTCCCGCCGTTCCCACGACGCCGCGCGAAGTGCGTCGTAGGAGAGGAGCTCCGTTCTCCGCTGTCGCGGGGATTCGAGCGGCGACGGCGGCGCGTCACAGGCGAGCGTGCGCGCGGCAGGCACCTCGGGTAGAAAGAAGCGCGGCTGTTTACCGCAAACCCAAATGCCACGGCCGCGTTTCGTCGAGCGCTAAGCTGCAAGCGCGAAGGATGATACAAGTTATATAAACTGGCGTACTCGTGACTGTGCGCCAGCGTGGGTTGTTGACTGCGTCTAAGTATTACCAAGCGCGGTACGGGGTCTTCTCGAGCGCAGTATAGATTCGAGATTCGGGTGAGTCGGTGTTTGCTTGGGATGGCGTTAACGGAGCGCAAAAAAGCAGTGTCTAGAGTAGGGACAGCGCTGACTCGCGGTTTATTTGTGGCGACGGGAAACGCCCAAAATAAAAGCACGTGTTATTAATGACATACCCGGATATTCTGGACCAGCGCTTTTTCTTTTTTTTTTGGAAGGTAAGTTGTTTGTGAACGCAATGTTTTTTCGCATATCATGACACTACTTCATATAAAAATCAATATGTCCTCGGGACGCTTCTAATTTTCTGATATTTATTGTCAAACACTCACCCCACCGGTTTTCTTTGGTTGTTTTAATAATTACGGGTTACTTGCGCAAGCCAGACTTTAAAAGCAAGATTTTGTTACGCACTGGAAGATTAGACCGTTGCCCTCAATATGTTTATGCGAGTGTCTTGCAATATTCAGCAGTTGCCTCACAATTAAAAGGCATGCCCAAGAAAGCTGGACTTGATGCAACGTAATGTCAGGCGGCCAGGCATTGTTTTTGTTTGCTTTGCCCCGAAGTTGTTTTGCGCTTTTGGCTTCCGGGCAAGCTTTCGGGAAAACAAAAATGCCGATACACTAGTCACACGATGGATGCAACTGCTGTTCGAAAAACACATTTCCAGCGACGATTGACCATCCACTTTGAGCGTCACACAATCAATCAATCAATCAATCAATCAATCAATCAATCAATCAATCAATCAATCAATCAATCAATCAATCAATCAATCAATCAACCAAGCAATCAATCGATTGATCGATCGATTAATGTCGTTATTTCTTCCACAAGAGAAACAAGAGGTCCTAGGAGGGCTCGAAAAGATGGCAAATAAGAAAGAAAGAAAGAATGAATAAAAGAGAAAGAAATGCTGTAGCATTTTGAGCCTAGGCGAACGTGTTCCCACGCTTGCCGCAGCTGTGTGAAATGTACTGGCTCTCCTGTCCGCTGATCTGTCATATACATACTTGCTGCTTGGGACGAGTGTCACTTTTTCACGGCGGCGCCAAACAGAACACTGAAAGAAAGAAACGCCTTCCCATTGTTTTCCAGCGCCGCTCCGTGGAGCGCCTCACGTCCCAATCCGATGCGCGCTCGTTGTTCCAGCTTTGTTTATTCCGTCAGAAATAAAACATAAATAATACCGGAGGTACTGTACAGAAGGCTAGTCAGTAGAAATTAAGGCACACGAAAAGGGGACTGAATGACGCAAGAAAATCTTGGCCCCTGAAAAAAAAGAAAAAATAGCTCACCCTCTTCGCCAGAGGCGGAAAAAAGGAAGTAGCATAATGGGCAAGCCCCGCCGCGGTGGCTCAGTGGTTAGGGCGCTCGACTACTGATCCGGAGTTCCCGGGTTCGAACCCGACCGCGGCGACTGCGTTTTTATGGAGGCAAGACGCTAAGGCGCCCGTGTGCTGTGCGATGTCAGTGCACGTTAAAGATCCCCAGGTGGTCGAAATTATTCCGGAGCCCTCCACTACGGCACCTATTCTTCCTTTCTTCTTCCACTCCCTCCTTTATCCCTTCCCTTACGGCGCGGTTCAGGTGTCCAAAGATATATGAGACAGATACTGCGCCATTTCCTTTCCCCAAAAACCAATTATTATTATTATTATTATTAATGGGCAACAATATTTTCACATGTGAAAGTCTAGGGAGCAGCCATAAAGCATTACGTAGTGGAGGACTACGTAAAGATCCAGATCTAAAGATCGAAGTGGATCTTTGATCTACACTGACATCGCACAGCACACTTGCCTTTTTAATGTAATAGCATTAGGAACCTCATCACGAAACAATGGGTCGTCGGAAGCTAAAATCGCTGGTTCGTTTGGGGAAGTGACGTCACAAGACTGGAGAATTCCCATTGGCTTAAGGGTAATTACGTCACTTCCGATAAAGGCATCAAGAGCTTCTATAGTGCTGTCCCATTGCCAACACACAATGTAATTAGATGTCCCTGTGAATTTTCCTCATTTCGTTTCCATCTAAATGCGGCCGCCGCCGCCGGGATGCGAACCCGCTACCTAGAGCTCAGTCACGCAGTGACGCACACGAAGCACGGGACGACAGACCGATTTCGGTTACTACGATTTCGGTTACTACACCTGATAAGTCCCTATGCGGTCATCGCTGTGAGAAGGAAAAAAAAAGAGTGCGAATTAAAGACGTAGTAAAATAAAAGAAATTAAGTTGGTTCTATGGAGTTTAGTGTCCCAAGGCGACTCAGGTTATGAGGGACGCCGTAGTGGAGGGCTCCGGATAATTTCGACCACCTATAGGGTTCTTTAACCTGCACTGACACCGCACAGTACACGGGACCCTAGAATTTCGCCTCCATCGAAATGGGACCGTCACGGCCAGGATCGAACCTGTTTCTTTCGTGGTGTCTCTACTCCTATAAGACCGGTAGTATAAATAAATAAATAAATAAATAAATAAATAAATAAATAAATAAATAAATAAATAAAATAGGAAGTAGAAACCACACAGGAGCGGCAGAAGAGCATCTGGCGCGTCGGTCGGCGGCTGTTTTGGTTTTCCAGCTTGTTGTTTTTGCCGCTTACATTTTTACGCATAATTTCCTCTACTGGGAACTCTCCTCATGTGAGCCACTCTGATGCTCTGCGCTGCGTTAACTGAGTTATACAATGCAGCGAGGGCGGTGCTACATTGTAACACCTCGCGCTATCCTTGTTTCTCTGTTTCTGCGAAAGAAACAAAGAAAAAAGCGCGCATACGTTCGCGTCCTTCCCGCGACGAGTTTGATGCGCACTCCGTACCTCGTTTACAATGAAGATGTCATTTGGACTGCGCGCGCGACACTTGAGTCTGAATGTCGGCATTTCTATAGGCTAAATGCGTCGGCGACGCATACACGAAGCTTCGCAAAAAAAAAAAAGAGAATAAGAATAACATTAAACCGAAAGAAGGAAAGAATGATCGAATATTAAAAAAAGAAAAACATCGGTTTGTGAGCGGGTTAGTGCCAGGAAATGATTCAAAATGCGTGTTATAGCCTCACGGAAAGCTCTGAAACGTATGCATGGTACCTTATACACCGCTTATGTAATCTACAGGGAACTGCCAAAAGAGGCATATTCGTCTTTTTTTTTTAATAACGTTTGGTCTCCACAATTATGAAGACAGTGCGGATGTGAAAATGCGAGGCTTTACGCTTTCTATCTTTTGGTCGTGGCAGAGAATTGCCTTCTGAGGACGAGAAGTTCAGAAATAAATGCACGAAGGCTTACGTAATTTATCGGGAACTGTCAGAAAAGGGAGATTAATTTTCTGAGACCGCTGAGGCTGGTCGTGATAATGGCAGTGGGGATGGGACAGTAGTTACATTTTATGCTTCTCTCATACCTCTATGGTTCAGAAATTACAAGAATGAGGCCGCAATTGGTATGAGGGTATCAGGTTCTGAAAGGAACACATAATACCATTTTACGCAGTTTACGGAGTACTCTTATGAAAAGCGGATTCATTTTCAATTACCCTTGCGTATGAATATATCTAGTATAGCACTGCGGAGGCCGTGCCGTGAGCTTTCCCGCTTTGTTTCGTTTTCTTTTTTTTTTGTCCCAAAACATCAAGGTAATGTCTATATACTAGCTCAGTTTGCACAAAGCCGTGTACTTAGCCAATCTCTTCAATGGATCGATTACATTTAATGCATTCCACGGCCGTGACTTCCTTACTGAAGGAAAGAAAATGAATATATACGTTTCTGCACATATTCATCTATTGGCAGTGTAAGTGGTTGCGTACATCCACAATATTCGGCCTTGTTGTTTTTCGCCCAGTTTTAAGTGTATAAAAGCACACTAGAGGGGACGACAATCGATGGCTATTGTATACAGCTGTCGCCGTCACTGGGTTGTCCGAAAGGTCGCAGGAGTGGAAGATTTCGGACTGACTCCTTTTTTTTTATTATCATTATTTTGACGCGATTGCGACCACCCTAATCCGTTGGCGAGTACATGGCGCGCCCTTCAACTTAACGCTCGGAACAGTTTATGACGTGGCCGCAAGGGCGTCGTAACGCCGCCTGTGGTTCCCGAATGAGTTTGATGGAACGCACCGCAGTAACGTTGGCTGTCGTCGTCAAAGCCAGCCTTGGCGCGCCCCGTATAACCACAGTGTCGAGCGCCAAAATGATATATCGCCGGAAATGATAGACCGAGATGGCGTGCGTTAACGGAGCCGTAACGTATGACTTGTCGAGGCAATCAGCGAACAAAGAGGTGAAATGAGAAACTCTATCGGCGCAGCGCCCTTGAGCGTATGGATTCTGCTGCGGCCCCGTAACCCTATACGCCAAGCTGACGTAACGTACGGATGACGGCCATTAGGCGATGGGCAACTATATCATCTTACCCGCGCCAGACTAAAGCGCAAGCACCAATCTGATAGTTACGTTTGTTCTGAGGCGTGTGTTCTGTTCGCTTCATCGGGGTAGTCTCAGTGGTTAGCGTCGCAGCCGCGCCCTTAACGAACGCACGTGGGTTGGTAACGACTGTGTTTCGTTTCGACGTTGATCGACTAGGAACGAGCGGAAGGGTTCCTATGCAAGGAACGGCCGAGTCTCGGCGGGAACGTGGAGGGACGGGATATCGCGGGATTGGCTACAGGTGGAACGTTTACCACCTGGTACACAAATGTTTTTGACAAATGCAATCTTGTTCGTAGACTTGCACGTACGAAACTTTTGCGATTAGCGGGCGAGACCGGTCATGCGACGTGCAGTGACCGACATTGTCATGAGGTGAATGAGAGGGGATAATTTTTATTAGTCAGCATAGGCATCTGAAAGAACGAAAAAGCACACCCTCACCCTCTCTTGTGGTGAGAGGGTGACCATACATAAATCACAATGCCGCTACAACTGCATGAACTCCACTAAGGTCATACAATGTCGATCAATCTGTTTCCCTAAGAGTAAGAAAAAAAAAAGAACGCTATCGTAGTCTTAACCGACTCCTTGTATTACACTGCACGATTTCAATCTCCTATAATTTCTTAGACTAATTGAAATCGATTGTGAATTCCCTCCATTCAGTGATTCACTATGCGTTTTCGCGCTTTAATTATCTAAACCATTCAGTTATACTTTGTTAACGCTTTCTCTGCTCCATTCACACGAGCTTACTCGCTCTATTCTGATGACCCGATTTCGTTTCGTTCCCTTACTGATTCCGACTCGCTTCATAGATCTCTTCTGCATTCCCTTCCACGCACTCCATTAAATCTTCATTAACAGCACTCGATTGATTTAATTACTTGCTCGGTACTACCTCAAGGAATTCGCAGCTGAGCACTGTATTCATATATTTTTTGTTACTTTCGCATTGTTTGCTTTTGGCTTCGTCGTGCATGTCACCAGCTGACCTGTTCTTCCGACTTGATGTAAGCGCACCAAGAAGTGCTAAGCACAAGCACACTGCTTGCTTCTCTATGCACGGGAGAAATATTCATACGACGGTTACCACTCTGCAAGGCGAGATTCGGCGCAAGCTTTTTTCAGTGGTGAACATTATATTAGGCATTACTAGTTGTCTTCTTCTCTGGTAGATTACGCATGAGTTCATTATGCAGCCACTAGTGACGTCACTGCAATCGAACCACTGAGTGTGGCGCATATCGGTGACGTCTTGCATGACGTCACTACATGCTCACCAATTAAGCGCGGCGCAGTGTTACGCCTACGCCGCAGGCGTAGTGAAATCGTAGTCGGATTATGATACGGAGCCCTCCACTACGGCACGACTTTCTTCTATTCTTCTCCGAGTCCCTCCTTTATCCCTTCCCTTACGGCGCGGTTCAGGTGTCCAGCGGTTTGTGAGACAGATACTGCGCCATTTCCTCTCCCCAATAGCCAATTCAATTCAATTCAAATGTGACGGTAGGCACGTGGGCGCGTTGCATATCTTAGCATGAGCGACTGAAAGGCTGACTCGGAAGTCGATACTCGCTTGCTTGTTTCAATGATAAGTTATGCAAGTACAGCATCTTAATGTGAAATTTGAAATGTGGAAGTAACCTCGAGGGGTAAAAATGAGGCTTCCATTGAAGTGACATCGGCCGAGTGAGTAAGGAAAGTGTTCGGAAGTGGGTCAAAATTCAATAAATTTAGTCAGTGTGTCGGTTAATGCAGCGGACACTTATACCCCTGTCACACTAGCAAATTTAATGTCATTCGTTTCGAATGGCATTCGCACCTAATGCGATTAATATGCTGCTACACGGGAAAATTTAATGTCATTAGGTTCGAATGACATTCGCTATCGAATGAGTTCACGAAACTCATTCGCATTCGATGTCAAACCGAATGTGTAATCTGGACACTATACGCGCAGCAGAAATAAGCGACGCGAAAAAATAGTGTGCGCACTGTCAAAGTTAGAAATTGTATTTATTTAGTTCTGCTAAAAAATGTTAATTTTGGTGCGAACTTCTTCACATTTGTAGCTGTCGTGGATGGCTATTACTCTCGGTCCCAGCAGCAGCCAACGGCAGCAGCCGACCGTGAAGCAGGGCCTTTCCCGCGACCGCCGATCATTTTGGGTTGCGTGTTTCTTGCTGGTTTGCGTGTAACATGTTCCTTTAGCTTGGAAGTGCTTAAAGATGTCACTGAGCACTTCACCTTTTGGAAGTCATTTCCACGCTCCACGCGCCGCCATGTCAGCCATTTTGTTTGTTTACATTTTTCGGATTTATGGTTGAGTTTGTACTTGGCTTGGCTTTTGATGGCTGAAGTGCCGCAGAATGGCCAGAAATAATATTTTAAGCTCATGATATTGCACAGAAATGTTCTCACCCGCGTTTAAAACTCTACACAACAATTTGTAACATATTTTATGCGCGTCTATGTGTTTGAATTGTACTATTTTTTTTTCACTGATCGTCACTGCCATTATTTCGAATGACATTATTTTTTACCGTGTAGCACCGAAAGACACCGAATGACATTCGAGGCATGGAATGACATTCGATTGGAATGACATTAAATTTGCTAGTGTGGCAGGGGTATTACACACCTGTACGGTACGCACGGGTGCCGAATGTCATGGGAATAGATTACCCAGAGAAAAAAAAACACAACATACTTAGAAAGCAACATGCTTCTGACATCAAGAGAGTTATCTTGGTATGCTAATGGGATGCTTCGTTTCAATGACTTTGTTTGCTTATTTATTTGTGCGTTTTGTATTGCTTTTTTTCTGTATTTCTGCTCGCATTTTCCGGGTCAATGTCATGAGGTGCATATCGACAGAGAACCGAGAAATCAGGCGCACGATACCGAGGAACCTAATTCTCCGCCCCTACTCACGACAAAGCGGACCAAATCGATTTTTTTTCATTCATTCATTCATTCATTCATTCATTCATTCATTCATTCATTCATTCATTCATTCATTCATTCATTCATTCAATTTTCTTCTTGGAACTCGAAAAGCCACGAAAAGAAGACCAACAGAGATTAGAGAGCCTCGAGGAAACCACAACATAAAAGAATGCATGTTTTTCGCTCCTACATTGTGAGTAATCGTTGACTGAACACGCTGATAAAGAGTTTCCTTTTTTTTTTTCATACCGATTCCGCTTACACCTGAATACGTGTCTTCATCTTTATTCCCGTATAGCCTGAACAATCTTTAATCAGCTCGCTCGGCCAGTCCGCCCTCTCGCTATGTGGGGCCCGCTGCATATCTCGGCGTCCGCCACTGCGTAGTTCCCGTTTCCGGCCTCACAGTTTGCAGCGTATCGCCAGTCTTCTTGGCGCTGACTTTCCTGCGTGATCTGCGTTGCACATCGGGACAACCGCGCATATCTCAGCGTGCGCCAGCCCTCGGGCACTGAAGACGGACCGGGCGAGTTTACACCGCTCTCGCCTTATTTCCCGCGATAAGCAGCAAAGCAAATGCTCGGCACGCGGGCCTTTTTTTTTTCTTTTTATGCCCGGGAACGGACCTCCTACGGAGATGTAGTACCTCGGTATGCAGACACTGTTGGAAACTTTCACATGTTTCCGTCCCTCTGGAGAGGTTTGACCCCGGCGATTTACCCCAAGATGAAGGAACTATGGAACAAAGTGGCTAAAATAGGCCATGGCTTATAGTTAAAGCACGCGGAGAAAGCCACGTGTATAAATTTGCATCCTTCGATTTTCCCCTTCTTCTTTTTTTTCTCTTTCTACTTCTCATCTCTCTTCTCTCTCTCTAGACTTGGCTTGGCTTATGGTTTGGCTTGCCTTAGCTTGGAGCCGATCCGTTTGGGCGACAAGCCTTGGCACGCCAAGCCGAGGAAAAACAGCTACAATTATAACTGGCTTCATTTGACGACTCTCTCCTGAAAAGAAAAAAGAGAGATAAAGCTCGTATGGTATGGTATAGTATGGTATTTTATGGTATGGTATGGCACGGTATGCAGTGGCGTAGCCATAAATTTTGTTCGGGGCGGGGGGGGGGGGGGGGGGGGGGAAGAGGGGGGGGGGGAGGGCTTATGTTTCAGCGCGGCCTCCTCATAAAATTTGAGGAAGGATCAAACACAACAATAATAACTGCATTGCCATTGACAATGCCATTGTGTATTAGATAACGCTACGCACTGTCTAGACAAGTGAAATATGTATTTTTTTAGATAAAAGAATGTATTCGTATGTCTTAAAAATTGTGGCAGACTTGATTACTAAACACAAACTGAGCAGGGGACAAGACACAGGAGAGAAGCGAACAGGACGAGCTCGTCCTGTTTGCTTCTCTTCTGTGTCTTATCCCCTGCTCAGTTTTATGTCTTGTAATCATGTCATATCAACTAGCCCCTTATCGTTCACTCGTGCCAATGCTTCCATGTTTTTGCGTATTTAATAAGTAAAGAAAATATCACAGGAAGTCTAGGACTATATCGGTCCGGAACCAGCAAAGCAGTGCATGACGCTGATGTTAAAAACGTAATGGCCGTGAAATTAGCAAGTAGAGTACAAATATTTTAATGAATGTTTGTCGTTCAAGAACCTTTGCATTTTTGAACATATCCAACGGCCAGGGAAAAATCTCAATGACGCTGTCATTCGCTCCAGTGTACTGCGCAGCAGCAGCTGTCACCGGTCATGTATTGTAATTGCACCGAAATTGTAGTCACAACAGCGAGCCATCGAAAGGCCCTTGAAAGTTTGTGCTAGGATGGGGCCCCTTCCGTTACATGATTCCAGGCGCATGGGAGTTGCCACGAAATCCAACCCGAGTTAGCAATGTTCGCGCCAAAATATATTTTCTAGTCTGAAAAAGACACTGTAGGTGATAAAATTCAGAATCACTTCCGGCGCTAGTGGTTGTTTTCGTCAGCGATGCGCGACAGTTGGAAAAAATTTGGGGGAGGGGGGAGGCTGAAGTCCTATAAGCCTCCCCCCCCCCCCCCGGCTATGCCCCGGAGGGTATGGTATGGTAATGGTTTTGTATGGGTGGTATGGTATGACACGGCATGGTGTGGTATGGTGCAGCATACTACGGTATGGTATCGTGCGGTGTATAGTACGGTATGGTTTGGTTTGTGGGGCTACCATCCCGAAGCTACTCAGGCAGTGAGGGGTGCCGCAGTGGAGGGTTCCGGAATTGCTATTCTGGCCGTCGTGGCCAGGACCAGGAATTGTAGATTCACGCGTGTTTCGGCGAGTGCAGTAGCTACAAAAAATCACCATACGACTCGCCCGTAAAATCCCATCTGTTGCTGTCCTCTGTATAGAGATGGCCCATAAACTCCATCAGTGTTATCTTCTTCGCCTACCATCTCCATTCAATGCAATTCAATTTATTTGCCATCATGGTACGAATGACGACGGAGGCCCGGATTAAAAGCTGTGGTTCGACAGCTTGACAAGGCCACGGGCCACCATCTCTTCTTCATCATCTTATTATTCGAAGCTCACTTGGAGAAAATGAATGACCTATCCTAAGGCCTATACGCCACACCCGTGGCCATACATGCAGTGTTCGCTTTGAAAGACATAGGTGGTCTCTATTTTTGTTAAAGTGAACACTTAACTGCATTATTATATATATATATTTTTGTGAGAACGTGTCTGCTGGCATATATTTAGTATTATTTACAAATATAGGTACTTACTGGATTCTCGAAGGAAGTCCAGTAACATCCGGTGGTGCGGTCCAAATATCCATTCTACTGCATCCGGTGGACGGCCTGAGGGCGGTCCGCACCGGAGCAGATGTTTCTGCCCAATGCATTATTACCCAGGTGAGGAGAGCGGTGCCGACGCAACGACTCAAGCCATAGAATGCATTCCTGCATTAAAACTTACCTGCCTAGACTTTGCCGACAAGGAGAATTTCTAAGAGTACACAGTGGAGAAATACCGCCTGAAGTAACAGCAGAGTTGCTGATGTTGCTTGCCCAATTTATTGTAAAACGGTTGATGTGAGCTTACGCGCCAGCTGCCTATGGCGCAGGGTTGCTATTTACGCCGGAATACCGCCGCTACGACTTACCCTAATGTATATACATTCATAAAAAACTCAGATCTTTATGTGTTTGCTTATTCTCCTCACGCGACTCGTTTGGTTAGGACTTCGTTATGTCAATAATAATAATAATTGGTTTTTGGGGAAAGAAAATCGCGCAGTATCTGTTTCATATATCGTTGGACACCTGAACCAAGCCGTAAGGGAAGGGATAAAGGAGGGAGTGAAAAAAGAAAGTAAGAAAGGTGCCGTAGTGGAGGGCTCCGGAATAACTTCGACCACCTGGGGATCTTTAACGTGCACTGACATCGCACGGCGCACGGGCGCCTTAGCGTTTTTCCTCCCTAAAAACGCAGCCGCCGCGGTCGGGTTCGAACCCGGGAACTCCGGATCAGTAGCCGAACGCGCTAACCACTGAGCCACCGCGGCGGGTTATTTGCTGGTCCCATTCGCTGCCTGTAAAACGGCTTGATGCGAGGGCCATACCTTGAACCCGCAACCGCTAATTTGTTTTTCTCAGCACCGCGGCTTCACACGTGCGGCTGTGGTCACGTTCTCGCGCACACTGCCTTACACGTGTAGGGCCATCAGTCTGTCGCATAAGCAATCAACGAGCTCGGGTTTCGCCACTCAAAGAAGAAAAGCCAGGCGAAGCCGCTCCGATGGCTCGTAACAGGGGACATACGCAATGAGCGCACCAAAGCTGGAACCGCACTTGCGTAATCTCTTTTTTGTTCTTTACGCCAAGCCTTCGGGCATGTTTCAGGCGTTTGTTGAGCAGCTTTAGTTGCCAGTCGAAAGTAATCAACGTGACGTCATCGTTGCCTTTCCTCGGGCCGATCGGTTCGCTTTGCGACACTTGTAGCGGAGGCGAGCGATTGATGGTGTCATCAGAATTGCAAACATGCAATTAACTCGTTGGTCGCATGTATCACCCTTTTGTGCCACTCGCGGTGATGAATTACATGTGCTTCTGTTGCCTATACGCAGCTGTTAGGGAAACTTTTTCGATCGCTCTGTCAGTATTTTGTTTCTCTTAATCGGACCTCGCTTTTAGAACTTTAATCATTTTTACTTTGCAGTTAGCGTACTGAATAACGTCGATCGATTCATGCCCAACGGTTCTCTCGGCATTTCGGTATTTGTTTCTCGCATCGATTTTGTGCCTGTCACGCGGAACTCGCTCCGTGTCTCCAGTAAGCATGTGCCGAGAGCAAATTATTCCTCGTGATGATATATCTTCGTGTCGCAGACATTTAAGTTCATCGCTGCCCCGTTAATGTCATCCTATAGGGTTAGTTCGAAAACATCGTTCACGAACCAATAAAGAAAAACAGCTGACGTCACATAGTGCCTTAAATTCTTTATTTTAATTTTTTTTAATGTTGTTCGTTGAGTTAACTTACTGATGGAAACCACTGAACAGCTCTAACAGACATGGACGCGCGAGAAGAACACAAACACGTGCGCTGCGTTTGTGTTCTTCTGTTCCGTCCTGTCAGCGCTGTTCAGTCATTTCCATCGACATGCACCAACCAGCCCGACTAAGCCCTCTTATTGAGTTCACTTACTGTCTGTCCTGTCAAGCAAAGAATTCATGATGAAAAATGAACAAAATTCCATGCATTGATATTCAATTCCACGAATTAACTTTGGAATAATTGTTCCCGATACAGAAATACCAGACAATGGTCAATCTCATCTCGCTTAACTGTAGCGCATTCGTTAGGCACTGGCGGGCGTGTGAGAGTTCTTCGAAACGGCACGTATTCGCTCATACTCGACATATAAACACTCGTCAGCGTCAACAATAAGTTGGACTCATAACCGCAATCACTTATAGACACCAGATGCTGCGAAAACCATCTCACGAGAGAGCGTTTTTGTGAACGATACTTTTTTTCATATTTACTTCCTCATAATTTCTTCTTATTTCCTTATGGACTGCGTGGGTGTATGATTGCTATTGTCTTTTGCCTTCGGCAATGCTCCGCGAAGCGCGAGGGCCACGCGTTGCCGTGTTCCCTCTAAGTCTGACGCATATTGTACGCCCGACCAGTTCTTTAACAGTATAACGCGAGCGTCGAACACACGGTCGTAGAGCGCTCTCTCTGACGAAACGGAGCGGCGAAACGGGCTACAAATAGCGAGAACTTTGTGCGCATGCGCGCACTGTCGCCCGTTTCGCCGACTCTATTCGTCACAGGCCGCTGCACAGCCGCTTGCTCGATGTTTTCATGACGCAGTTTAAGAATTGTCCGGATGTGCGAACCAGCCCAAATATCCACCAGCTGAATGTACGTTCGAAAAAAAAAAACAGTCTCAGAAGAAGGACAACATCAGGAACGCCTTTATTTGTTTTTTCCCATTTATTTGTTCAGTACTGCTGACCCTATAAAGGGCAAACAGCGTGGATGAAAAAGCGAACAAAACACAAATAAATGAAGTTTCATGACATTCTGACTCAGAAAGCCGTAAAGATTTTATTCAGTCAGTTACTGTGCGACGGATCCAAGCAGAAAAACTTCGATAAATCCGCCCGCATAAAATATCGTGTTGACGAACTAGGTTAATGGTGGCGAGCATGCGTCGACGCTATAGAGTCAGGGTGAAGGGTCAATTGATAGATGTCGATTCTACAACAAGAAAATATATTGAAAAAGTATACTTTCTCTCAGCTGTTCGAGGCGCTGAATATTATTAAAACGCATTATTATAGAACACGAGTCATACAGATACTTTTTCGAGTAAATAAGGCTTTCAGCTTTCTTCTGTCCACTGTCAGGATTGATAACATTAAAAAGTATAAACAGTCCCCGATCAACGCATTCATATTCAAGCTTTGGCCTAGTTAGTGGATAGTAAGTAGTCACTTTTACGCCAGGGGGATGGCTGGGTGATTTTTAAATGTCTCCAACACACAGTTTACGGAACCTGGAAGGGCAGATGCCCTGCGCGAATTCTAACACGAGATGTTAGTGGATGTGGCAACCGAGTACTTATATTTAGCTTCTTCCTGCAGCGGTGCTAATCTATCCCACGCAGAAGTAGACTTCCCCCTTTCCACGACAACGATCGGACAGGCACAAGGGATACCCAAGTACAAGCGATTCATGATTCCGAGTGGCGCGTATATTCAGAGTGATAACCAACTCGACCCCAGTTATAGCCTTACCGGGTATCTAGACACTTCCATTTATGCCCTAAAGAATGGATGAATTAGATTAAAGTTTCGGCACAGCCGGCTTTCATTGTTTTTGTTTTTTTGCGGGGCGGGGGAAGGAAATGGTGCAGTATATGTCTCATATATCGTTGGACACCTGAACCGCGACGTAAGGGAAGGGATAAAGGAGGTAGTGAAAGAAGAAAGGAAGAGGTGCCGTAGTGGAGGGCTCCGGAATAATTTCGGCCACCTGGTGATCTTTAACGTCCACTGACATCGCACAGCACACGGGCGCCTTAGCGTTTTGCCTCCACAAAAACGCAGCCGCCGCGGTCGGGTTCGAACCCGGGAATTCCGGATCAGTAGCCGAGCGCCCTAACCACTGAGCCACCGCGGCGGGTCCGGTTTTCATTTATTCGTCATTTCCGCCATAATGCAGCGTGTGCCGACGACAGCGTGTCCAGGAAGCGAACTCACGACCTGGCCGCTTCGTCGTTAAAGCGAGAGCCAGGAAAGAGAAGTAGCTGAAGCGCCGCCCTTTCAGCGGAAGCGGCGACCCAACAACTGTGACGTGTACGAAGACTAGAAGAGTAGACAGCTGGACAGCAAGTAAGGAGTGGAAAGAAACAGAGAGAAAGAGAGAGAGAGAGATGGACGGAAGCGGCAAGGGTTTCGTTTCCAGCGTGAAACGGAGACCAGTGATAAGAGAGAGAAGGGGAGGGGGGGGGGGGGGGAAGGGCCCAGGAAGGCGGTGTCCGCACACCGCCACCATCCTAGCCGCTGCTCTTGGAGCGCCGATCGCAGCGTCTGTTCGTTCTCGCGCGACCGCATAATAATAAAGCTGCACACATCTGCAGACGCTTGTATTGCGCAAGTACTTTTTTTTTTTCATAAATGACAGCGCGGACAGTAGCACCGGCTTTCGCTCCATGACATAAGCGTCGCTCCCGTCCGCAGAACGCGGATAATCAACAAAGAAAAATAAACGAAATGGAAATAAACAAAAACAAGAGATTGAAGAAAGTAGCTTGGCATAGAATACAAAGGGTATGAGTGGGAAAGGGCTTGAAAGACGTCGCTGCTCACAGCATACGCAGAGTTTGCACCGAGCTACAAAGATGGATAAATGAAATGGAAATTAAAATAAAAAAGTGGGACGGAAAAACACACTGAATACACGACGAGGGAAGGGAAAATTGAGAATAATAATAATAATAATAATAATAATAATAATAATAATAATAATAATAATAATAATAATAATAATAATAATAATAATAATTGGTCTGGGGGAAAGGAAATGTCGCGTTATCTGTCTCATATATCGTTGGACACCTGAACCGCGCCGTAAGGGTAGGGATAAAGGAGGGAGTGAAAGAAGAAAGGAAGAAAGAGATGCCGTAGTGGAGGGTTCCGGATCAATTTCGACCACCTAGGGATCTTATGCATAGAACTAAGGGTGGTGGCACAAAGGCTGGGTATAGGGCTGCCACCTACCTATATGCGTACCTATATGCGTCTGTGCCAGAATTATGGTACATCTGGCGCGCGTGCGCACACACACACACACACACACACACACACACACACACACACACACACACACACACACACACACACACACACACACACACACACACACACACACACACACACACACACACACACACACACACACACACACACACACACACACACACACACACACACACACACACACACACACACACACACACACACACACACACACACACACACACACACACACACACACACACACACACACACACACACACACACACACACACACACACACACACACACACACACACACACACACACACACACACACACACACACACACTAACAAAAATAGATCAAACAGAACTTGCTACCCCGTGGAGGCCACGGAACAATCACCGTCGACTGGATAATCAAGCAAAGACAGAATATACCGTTTCCTTTCCCTCGTCGTGTGTATTCAGTCTGCTTTTCCGCCCCACTTTTTTTTGGCGCGCCAGAATCCTGTTCCAAGACTGGGCTGCAGCAGTCCTCGCGCTCGCCACAACCACGAGACATTCACGAAAAGTTCGCATGCACATAGTACTAACTAACGCCTTTGTGAACCCGGCTTCCACGGTTATCGGACGCTGCCTGTCGCCTTCTAACTTGCACGGTGTTCAATATTTTTTTCTTCTTTGAGGCGATATTATCGTAGCGCAGCCTTCGTCTCTCAAACGCATTCACCCGTGCGCTCTTTCTGTTAGTCAAAAGCAACAAGGGGGACACGCTGTTCGTATACAGCAAGCAGAATAAGAAGAAGCAGGAAAGGCGGGGGGTAAGGGGCGGAAGAGGAGTTGCTACACGGTCTAGAAACGCCAAACGGAAGCCAAGCCTCGCTCAGAGAGATCACGGTGCCGCGACGTGCGGTGAAAGTGATTGCTACGTTCGCTCGCGGGCACTTGGTTCGCGCATTGACGACCGGACGGAAGCCGATATCTTCCGTCGGTCAGCGAGCCCTACACCGGTGCCGTGTCGTTTCATCCTCCGAGGCAGGCTTCAATCGCAGCAGTGACGAGGCCGTGGAAAACAATCGCCCCCTCTATTGGTGGTCAACCGAACTGATTTGGGGGTGCCTGTGCGCCATCGTTCGACGTAAATCATTCGTGCTCGACTTTTTTTTTGTTAGTGACGAGCCAGTCCTGCGTTTGGCGAGTTGAGGAGTGAGATCGAGAGTTAAAAAAAAAAAGTGCAGTACTTACGCAGACGGAAGGCAGCTGACGAGCAAATAACCCTCCAACCCATTTCTCCCCTGCTATCATCTTACTCTTTACTGTACAACGTAGATTTAGGTCTCGATAAAACGGCGATCCACCGCCTTGCCACGTGTCTCATCAGTCTCCTTAGGGTCGACAGCCAGGAGATAAGCACAGTGACGTAGTTTATGTGGTCACCTAATGAACGCATACACAAACCTTTTAGGCACGATTGCGTGATCGTCCAGTGCACGTTCCGTGCACTGACTTACGCGCTGGGAAGGCTGGCGTTTTGTTTTTCGGTTCAACCCAGAGCTTGGCTCTCCTGTGCGGGCCACAAGGAAGTAAGAGATGAATTATCTCAGATAATAAATGATAGCCGTGCCGAGGCGGGCATCCGTTGCACGAGTGTGCACTGACGGAAGACGTCCCGAACATCTCCTCGACGTGAAAGCGCAGCAACTGTTTACGGACGCGGGTTAAAGGCAATGACCGTGACGTCACAGCTCTCGGCTGGCAATGCGACGGCCGGGACGACGACGCCGAATAAGAGGGGCGGGCGGTGTCGTCACAGAGAGGCAGTTGAGCGTGTTGGACGTCCGGGGTCAAAGGTCAGCTGGCTGAGCAACGATCTGGGCCACCCTTATGCGAGCCAGCGAACCACCCGGAAATGACCCGTGGCCCCCGATTAGGTGGCGAAAGTGATCCACTTGTTCGAGTCACTCCTCCTGCTGCCACTGCGGGCGAGGCGTTCTAGTCGAGGCGCTGCTTACGCCCCCCCCCCCCCTAATTCTTTGTATTAGGCATAGCCAGTTACCCCAGATCGGCTACTGATCCGGAGCTCCCGGGTTCGAACCCGACCGCGGCGGCTGCGTTTTTATGGAGGCAAAACGCTAAGGCGCCCGTGTGCTGTGCGATGTCAGTGCACGTGGACGATCAACAGGTGGTCGAAATTATTCCGGAGCCCTCCACTATGGCACCTCTTTCTTCCTTTCTTCTTTCACTCCCTCCTTTATCCCTTCCCTTGCGGCGTGGTTCAGGTGTCCAACTATATATGAGACATACTGCGCCATTTCCTTTCCCTCAAAACCTATTATCATTATTATTATTATTATTATTATTATTATTATTATTATTATTATTATTATTATTATTATTATTATTATTATTATTATTATTATTCCAGAAATATACCTCCTTAAATGCGTTATATTCCTTACTATAGGACGCGGTACATGTCCTCACCAGACATTTAAAGCGGCATTATATATCTGGGTACCTCGAGGATTATAATCCTGCGACGGTCAGAGGGGAGGGAGGGATGATGCGATGTTGCTAATATGGCAGTGGACGAGAATTATGGCAGTGCGAAAATGCTGGGGGTTGTTCACTCCCTTTGCATCCAGCTAGAAAGAACAGAGTGGAGTTTCTTAGCTGCTTACACGGCCGGTCGCCGCTACATTTAGGACACAGCTGCACCGAAAGTATTGACCGTCTCTATTCCCTGCTCCTTACTCGCAAAGAAACATTTCTAACGCCTTTTTTTTTTCAACCAAACCAGTGGTCGGAACGGCTCGAAAGTGATTGTAATTCAATTTATAAAGTGTTTCTGAGTGCAATTTTACCATTTATGTGCATGTGAGACACGCGTATGGCTTGCCGCCTGTAAAGGGTTAAATGCACAATTTTCACGTGAAACGGCAGAGGTGTTAGAGGCTTCTTTTTTCTAGTTGAATATCCTGGAGAGAGTCGTGTTGCTCTTTATGCGACCCGTAAGTGTCGCTTGAACCCGTCTTTTTATAAATGTCAGCAGAGACGCAGCAGCAAAACAATATAAGTCTTTAAGCCCAGGCTGCTATTCCCGAATCCTATAAGCATATTTTTTCCGAACTTTCATAACGTCTTCCCTCGCGAACACGTGGCTGACATCGAACTGTGAGCGCGAGCTTATTTGAGGGCGAAATAGGCAAGGCAAGTGGACAAATATAGACTGTGCTAAAGTTCACCGCTTAGGATACTAGATGTTTTCCAGCGACGAACTGCGGAGGATTTTTGAGCGAAAAAATTCCTCAGGTATTTTCAGTACTTACGCAACGCACTCAGTACGCTGGTAGATGGCGAGCTGATGGGAAGCAAAGGTTCGGCGAGGCTTTTGAAAACTGATACTAACACCGTGTAACATGTCCTCTCTTTTTTTGCTTTTTTATTGAACGAAATACAGCGGGCGAAGCAATGCCAAGATCGAGCCGCGTCGGACGCGATCAAAATAACGCAAGAACCTCGAGCTGTGCGCGAAAGCTAATTTAAGAGCGGAAGTTAATTATCAAAGCAACGTATGACGAGCCTCAGTACTTGCGTTATAATACAGATTGTATGCTTATCAAAAAAAATGTATATAGACTTTCTATAGACTTCTTAGACTCCGTCGCCTTCCTATAGACATTTCCTTTTGTTTATTCGCAGTCTGCTGACTGCCTATAGAAAAATGTCTACTGAAATTGTGTGCTCATGAATCTATAGATTATATACACACTGTCTATGGGATTTGTATGTTATACACTAGTCTACAGGATTTGTCTGCAAAATGTTTGTAGACTTTACCGACATGTCAATGGACAGTGCATAGACTGTCTCTAAAGACATTGTTGTAAAGGATACGCTTCCTTACACACGGTCAGCATTTGGTCATCCCAATAACGTTCATCCCGTGCTTCCCTGTGTTGCAAAAGCATTGCCCTGCGCCAGCATTTTTGCGTAAATGTTTACACGTCTCACCTGTGTTTCTTCCCCGGTACATTTAGTTGCAGACAACCGCGTTTCTCTTTGGGAACAACACTAAACAGTAAGAAACACACTGTTCAGGCTGGCACGTGAACGAGAAATGCGACGGTGAAGGCTGAGAAATGGAAATTTCTTCTCATTTTCTGCGCCAGTAATGGCTTGCCCGCATAAGTAGATTTACTCGAATCTGTTACGTCATACAAGTGCCCAGGTGCTCACATCGCCTCTAACCTTAACTCGACCACATGTGCAGAGAATATTAACGGTAATCACCAGGCCGATGCGGCCGCGCGTTCTGCTCACAACGACGGACTTCCAGTGAGGATCCCAATATCGGGACCTGACGCTGCGTGTGGGCTTCGCCCTTTGGCGCTGGAGCTCACACTTTCAGCGTGGAACACGGGAGAGTTTTGCAACCTCCGCCTCAAGGCACTGGACCCTGAACTGCGCCTTCGTATCCCACATAACTTAGAACGTCGCGACGCAACACTGTTATGGCGTTTATGGATCGGTATTGCTTTTACCAACCACTGTGCTTTCCGGATGGGGATGGCCGACAGCCCTGCCTGTGAAAGCAGCGGTTGTGAGGAGACCATCGCTCATCTTCTCTGTGAGTGCCCTGCATTTGCGAGTGCAAGGCATACACTGTGTTGTGCCCTGGACCGCCTCGATCCTCGCCCATTAACAGAGCAAAAGATCCTCGGTCCGTGGCCACAGCAGTCGACTGCCCTCAAGGCATACAAGGCACTCTTTGCCTACTTGAGAGCGACTGGATTGAGTGACAAATTGTGACAGCGTTGTGCGTGCGTGTGTTATGCCTTTTTTCCCTTCTCTCTTCCTCCTTTTAGTCCCCTAATCCCTCTTCCCCAGTGCAGGGTAGCCAACCGGAACCCCTTTCTGGTTAACATCCCTGCCTTTCCCTCCTCCTATTTATCTATCTATCTATCTGTGCAGAGAGTATGCAGAAAATCACACGTTGAGTACGTGTAACGTCACTTTCATCGCAGCACCTCTTAGCATCGAGCTTCTTTGTAGTACTACACTCGTTTGCACCCGGAGGCGGAGCGTATTCGTCACTAATCTGGAAACCCTTTCCTATAACTTTTATTTACCAATTATAAATGATCCAGGACAAATGAACACGCTCCATTGATTCGATAAGCTTTAATCGAACGCAGGTACCGCGACTTATAGTGGGGTGTTTACGATCTGATATTCTAGCATTAAGCTCTGGCATATTTCTGGTTCTATGAGATTGCAACTTGATCTATTCCATTAATAGTGTAGCCTTCCCAAAAACACAATGGAATACGCGTCTGTACCTATAAATATCCATTACAGGTTGCGGCTTGGGCATAAAAGAAAATAGGATGCAACACGAAACGCAGCTAGCGTTATTTTACGAATTAGTTTTGTTTCGTATTTTTACTGGTGAACACTAACCTCTGTAAGCCACTCGGATTACTGCAGTACGTTGAGCCTGACACATTTTTTGGTGTCTAGAATATTCGCGTATTGCGCGTCTGTTGCAACGACGATGCTATTTCGGCATAGAGACAGATTGCGTCAACCATGCGATGTCCTGCACATAACCTACACCGTAGTCTGTACAAATGTTAATACTTTTGTTCTGTGCTCGCAAAGGAACATTGAATCCTCTTGACATTACACCGACATTTCCCAACTTTTTGCTCGAAGTAGTGTGACAGTTGCGCGAGTCACACAAAGCATGCTGCTAGATCATTAGCTGCAAAAGCCAAAGTTCCTTCCTAAGCAAGCTATAATTTCAAGTGTTTACAGCTGTACAACAAGAGAAGATTAAGTGATACTGTAGAGGCTTGGGCAAGTTGGTGTGACATGGTTTTTCAGCACCGCAAGGGACAAAGGACGTGACAAGTGCACAGACACGGCGCTGACTGTCTGTGCACTTGTCATGTCCTTTGTCCCCTGCGCTACTGAAAAACCAAGATAAAGTGATCATGAGTTTAGTTATTCAGCCGCTGCATGCGCTTAATGCATGTGCGTAATTTTATAGAGCTCAGATGATCAAAAAATAAAGCCACATTTTCTAACATTAAGTATGGTTTAGTGATTTAACCCATGTTTTCATTAGAGAGTTTTAGCGAAGCGTATGGCGCCATTGCCATCGTCTACCCTGTAGCGCGAACTGGCAATGCGAATCGCCCGACGTGCACGCGGTAGGAGGTAAGTGGTTGCAATGCCACCATATGCTATGCTAAAACCCTCTAACGTCTAGGCATTAGAGAGTCAGGCATATAGCGTCATGATAGAGATGTTGAAAGCAGTTACATATAAGCTTCCATGTATCCCGCGAACGGTTGTCTGGGAACTGAAAGAGCGAAAAAAAAGTTAAAAATAGAAAGAAAAGATAAAAAAGCAAAAAGGTATATGCTTTAAAAACCGCCCCCAAAAAAGGTAGCAACCTCGAAGGCAAAAAAAAAAGTGTTCTTAGGTAATGGACGCAACACGTGGCGCAGAAATGAAACACGAAGAATGCGAACATAAAGGCGACCAGGCAGAAGACAGAGAAACAGAAAAAAAAAAACGAAATAACGAAACTATAGCAGCAAATCTCGTGGCAACATCCATCGCTGAAAGAAGCTCTCACCGAGCCTTACAAAAGCTTCAGACCAGTGATGCGACGCGTCGCAACGGCACGATGTGTCAATCCTCGATCTCGAAAAAGTCTCAAGAATGTTGATTTCTTTTCCCCTTTGGCGGCGACTACTGCTTTATAAGCAGTCAATTTTGCGCAATTCCGCCTCAAATGTTTACCCGATGCCCCATAAGCGTCTCAGCGACATCACCCTGACAATGAAATATATCGCTTTCCGCCAACGGCGCAGAAATGTGAGAGTGTGTTGCAACCAAAAGCCCAACTGTGAATCGGCCTGAATATCGGGTTGCTTTCCTTCCCTTTATTTTTTATTCATTTTTTTTTTCAAATCCACTCTTGTAACCCGATGAAAGTGGTGAGCAAGCCGGGCTTCTTGGCATGCAGCAGGAATCTCCAGAGCAGAGTTAGATAGCGTCCAAGAAAGTGCTGAATTATACTTTCCTAGACAACGCAGAGTCCGCGGCACCTTTGTGAATCACTTCCGATGATGGCGTGTACTATACACGGGCACTCGAAGGAGTGCTCTTCTAACAGGCCCGCCGTGCGCGGCTCCTTTCAAGGAGAACGACTTCTGGCAATGCTATATATACAAGCGGCGCAGCGCGCCTCTCTCAGAGAGCGAATTTATTGCCACCTCGAGCGCAAAACTTCAAGGCGCCCGCAGAAATGGCCTTTTCTCGCATATCCTTTTCGGTTTCAAATGTATCTCATCCTCTTCGTTTTTTTTTTATCTCCTCTTGCCTCCTCTTTTCCTAATTCCGAATTCTGGGTGTTATAGCGACGGTTTTTTTTTTTTTCGCTCCGTGTTAAACAACGCCGGTGAACTTCAAAGCCACTTTCTATCTCTCTGACCGAGCCTAATGGTGCGCGGAATAAAATGAAGCCGAATGAAGGGAAAAGAAATCGTCCGGGGGCATGAAATGAACGGCAGGTGATTTATATGTTTTTGCTGTTTGCGCTCATCGTGTTATGAAAGAAGTGTAGGTGCTTCCTGTGCGCGAATGATGTACAGGACGATTCAAGTAGCGATGAAGTTGTCTGCAAGTTCGTATGATAAAGGAAATTGTGTAAGCACGACATAATATATATGCTTACCGTATTATTACTCAACTCTCTCTGTAAATATACACAAAGACGGCACTGTCACCGTCTATATACAGCCAGCAAGTGACGTCAATAGCAACAATAATTAGACATGGGTAAGACGACGAATAATAATAATAATTGGTTCTGGGGGAAAGGAAATGGCGCAGTATCTGTCTCATATATCGTTGGACACCTGAACCGCGCCGTAAGGGAAGGGATAAAGGAGGGAGTGAAAGAAGAAGGGAAGAAGAGGTGCCGTAGTGGAGGGCTCCGGAATAATTTCGACCACCTGGGGATCTTTAACGTGCACTGACATCGCACAGCACACGGGCGCCTTAGCGTTTTTCCTCCATAAAAACGCAGCCGCCGCGGTCGGGTTCGAACCCGGGAACTGAATGCATGTATTGGAGGTAGCCCTGATATGCTTCTGAAAGACTATATACATAACAGTAATAAGTAATTACACCCGAACTACATATCTTCCGGCAAGGTGCATTTAAACTCAAACTCCATAATTTCGTCAATAAAATAGCGATCCCCGTCCTGTCTAACCGGGAAAGTATAATAATGATGAGGAAAGAATTCACGCCACTATATATTTTTTTTACATCGTCATCGCACCTATCAACTCAGAACGTTAGATGTCTGTGTAGGCCGCCGCGGTGGCTCAGTGGTTATGGTGCTTGGCTGCTGACCCGAAGGGCGCGGGTTCGATCCCGGCCGCGGCGGTCGCATTTCGATGGAGGCGAAATGCTTGAGGCCCGTGTACTGTGCGATGTCAGTGCACGTTAAAGAACCCCAGGTGGTCGAAATTTCCGGAGCGCTTCACTACGGCGTCCCTCATAGCCTGAGTCGCTTTGGGACGTTGGACCTCGTAAACCAAACCAAACCAATGCAGATGTCCATGCGACGAGATCGAGAAACGAGTCCATGAAGAGCCTGAAGCCATTATCATGCAGACGTACCGGGAACATTATATTAAGAAGCACGGGCGTTGTCTGGTGTCACAATCAAGAAACTCGGAGATTGCAACGACTCTTAGAAAACAGTGTACTGAAGACAACATTGTGCTATGCCTTCAGAACTGTGCATTGTTAGTGTGCGTCTACTTGTAGTACATCTACTTGGAGCGCATTTAGCTGCAGTGTCTGAATATGAAACGAAAGGCAAAAGAGAAAACTATCTACAGCAAGATTCTACCTGCGTCCTTAACAAACATCAATGATGTAATTAATTTTGTTAAGTTTTTACTGAACCCAATATACAGATTTTGTACCTACTGCAGGATCAGTTTTTTTCCTTTGTGTATGAATCCTTGGCGCATTTCAGCGAATATCTTGTTCATTTTCATTCTGTTTCCTCCATGATTCATTCCCACCCTCCTCCTATAATGTATTTTACCTTTGGATTATTATAAATAAAGATCACTACTAATGAGGGCCCAGAGAAGGCGCCTTGAAAAACAACAGTTCGGTCAGGAGCTTGTACCAGTTTACATAACTGGTGAATGATAACCGAGCTGAATAATAATAATAATTGGTTTTGGGGGGAAAGGAAATGGCGCAGTTTGTCTCATATATCGTTGGAACCGAGCTGAACTGAATCGACATTCGCGTTGATAGTTTCTCTCGAGATACTAACATTTATATTTGCGCATGCGCGAACATCTGTCTAGATCTCTTTATCATTCAGGCTTTTGCTTCTTCACCAATATTAACGTGTTCACAATGGGTAACGAACGCGAAAGAAATCAATCGTGTAAACAGTAGACGACCAGGCAGCGAGGCGTCTAGTAGGGGGGGAAGGCAAAACTAACATGACCGGGAGCATAAAAACACAACGCCTCTCGTTATTGGCGCTGCAATCTGCGACAGCGGCGCCGAGCATGCACCAGGAGACGGCAGCGTTGGGGCTGCAGCAACAGAAATCCCCTCCCATAACTGCTGCTGGCGGCGGAAGCTCAATTACCGTATTAGTGCGAACATAATAAGCACGTGAAATCTTCTGACGATGGCCTCTTAAGAAAAGAAAAACAAAATGAATGGGTTTCATGTACATTTTTATTGGAGCCATATTTAATGAGGAATGTTAACAGATTTTTCGGGACAAAACGAGTTGGTCTGGAGGCTATTTATGTGCTTTATGTTTTTTTCTTATTTCTGAGCCTGCGGTACTCAGGTAACAGCGCGGAAGGCACAGGTTATATATAGGAGAAGTTTATTTTGAGCCCAACGCGAAATCCAAGGTAAGTTTATCCTGTATACATAAAATTGGTAAAACACGAAATGGTCGAAGGCGTGTGAAGTGTCAATATAATATCACCCAGGTCTATCGCATAGCAATCACCGTTGTTTATCTCGTTAAACTATATGGGAAAATTTTGAGCTTTATTCAATAAGCACAGTGCTAACTGCCAGTCATAATCGTGGCCTTGGTTCCTTACGCGGTGATACGCCATACAAGATAGGTCTACATAATTAAACTCAGTTACTCTTAGTGCCCGGAATTGATCAGCTTGTGGCTGATTGGAAGGTCATCATCTTTGATTGGTTTGAAACATTGGTATTTATTACCTCTTTCTTTCTGAGCGTCGGCTTGGTATGCGGGCGGTGTGGTGTTCTAAAACCCGGTGCTGCTGGTTTTACGATGGGGACAGTCATTTCCTTGGCCGGGTGTTCGGTATTAGCTGGGGTCAAATGCTTGCAAAAATAGTTCTCTAAACCAAAAATAGTGCAGGTCATAATACGCCACTCGGGCCACTTATTAGCCAGGCTTTCCTAGCGCCATTAAAATCTAATCATGATATCATCGCAATAATTATAATTTGAGCTTGACGGTTCTATTCTCACTCAGATCGGCTTTGAGCCATGGTGAGAGCACTGGTTTAGTTGCAGGCAAAGAATTCAATTATATACATAGCTGCCCTGAAGCACAAGAGTAAATGCACAGCTTCCCAACGAGAACAAGATAAAAATCTAGTAGAGGAAAAAAAAACAAGCTAAAGCACCTTATGGAAACCCTTTTTTTTTTCAAGCCTCGAACCAATGAAAACTTCCATGAAAACCCGTTAAAACTCATCCTAACGAATTTTTTTCTCCTTACGGCTACGGATAGTTCTTACCTAAGCCAATATTGAAGTGAGGGAGGCGAGGGAGGTTAATAATAATAATTGGCTTTTGGGGAAAGAAAATGGCCCAGTATCTGTCTCATATATCGTTGGACACCTGAACCGCGCCGTGAGGGAAGGGTAAAGGAGGGAGTGAAAGAAGAAAGGAAGAGAGAGGTGTCGTAGTGGAGGGCTCCGGAATAATTTCGACCACCAGGGGATCTTTAACCTGCACTGACATCGCACAGCACACGGGCGCCTTAGCGTTTTTCCTCCATAAAAACGCAGCCGCCGCGGTCGGGTTCGAACCCGGGACGAGGGAAGTTAAATCCGCATTTCTACGGTATATGACGGCCCCCGCGGTCTGAAACAGCAGACGCAGTCGGGAAAGAAAGGTAGGCGAGGGGAAAGCAAGGCAGGAGGCCTTCCCATCGAGCGAGCGCCAGGCCCGCGAGCCACGTTCGCTCTCGGGCATTCCCCACCCGCGCGTGTACGGGAAAGCAGTGCGTGGGAAGAGGGAGAGGTGATTTTGGGGAAAGAGGGGAGTCTGGTACACTGGGCTGCCGGGGAAGCGCTTCCCCGCGCAACGCCGCACGCCACCGCTCCGTCGCCCACCCGCCTTGCCGCCGGGCTGACTCAGCCTGTCTTCCTCTCCCCTCCCTTATCCCTCAACTCCCAATCTCCTCCTTACCACGTCATTTACCCCCACGTCCCCACATCAACCACTTCCTACTCGGTCCTTCCCCTTTCCCAAAGTGCTCACCGCTTCCCTTCTTGCGCTGCGCTCACTTCGTTTCTGTATGCGCGGGTGCTTATTGCAATCTATAAGCGCGGATCAGAGTTAGCCCGTTCTTGTCACTCTGTGCGGTGCTGCGCTTGGCGGCACTTTTGCTTTCGTCGCAATAAGCGGAAACGAAATATACAGCTCCGGCCTCCGCTGATTTACACACTATCGTGATATGAGCAGCCACATTGCGCGATTTGTGCACTGGAAAGCTTCCCAAGCTCTGCAGGAAATGAAAGTCCCTGCTTCTCGACTTTATTGTCAGCCACCCATAAAACCGTCGACACCTTCCGTGCTTCGAAATGTAATGCCAGTCGTGGAATACCCATTATTTCCTACGCGACACAACATATCGAAGCAGCCTTCTTTTAAGAAATAATGACAAATTGATAAAAATGAACGACATGGAGCGAAAAAAGAAGAAACCGGTTAGTGCGCACAGTGCCTTGCCTTCAGCTGCGAAATCTTCAGGTGTGTTCCTGCCCATGGCGTGTAACATGGGCTCATGATGCATTCTACTTGTTTACACTCTTTGAAGTTCTTTTTCCCCTTCCCGCCCACATGCAGCACACGTGAATTCTCTCTTTCCATACACGACTGTCTTGTTTACTTGATTTCTTAGCTCCCTTTCTTATGTATAGGGAAAAGGATGGGCGTTATTTCGTTCTTCACGGTTGTTTTCGTCAGCTGGATATGTACCATATTTCGATGTCCTCTTGCTGAAAAAAAAAGAAGAAAAACCGCATAGGAGGTGTCGCTAAGTCAGCACAGGCCAGACACTCACCTGGGCACGTGTCGCTGCGCCCTCCCTCCTGTCCTAAAGCTTCCCTACCTTCCCTTTTCTCCCCCGCATTCTATTTCCCATCAGAAAGGATACCCTGAAGACATATAACCAACCACCCGTGCGTAGTTTATTTTTTTTCTTCCCCAGCACAGCTACAGCCCCTCGATCCAAGGGGCGAGCTCCCGTTTCCACTTCCCCGTATCCGTTCTTTCCCTCTTCCGGTCTTCCACCGCCGTTCCTCCTTTGCTTTCCCGTCTTGCTTCATTCGCGGGGATGGAGTCCCCCCCCCCCCCCCCCGCTTCCCCATTCTGCCGCCGCCACTGCCGTCTCCTTGCGCGCCATTATCGATCCTCTCCCGACGCGCGTCGGAGCCTAGGCACGTGCTGAGGCTTGTGATCACTTGTCGGTCTCCCCTTTTGCTTTTCCCTAGTCTCCTTTTTTGCTCTTCCCTACACCGGTTCTCCTCGAAGCCTTACGTGACGGCCAGCAGGGAAAAATGAGAAAAAAGGGAAGAAAATTAGGGAGCAAAACAGGCAGAAGTCTTGGGGAAACACGATACGGCGGCAGTCGTAAACAATTAATTTTTAAGCGCTGGCGCTACAAGATGCCGCGGCAGCTGCTGTGGTGCCTAGGGATTCATTTGTTGCGCGTCCCTTTCTGCAAGGCAAGCATCTTGGGCTCGAGAGCCAAGGCTAACAGCGACAAACAACGCGGATTTCCTTTCGCTTGACGACTCCGGTAATGCTTCTTGGTAAACAATAAATGGATCACTTACCCAACCCTCTGTTTGCTGGTGCAGAAAAATAAAACAACCCAAGCGATAGGGACGAAGAAGGAACAAACACTTTAGGCAGAAGAGGGATATACGGGAGAATCATCAGCGAACGTTGTTGGTCTGCTGGGTCTTAACATGACAGTCGCAGTGCGAGGAAAAAAAAAACAGAATCGACCGCGGCGGCTGCGTTTTTATGGAGGAAAAACGCTAAGGCGCCCGTCTGCTGTGCGATGTCAGTGCACGTTAAAGATCCCCAGGTGGTCGAAATTATTCCGGAGCCCTCCACTACGGCACCTAATTTTTTCCTTTCTTCTTTCACTCCCTCTCTTATCCCTCCCCTTACGGCGCGGTTCAGGTGTCCAACGATATATGAGACAGATACTGCGCCATTTCCTTTCCCCCAAAAAACCAATTATTATTATTATTATTATTAATAAGCTTTGAGTCCTGAAAGCACGTTCTTCTACAGTGGATTCTCGCTGTTTCGAATCGCTTAATTCGAACTTCTGGTTTGTACGAATTGACGCCTTCGTTCAATCAATATTCAGTGCATTAAAATGGGGTCCCCGCAATTCGAACTGCGCGTAAGTCGAAGAAATTTGGAGTCTCTCTTCTTAACTCTTTGAGTTCGAATTCTCTAGCGTTCGCTGTGTTCTGATTTGTAGTACTTCATATTAGGAGAAAGCAAAGATGAAAAACGAATGCCGAAAATGTTTTGCACCACCAGAACAATGCCCCGGACGATACGACAGCAGGGTCATCAATTACTGAGAGTTAGATTCATCACAGGTCGGCATCTTGGGGCGGAAACGCCGGGTCAAAGGGAACCGAAGCGAAGTTGTCTGCCAAATGGCGGGTCTTAGCAACAATGTTGCACAGTTGCACTAAGAGGGGAAGCGTTTCGAAATGAGGCGGGCAGTGTCCGGTGAAGCTTTCTCGTCTGGAACGGCTGCAGCGTTCGTAGGTGATTATTACAGAGTAGTTAACCGAACACAGGAAAAAGACGAACGACGGCCAGTACTTCTTGGCGCTGTCTGTAGGGTGCTACAATTGAAGACGCAGTGTTCTGAAGCCTACATTTTGTATTTACGATAATTACTTTTTGTTCGGAGTCTCTTTTAGTTGGAAAGGTTTACTTAAAGTGCGGAAAGATGGTGTCCACGGAGCAAGGAAAGAAGAGCATGAACGAATGAAGAAAGGATTAAAGGCAATGAAAGAGAGAAGGGTCGCAATGAAACATGGATGGAAAGAAGGTATAGTCAAGGAACGAAGGACGGTAGGTGAGGAAAAGCAAAACATACAGAAAGGAAAGATGACAACGAACAAAATAAAGGGTGACACAAATCAACAGTGAAAGTAAAGAAAGAGGGAAATCACGAATTAAACTTTTGCTATTGATCCGGAGTACCCGGGTTCGAACCCGACCGCGGCGGGCGCGTTTCGATGGAGACGAAAGGCTAAGACGCCCGTGTGCTGTGCGATGTCAGTGCACGTTAAAGATCCCCAGGTGGTCGAAATTATTCCGGAGCCCTCCACTACGGCACATCTCTCTTCCTTTCTTCTTTCACTACCTCCTTCATCCCTTCTCACGGCGCGGTTCAGGTGTCCGTTGAGATGTAAGACAGATACTGCGCCATTTTTTGCCACAAAAATCAAATATCAATTTTTTTCCAATTTGTTCTGTAATGTAGCTCTCAAAGACATCACTTTTGTTTAGTTCTGTTCGCTTGTTTTTATCTAAACTTCACTCTTCTGCATTGAATGCACGTCTGAAAGACTATGCGACATAAGTCGGTCCTTCGGCGAAAGACATCCGTTCGCGTGTTTTCATTCCAGCGCTGTCGCTAAGTGAAGAAGGAGGGCCGTCTTCCACGTTTCGCCGATACCGGATCGCTTGTCTTTCCCGGCTTCCTTCGGAGTGGAACTAAGTATATAATGCGTACAAACTTAAGAAATTCATAAAGAGTGATCCGGCGTACACACGTGGATGACCCATCCAGCGGAACCAAAAAATTAAAAAGCGGAAATGCAGCCATTAGTGCGAAAAAAAGCTAAACAAAAAAAGTCCAGCGTAAGATTATAAGCGAAGCAAGCAGGAACCTAGCTTATGAGTGTGCAGGGTGTCCCGCGTTTCTTCGTTACGCGTGGTCGCCTTGCGCCTTAATTGATCCGGCAAAAAGGCCTCGCTGCAAGCGATGTCATCCGATACACTACAAGGCAGACGCGCGCCCCAGGAAAAGCTAAGTCGATCGTTATAGAAATTATATCAGAACTAGAGCTCGTAAAAGGGCGACACTGTCTGAGAAAGAAAAAAATTAAAGCTCCGTGGAAGCTGCGCAAGCTCTTGAAAAACTTATGTCGAAGATACTTAACCGGAAAACTTGTGTCATGCCGTAGTGTTTATTTTTCTTTTCCGTTAAGCTGAACAGAGGCGGCGCTGCACCTTGTCGTGTGTCAGGCGGTAGTTGATACGCTTTAACGAGCGCAGCGGATTCTGGCTCTCTAGACCAACGCAGCTATCTCGAAGAAACTAATTTCGCTCACTCTAATTGAATAAGTTTGAGCTTTTGATTTTATGTTTGTAGGTAAGGATTCACTTAGCCTGTCTGTAGTTTGGGATCCGCCAGACGTGAGTAAATATTTTGGGAGAGAATATCCTGGTGAAAGGAAGAAAGAAGCAAGGAAACAAAGAAAGAATGAAGGAAAGAAAGCAGCAGAGAAAGAAATAAATGAAGAAGGAAGGAAGGAAAGCAACAGGAAAAGAAAGAACGAAGGACCGAACGCAACAGAGAAAAAAAAAAAGGAAGGAAAGAAACCTTGAGAGAAGGAAGCAAGGAAGGATGGATAGAGAGAAAGAAGGAAATGAATAAATAAAGAAAGATGGAAAGAAAGAAAGAGAGAGAAAGAAGGAAAGAAAGAAAGAATAAAAAAACGAACGAAAGAAAGAAAAGAAGAAGGAAGAAAGAAAGAAAGAAAAAATAGAAAGAAGGAAAGAAAGAGTCAGTGACTATGGTTAAAGCAGTAGATAGCGCGGATGTGCGCGCATAGCTTCTCAATTTGCTTTTTCTTACGCTTGGCTGGAAGACTTAATTATTAGTGCCAACAAATTAGGCTCCAATAGAAGTAACAGGACATCAACGGTTGTTGTATCCGAATATTCAAAGAATCACATTTTTTTTTCGACACAGTGACAGTACAAGTTTACCGGGTGTACTTTTCTTTTGTATTGACGTGGTGCCATGATCATCCAATTTCCGCCCATAAAAAGTAGAACACACGGCACGTGTCGTCGCCTAGAGCCTATAGCGTGATCGATGTTTCTCGAAAGCGAAAAATAAAGGTAACATTTTCTAGGAGTGGCACCAAGGGCGATCGTTGAAAGACAATATTTTGACAGCCACTTCCATCTTCCGCCGCTCTTGGGGTTCAAAGAACGTAAAAGTAAACCGCGCCAGAGAGGCTCGAAGGGAGGAGGAGGCTGGGGGACACCCCCCCCCCCCTCCTGTCTCGCTTTGTACCCACGCTGTTTTGTATACATTTACATTATCCTGGAACTCTATGCGAACGCATACGCAGACTCCTCGTGATCAATGAACGCGCCCCACACCCTGTATAAGCAAGGAAGCGCGCGTTCATATCGCGCGCCTCAGCCTGGGAGTGTATACTACATCTGCGCACGCAGAGACGCCGCAGGAGGGGCTTAGCTTACACATAGTTTCGTTTTGGCACGTCGCTCCGAGCGGCCAGAGTAGGGGGACTCCCAACGTTCCCCTCCGTTCCATTTTTGTACCTTTCTCTTCTTTTTTTCCCCCTTCACAGCACCCCCCCCCCCCCCCCCCCCGACCTTAGCCAGCCAGCAATCGCAGTTCCAGTCCCCAGCCTACCAAACCCTCCTTCCATTGCGCGTGTTACAAACTTCCTTTCTGCTTTATCCTCACTGCGTAGGGCTTGGTAGGGAACGTAAAGGAGGGGGCATCCTCGCTTCCCTTGCTCCCCCTACGGCGACGTTATTTATTTTCGTCCCAGGTTTTCGCTCTCCCTTCCCATCCATCCCCTACCAGGCCGGTGAGCAAGATGAATGAAAGAACGGCGACAAACGAATGAACGAAGCAGGAGCGAACGAAGGTGGGGACGAGAGCAGGGCGCCCCCCTGCTCCACTTTCACGAACGCTTCCCTCCCCCTCCCTTCGGTGGTGAGGAGGAAAGCTATATAGGGAGCCTCGCTCCCCTTCTCAAACCTTATTGCGCTTGTCCTTGTCATTTTTATTTTGGTCTCCCTTCACCTTCCGCCTTCCCCCGTGGGATGAAAAACAGCGAACCCTGCTTGCCTGTCGCGCTAGTCGCATTTTGGTTGCACCCTACTCACCCTCCGCCTTGTGTAGGGGAACCAGCAGCGGGGATATTTGCAGCAGGAACGTTGCGCCCTCCTTTCCCCTGTCGAACTGTCGTACTGCCGTATTGCTTTTGCCAGCATAGTTGCGTGCAACGTGGCTGAACGAGAACCTGTACACAACGGTGTGCAGAGGGTGTGCATTCTAACAAGATTGAAAGGGTGTACGTGCGTGCACTTTTATAGGGAGTACTGGAGGGTGTACAAGAGTACACTCTCACAAAAGTAGGAGAGGGAGTACAAGATAACGAGGACGTACAAAAGTCATCATCATCATCATCATCATCATCATCAGCCTTACTACACCCACTGCAGGGCAAAGGCCTCTCCCATGTCTCTCCAATTAACCCTATCTCAAAAAATTTGTGTTTAGCGTGTAGAAAAGTATGTACACGCTAAACACAAATACGCCCATATGGGAGCAGAAGGAGAGTAAGATGTCCTCCGGCGCATTCCCTTTTATAGATTTTTTGTTCACATTTTCGTTTTATAAAAGGGAGTGTGATATAAAGGACAGCTTACTCCATTTTTGCTCCTTTCTGTTTAGAGTGTTTTCAAGAGTGTAAAGCACTACACTGCGCGTTAAGGAATGCACAAGAGTGTACTCTTCTGATGGTAGAAGAAAATACGCAAGGGGTGTGAAAAGTACACTGCGGAGTACGCCCTTAGAAGAGAGTATATCAGCGTGAAAGCAACTACACTGCGACAACTCTACTCTACACTGACTATATACTCTTGTACAAGGTTTAGTACTTAACTGAGCACTGATGTCCACTGGTGAGCTCTTTTGTAAGAGTGCATTGATGCGCTGGTAAGTCCCGGTGGCACCGAAACACAATCGCAGGCTAACATTTCGGTTTCTCGGCGGACTAGCCCCGAGTGCTTACTTGAAGGAGCGCGGTATACCAATGACAAGATTTCACGTGTTTATGTGATATTCGGTGCAGTCAAAGGCGCAAACGTCTCGGGCCCGCTGCAATGTCAGCTGATTTAAAGGAGTCTGTGTTTCTAGCCTCTCTGACTTTCGAACTGCTTGCGAACCTATACTGCCTGCCTGTACTCCAAATATCAGTTTTTATCTCACGTCGCTGTTGCCAGTACAACTCGCTTTGTGTCGGAAACCGCGCACAGTTGACCACGATGGCAATATTCGGGTTCCAAAAGAGAAATGTACTTAGCAGGAAAAATATAAACGTAATAAAAAGAAGACTTATCACAACGTTATTTTAGCGCGGCATTTTTGGCTGGCACCTTGTCAGAACTTGCATATTTGTGTAACTTCATGGTCGAAGCGACCTGCACAACTATATTCTTAGGCGAACGTTGGTTTACGCCCTTTCTATAAGGAACGATAGTCGCATCCACCGGTTTTCATTGATCTTTCTCGAAGGATCCATCAATCGATCATAGAGCATAACATGAGGCGTGCATGTGTACCGAAACAGCGTTTGGAGAATACGTGACTATAGGGTGGTCATGTTTGTCATTGTTGGTCGATTTAAATTTGAAGTGGTGTGAATTATACCACAGGTGTGGGCAGTCAGGTCTTCCCAGTCTTTTATTGTACCTTGGCTGATGGGCAGTGGAATGACAATGTGGGAGCACCTTAAGGACTGCTGTTTACATTGCCGTTGTTTACGTTACATTACCGCAGTTTGCACAAAGTTGTTTACATTTCCACGGAAATGCACACAACTGCACATGCGAGGTCCTGTGAGTTGCAGAACTGCTCAAGAAGCTTTCACTCCACTGCACCCTAGTACATTACGAAAGCTGCCAGGGAAAATAAGTAGAGCAGTGTGAAATAGAATGCAGAGTTCTTCACACCCCCCCCCCCCCCTTCCCGGCAGAAAAAAAGAAAGATCCATTCTATACGCAACCAGGAAGGACCCCCCATATCTGAGTCGTACGGTGTCCCCCAACGGCGTGGCAGATGCATAGTATAGCGTGCGTTCCAATGTTTGCCTTGGGCTCCGCCGCTCGGAGGGGTTCTCCCGGCCTTATACTTAACGGACGGTGCGAGCGAATATCTAGACGGATGCCAAAAGCGGCCGTAGGTGTCGCTTGCGAAGCGGGGAGAAGAGGAAGTACGCACCACTATTACTCTCAGTGCTCGCAAGGAGAGCGCAAACAAGAAAAAGGTGTCACCAGCGCCGTTTGCTGTTGTATATAGCGTATGTGTTTACATTACAGCATCGTCTCTAATGGGATCTGAGAGACTGGGAGCTGTGGGGTGTGTGTGTGTGTGGGGGGGGGGGGGGGGGGGTAGAGGGGTGAGGGGTTGAACCCGCCATAGTAGTTCCTCTTCGATGTTTGATAGAAGAATGAAATGACGACGACTCTGCTGCGCCTTGAATGAAATAAATGACTTTGGAGGAGGCGATCTTTAATAAAGCAAGCCCGGTGCGGTATGCCCTGATGGTTTGGGAGACCGGCGCGGTGCATCCGTAAGTGACGTGAACTTTCGGTCTCTCCCTCGCGTTGTCGTTTCCTTGGCAACGAGTCGGAGTGCGTGTGATTCGTGTGTCCGTGTGTGAGTGTATTTGTGTGTGTTCAAACTTGCGCTGATCTTCAGCATGTGGATTTGTGTTTCGCATAAATGACAATGTGAGGGACTTGATGCTGGGTATATCATGTGATCGTTGTGGTAAGTCGTGTTGGAGATATGACTGAGAGCTTTTTTTCATCAATGTTCGGTTTCTTTTAATATTGCCCCCGGAACTTCGATTTCATGCCTTGCCTATATTAACGTTTCCTGGGCCAGCAGTAACCTGTCGATTACGGCACTTGTGGACGTGCCCAGCGACGGCTGCTATAAGAAAACGGCTACTCAGCCTGAGGTGGGCCTGCGGTGGAACCGCGAAAGTGACTACGTGAAGTGGACTATGGACAACCGTTTCATTAACAACCTGTGCGACTACCTTAGCGCAACGGGTCTTCACTCCTTCTTTTAACTTTCTATCTCCCGCATTCCTTCCCCCTTTCTCAACTTCATGGCACACTTCTAGAATAAAAAAAATAACCTGTCGATTGGATTCTGGTTTATTGTAAACACAAATTCCTCGATAAGGTAGTAAACAGAGAGAGAAATGTCCTTTAGCACACTCCCTAAGAGGGAAGAGTATGCTGGCGAAGCCTTGGGGCAGATTTTCATCATTAAAAATGAAGCATTTGCTCTCCAGAATGTAAGAAGCTCTCAAGTCGCGAATATTTTTACAGAGGCTTTAATCACCTGTAACTGCTAACCTCAATACCTCTTGTGGCGCGTTTAAAAGCCTCGTCCCATTGTTAACTGCATCAGGTTACTATGCATTGAGGTGGGAGTATGCCTGCGTTGCAAACAGTAAGCATTCCATATATTTTGCACAGATAATTATTCGGTAAGCTGTATGTCGCTCGACCAATGAGCTGATACGCAGTGCCTCGCCGGTCAGGTGGAAATTTCACTGAATTAACCAGAATTAATTTTATTGCCACCTGCTGATGGTGGGCTGGTTCCCCGCAACCAGGTGGTCAGGTTGCCACCTGCCCGCCGTGATAGGCGTGCCAGCTGCTTTCTCGTGAGACGGATAGATGGACGGACGCCGGATTTTCTCGTGAACAGGACCTCTAATGTAATCTCATTAAAATTATCGCTGTCCTCTGAAGAAAACCTTGCCAGACACGCCAAAAAAAAAAAAATCGATGGAGCGCGGAACGCGGCATAGCGCAGCTGTGTCCACAACCAAAGCAGCCGCGTTAAATAAATAAAAGCAAAACAGTGTGAGCAGCAGTTCCCAAAACTACGCTAGCACATCCATATCGTATACAGCATTTTCCGGTCTATAGTCAGCACGTGGTGTATAATCCGCAAGGGCTAATTTCGGCCTAAAATAAAAAAAAGCTTTTGCTTAGATAGTCCGCACTCGGAGTATAGTCCACAAAGACGAATTTCGGCTGAAAAGTTTTTTATACTGTCCGCTAATGTTTCAAGAAAGCAGCCCAGAATTATTTCAAATCTTTCAGGGATGCAGGGCGCATCCGTACACTTTTTCGTCGACGTCTGATTCTTCCTTACCTGCTCGCTTCAACTTTACTGCTTGAGCACGCTCCACTAAATTAAGCTCGAATGCTGCCGAGAAGTCTCTTTGTCCTTCTGTAGACATTTTAACTGTTCCTCAAGAAGTACTACGATGCCTCTGGCGTTATTTATCGAAATGTTTCGCTTGTGCTCGCGAATCGAAAGCACTCGAAAGCAGCCACTCTAAGGGCCGCCAGCAGCATTTGCTTGCATATATAGAAGCTGATTTCGCTATGTGATTTAGCCCAGCCAAATGTTGTAGCCGCAGTCGGATCTCCGTTTGTTTAATGTGAATGCACTATGGGCCTCATAACCTGGAAAATGCTGGTGTGTCATGAAGCCTCTGAAGTTTGTCATGTGATGCGGGAAAAGGCGGGAAATAAACGAGACTTTGAACGAAGATGACCCTGGCCAACCTGGAGAAATATATATTCCCGCGACTGGGTTTCGAACCCGCGGCTGAGCCAACAGGTCAGCTTCGCTGGCCACTTCGCGAGAGCACTGTGCTATCTCTGCAGCCGATCACACCTAGTGTTAGACTGCAACACAATATCGTGCTGTGCATTGCACGTAACTGTCTTCATCAACTTTCATCTGTGCGCAAGTCACGAAAGGAAAGGAAACGCGCTTTCAATCGCGCTTTCAATTACGTGGCGTTGGTGTCCACATGCAAAAACCTGCTTTCGCGCAATACTTCGTAGTTAACTATAAGAAACTGACAGCATTTTTTTTCACTTCGACATCCACGCCAGACTTCTTCGGATCGGGCAAAAATACCGTAAAAAAATAAATCGCGCACCACGCGAAGTATCAGCTTTAAAGCATGTATAGCCCGCGGACTATAGTTCATAAAACACGGTACTCACCACTCGAGTTGGATGTTCTGTCGGTGATTGCTTCGTAAAAAGTGAGTGCATGGACTTGCGAAAAAACATCGGCGCTGTCTCCCGCCATTGGTGGCCTCAACGCCTTCGCTGATAATCCCGGGGGGGGGGGGGGGGGGGGGGGGGGGGTGCCAACTGTCGCATTAATTCGCGCGATTTTTCGGGAATGGCAATCACGCGGCCGTCGACGTATGTTGTGCATGGGTCGATAAGTCTAGCGGATTTTGCTTCGAAGTTCATGAATCATTTTTGTTTACGCCAAACTGTTGACATCGAGCAAGCGCACGGTATCCCTTTGCCTCACGTGGGTGCATGATGCGGCCATCGTGTTGTAGATTGCTCTGTTGGTTGACTGCGCAGAGGTGGTGACAAGGACGAGACGAGACAAAGACTGGACGTGTCTCGTTTCGTCCTTGTCACCACTCAGCCCGAGTCAAGCAACAGAGCATTGCAATAACAACCAGCCTCTTTTGTCGCCTTGCTAAGTATTGTAGATAAAAGCTCCTCGTCATCAGGACCACCTCTATATCGCCTCTATATATATACGTACAGTTTACAGTGTAACGGTTTTTGTACTGTTAGCATCTGAAATAAAAGTAGAATAAAAGTAAACTCTTAAAAATCAACTCTTGTCAGTGTAAAGAGCCACATCGACAGCTGTGAATTGGATCTTGTTTCCTTGGTCTCATAATTCGCGTATCTACTAAGCTTAAAATTAGTAGTCTTTTTCTGACCTCCATAGGGAAGGTACACCGTTGCGCGGCTATCCCATTTGAAAGGGAAGAAAAGAGGGGGGGGGGGGGGCACTTGCTCGGTATTTTGTTTACTGCAAGTTCTTTTTTGTGTGTGTGTGTGTGCGTGAGTTGCAACTGCTTGACCGGCATGCGCAGCGAACCAAAGCGGCATTTAGTCCACCTTTACATGGGGACGTTCTACACAAGTTAACTGAACAATTTCGGTTCCAATTTTCAATACGGGCTGCTTATCGCTCTCATCTCTGGGACGAAGTTCGTGTTAAATGCTGCAGTTATCGAAGTTCAGTCGTACCCTCTAAACAGAAAGGATTAAAAAGTGAGTAATCCGCCCTCCAGCGCACTTCCTTTCATAAAAGGAAGCGCACTAAAGGACAGATTACTAAATTTTTACTTCCATATAGGCGCATTTGTGTTTACAGTGTAACGTCCCCGAAAGTCTCATTGCCTTCGTAGTGTCACTGCACAGAACTAACAACCCCGGTTGCCTGAAAGAAAAAGCAGAGCTCCGAAAAGCGGATGGAAACGGTATAGGCGGTAATAATCTAGCGACTGGTCCGGGGGTCATCTTCTTTCTCTCTCTCCCTCTCTATCTCGCTCGACACCCTTGTCAAAACGTCCACCGCCTCGCCTGCAAGTGACAGGCAGTCAGCGGCAGCACCGGGACGATCCTTTTGAACGGCGGACGATGCCCCGCCCCTCCTGGGAACCGGGCAGGCGCCGCGCCCGGGAGCCCGACGTCGTCGCATGCGGCGAGTCGCCCGTGCCGCCCCATGTGACGCGTCGCAGACAAGGCCTGAACCGTTGGCCCTTTCTACACCTTCTGTTGTGCAGCGCCGTCCACCGGTGTTGGCATTATCTGGAATTATGTACAATCCCTTCTAGTTCCCTTGACTGCCACCACGTGGCGCGTGGCTTTAACGTACAAGAATGGCGCGCTGACGTCATCAGTGACGTAAGAAAGAGAATGACCGAGTGGCGGCGGAACAGGACGGGATAGACAGCTAGGCTTAGCTGCACTGGCAGGGCGCCGTCTCGAATTCCTGGTAATGTATTACGCTGCTTGCGTTCGGCACTTTATACAGTGTCTGTGTAAGGAATTTGCTGAGCGGTTCTATGCGGCAGGAGTCACACTGGAGACCTTAAAACTAAACAAAGGCCACAAACTGAAGCGTTCATCATCATCATTAGCAGGAACAACCTGTATAACTACTAAATTGGCTGTTGGGGCTTGTTGGTCAGTGGTCATGGTTAAAAAATGCAGCGCGAAAAGACAAGAACTTCACAGCGCCAGTCCTGTGCACTTCTTCGTTTGTCCTTGTCTTTTCGCGCTGCATTCTTTAACCATGATAACTGTACAACGTACAGGAGCAACCTGTATAACTACGTCCATCGCATGAAAGGCGCTTCTGCGGTATATCTCTCAATGAACCCTATCCTGAGCCAGCAGCGGCCACTGTATTCACGCAAACTTCGTGACCTCATCCGTCAATGGCTGCGTTTCTCATTCGCAGCAATGCGGCCTTCACTGCTGGGATTCGATCCCGTGACCTTCAACTCAGCTACTGGATGCGCATTAAAAGAATACAAAGCTAATGTGGAAATTAGCAAGAAAGATACCTATCACTATCGCTGCGTGCGACCACGTGTCCGGAAGCACATAGCTCTGACAACCGTCAGCGTTGTCTCTCGCGCAGGAATCCTATCCACCTCTCCAATTATCTCTATCCCTCGTTTCCTTTGTTTGTTTGTTTCTTCTTTCTTTATTTCTCTCTCTCTTTCTTTCTTTGTTCATCCATTTATTTGTTTATTTCTCCATGCCGGCATGTCTTATTCGCATACCATGATAGATTGATATACCGGGTGTTCCACCTAACATGTTCATTAATTTCTAAAATTAGGATTTTTTCTAAAATTCTTTTCTAAATTTTCTTTTCTAAAATTAGCACCTTTTTTCGGCATAGCATTGCCAGCGGTGTAGCACATCACATCCAAGTACAGCTAAGGCGTGCTAACAAATATGCTGGTTAACTAATATTTTGAAAACTAAACATTATGGCAGATTTGCCTGTATGGTTGGGTTTGAAGACTTACAATAAACTGTACCTCTCCAACCAAAAATTTTAATTTTAACCCAACCTTTCGAAGCCGACTCGGCTCCTTCATCAGGGGTGACTGAGGGCAGTAGCTAGCGTTTTTGAAGTATGGAGGGGAGGAGGGGGTCAAAGGAACGAAAGCCGTGATGCGAAAGGCGTGGGGGAGGGGGAGGGGAGGTCCACCTGTCCCCAAAAACTGGCCGCGTAGAAAAAGAGCCCAAGGCATTGTCTACCAAATTCTTTGCGCCGACAGCGACGCAAGCTACATCGGCGAAACCAAAAATTCCAAAGAAAGAATTCGGCAACATAAGAACGACGTCCGCAAATTCGCAAGAGAGCGCAATCCAGTAACCGAACATTCCGAGGACTCCGACCATAGAATCAACTTCGAAGAAACCCGCATACTCGGAACCGAAACAAATTACCACAAGAGGCTCCTTCTGGAATCCTGGCATATCCAAACCACCCGAACAACATCAACCGCACTAAAGGAAACCTGCCTCCAGTATATGCCCAGGGACTTCGCTCTTCAACGCAACGAAAAAAGTCTCCATTCAGCACCTCACTGCAGTGAGCCAGCGTGACTAACAGCCTAAAACCCCTCCCCCTCCCTCGCGCCTTTCGCAACACAGCTGTCGTTCTTTTCACCCCCCTCCCCGTACCCTCCATAGTTAAAAGACGCTAGCTACTGCCCTCAGTCACCCCTGATGAAGGAGCCGAGTCGGCTTCGAAATGTTGGGTTAAAATTGAAATGTTTGGTTGGAGATGTACAGTTTATTATGACTAATAAACTGTCTTCGTTACAATATTGAATAGTTAAGTTTTCAACTACACCGTTAGTGCCCAAATTTACCGAGAGTCGTGTAGCTCACCGTAAGTAATATCCATATCAACGTTTAGAATTTCGAGAACGCGGTGACCACCGGTGCTGTGACCCAACAAATTCTGCCTACATCGCGTCAAAATACATGCGCCTTCGAAATGCTGACAGGGAAAGCAACCCCGCCTTGCAGTGCTAAAAATTTCATTAGCTACAGCGCGTTGAGAGTAACTGTGTCTTCGAAATTCTGAAAACTGATGTGGATACTATTTACGGTGAGCTGCAAGCCTCTCAATGGATAAGGAGACTGTAGTAGTTAACGAGTTAACTGTTCAATGTTAGTAGCCTGCCTATTAGTTAGCACGTCTTGGCTGTACTCGTGCGTTACACCGCTCACTATGCCGAAAAAAAAGCACTCGTGTAGCTCAAAAAGCACACTTTCAAACACTGCACAGCATCGTAGGTGGAACACCCGGTTTTAGCCGATGCACTGCTTGGCTGCTGTTGTATTGCTTGGCTGATGTATTGCTTGGCCTGCCAATTACCATCTCAGCCATGCAAGCACCAAGAGTCCCGCGAGCATTACGGCAACGCCCATTGAGCGCTTTTAGGAAAAGGGCGCGCTTGGCAACGAACGATCATTGGTGAGAGTCGGAACGCAAGAGCTCAGACAACTCAGCCAACACAAGGCACCTCGAAAGCGAACTTTCTGTCTCAACAAACGAGAGCGTATATAGGAATAGGCGGTGCTGGCGAGGCGGTGTGGGAAATGATGGCTGCGAAGCCGCTGCATGACGACGGTAGTGGAAGGCGATTTCGCTCTGGACAGGAAAAGAGACGACGAGACTCCCCATGCACTTTCACGCTGGGCAGTGCGCCAGCTCCCGCGAAAGCGAGCCGCTGACCTCGACGTCGTCTCCGGCGGCGGCTGACTGATGCCTACACCTCGCCCGATCGCGTTGCGGCTCGGTACACTTCTCACCGGACTCGCTCCTTCCATGTGTTCGCGGGTGGAAATAAGAGCGCAGTGTTCTTTTTTTTTTTTCTGGGGGAAGGGGGGTTCGTATGCCTGCTCGTTTCATCTTTGTCCAGAGCCGGCGAAAGTTTGGGAGTTGGGTTGTTGCGAGATCGTGTTGACGAAAGTGCCCGTAGACATGACGTATAGGAAGAGATCTGACGCAACCCGCATTCTGTCTGCGCGATGTTTATTCAACATGATCTGCAGTCGAAACGTCGTTCTCACAGTGTCATCCGTTGCTGCGAGCCACTGCTTGCCTTGCTGCACTGTGGGCATTACGCCGATCGCTGTGCGCGGGATTGAAGGGCACTCGGTTATAAGCGTCGTTTCGAAATGTCCTGAGAGCGGTGCCTTTTTTCTCTTCTGCTGTATTTATTACTTCGTCAGGACCGTCATGCATCGGTTCGTTACAGCAAAGCGCTTCAATGCTGGCTGGTTCTTGATACTGCGGAATAGTCTGCAGCTTTCTTCATTTCTTTCTTTCTTTCTTTCTTTCTTTCTTTCTTTCTTTCTTTCCTTCCTTCCTTCTTTCACTCTTTCACTTTCTTTTGTTCTCTCCTTTTTTCTTTCTATCGTTCCTTCTTTCACTCTTTCTTTCACTCTTTCTTTCTTCCTTCCTTCCTTCCTTCCTTTCTTTCTTTCACTCTTTCTTTCCTTCATTCTTTCACTCTTTCTTTCTTTTGTTCTCTCCTTTCTTTCTTTCTATCTTTCCTTCTTTCACTCTTTCACTCTTTCTTTCTTCCTTCCTTTATTTCTTTCACTCTTTCTTTCCTTCATTCTTTCACTCTTTCTTTCCTTCATTCTTTCACTCTTTCTTTCTTTTGTTCTCTCCTTTCTTTCTATCTTTCCTTCTTTCACTCTTCCTTTCACTCTTCCTTCCTTCCTTTCTTCCTTCCTTTCTTTCTTTATTTCACTCTTCCTTTCTTTCCTTCTTACTTTCTTTCTTCCCTTCTTTCTTTCCATCTTTCTTTCCTCCTTCTCTTCTTTCTTTATTTCTTTCACTCTTCATTTCTTCTCCTCTTTCTTTCATTATTTCTTTCATTGTTAATGGCGTTTTGTTTTTCTTTCTTGGATTAGTGGAGACTGCTTCCTTACCTTTGTATGAGCGACGCGCTAGTTTTAACGTAGCTCCTGCAGGAACTTGGCGGAATTCAACGCGTGCCCTTGAGCGAGGCTGCCCGATTCGAACTAAGGGTCTCTCTTTTTTTTTTTTTCAACTCGCATCATTGCGAGAGCTTAAAATCACCATTTTCCGTGCGTCCGTCGGCGTTTTCTTCTACAGTTGCCCGCAATCTGAGCTAGCCGCTCTCTTCGGTGCTCCCTTGTAACGACGTCATTCATGCGCTGCAGGTTGCGTCACCAAGATATCTTACGTGCAAAGCGAGGGCTTTTGTTTCAGCTCTGCTTTCTCATGCTTTCTCTCTCTTTCACTCGGCTCTCGCGCGTGTTACCACATTTAACAATAATAATAATAATAATAATAATAATTGGTTTTGGGGGAAAGGAAAATGGCGCAGTATCTGTCTCATATATCGTTGGACACCTGAACCGCGCCGTAAGGGAAGGGATAAGGGAGGGAGTTAAAGAAGAAAGTAAAAATGAGGTGCCGTAGTGGAGGGCTCCGGAATAATTTCGACCACCTGGGGATCAACGTGCACTGAGATCGCACAGCACACGGGCGCCTTAGCGTTTTGCCTCCATCAAAACGCAGCCGCCGCGGTCGGGTTCGAACCCGGGAACTCCGGATCAGTAGTCGAGCGCCCTAACCCCTGAGCCACCGCGGCGGGTACCACATTTCGCCTCAATTCGCTTCTCTGTGGCGTTTCTTTTTTTTTTTAAGGAATCAACCGTTTGTTCCTGCTCGGGACGTCACTCTTCCTCCGGTTCTGTCTATCTGGGTTTGCGGTCAACGAGAAAAAGAAAAAAAAAGGGGGGGGGGGGGGTGAGAGATAGAATAATAAAAAAAGTACCCCCAATGCGTATCTCCCGTCAATCGCGGGGAGATCTGACAACAATGGACGCTGCTCCCCCTCCATCACCGTCCACCCCACCCCCGCCCTTTTCCGGCCTCTTTCATTTTTCGTTGCAACTCTACTCCCTTCCTTCTATTTCTCCCCTGAAGAGCCGAGCTTCGGGTTACACGGCGTCGATAGGACGTCACAGGACGCGCCCAAGCTGGCTTCCTCTCTTCTTTCCGCTCCTCTTTTTTTGTCTTCTCTCTTTCCGCCTGCTGACGCTGGTCGCGAAAGCCGATCAGCGGCATCAAACTGCGCCCGCGCTTGTTCATTGTCGGCCGCCTCCGGCCGAGGACGAGGCTATGGGAGAGACGGCCCGTCTCGCCAGCAGCTGCTGCGGCCTCGTTCTCTGCCGTCTCCTCATCCTCAGCCTCGCTTACTTGCTTGCTTGACACACAAGCCTGCCTGCGGTGTCGGATGCGCGCCGCCGTCTCTGGCGCCATAGAAAACGCGGTCCCATGGAGCGAGCCTTCGTGCATACCGTGGTCCGGTTTCACACTGTGGTCACGTGTTCGGTCCAGGCACTGTCCACTTCGCTTCCGGCTGTCCCCAGTGGACTGAACGGCGCAAGGGGAACGTGTATTATCTTCCCTTCCGGCTGTGTTAGAAAACAGAAGCTCCGAAGGAGAGCGAGTTTAGCTTTCTCGTGTCGGCGTAGACGTCATAACAGGGGACGTCTGGCGCCTGGAAACGCAGTGGGCTGCTCCTAACTTGCAGGGCGTCAGCTCAGCAGCGACACCCGGGTTAGCCAGGCGTAGCCGTGTCAGCCTATGACGCACCCCTTGTAGCCGCCCTTTGAAGGTCAATGTTGCTAGCGCAGAATTGCCATGACAGCCTCATCGTGTTGGCCCCTAGATACTAACTACGTGTGCAGGCTGGTTTCGTGCAAGTAAGCTGACATCGTTAATTTGTTCTTAACTCTTTTCACTCTTATTATGCGGTACTTAGAATAGTTATATAGTTAGGAGCAATTACCCGGCGCCGTCCGGCGTCGTCAAGAAAAATTCCGATTGGCGGGCTGGTAGTGATGTGATGAGTGACGTCGCCAGAGGGGAGAAACCCTTTGGATGGAGGAACTTGACGTCACCAGCCAGGCAGGAACGTCACCGCACCGGTGAATGCCCATTGGCTGGAGGAAATTGACGCCACCAGGCCAAGTTTGTCTGTGTGAAGCCTCCACAGATTTCATACGGGGAGTCCTCGGGAAAAGCAACCTGCGTCTCACGATCCCCATCAGTCGCTCTCGGCAAAGGAGTGAACAACTTCGAATGTTATCACATGGCAACACATAATGAAATTAAATGCACCTGTTTTTTTTTCTTTTCCTGCATTGAACATGTTGAATACACTCTTCAGAAGCAACAAATGTACGTTCAGAGTTTATTGCAGGAAAAATGAAGAGTCGAGAAATGAAAAAAAAAATATTATAAAGCGCCTTTAAAAGAGCATAATTATTGAATAAGCCAGCATCACGAAAATGAAAAGAGACAGGGTGGCAGAGTAAGTACTACAGGTGGCTCAATCTATATTTACAATGGTGCGGCCCGTTGCTGAAACCAGGCGGGAGAAACAACGAAGTGCGAAACTGCCATAACACAGGGTTGGGTATTGTAAGACAACAAGCTTGCAGGAGGCATTTTTCTGTATTCTTCCGGCTTCCACGAGCGTCTAGATGTCGTTTAGAATGCCGATACCTTGGACGAGGTGGATCTTTCTGGTACTTCATCAATAGAGCGGGATCCATGCATGAACCCAGACAGTGGCAATGGCGGTAGAGGAATGTTTGTTTCAACAATTTCCACCAGGACTTCGTAGTTCGGACACTAAGCGATGTTCTTGGACGCCTCCCCATTGAGTCGCTTTCCACTTGTAGCATAAACAAGCTAGATTTGTGAAGACCTGTTTGTTGGCCGTTAACAGCACCAGTCATTTTCGAGTACTCTTGATAAGCGCTTCGAGGAAGTGTGTTTCGCCACAAAGATAAAAGAGATTATTGTTCTCAGTGCACTACGAACAATTTTACGCAAACAGTTAGCCGTGGCCGAACTGAGGTGATGAGCGAATCTAGATAACGTTCTATAGAAGGCACAACAAAGAGTTCGCGTAATGAGCGATTATCTTGCGAACACGCTAATTGACAAACTTGGATTGCAGTGTCGTTCACTGCTCGCAGGCCGTCATATTTTAACACAGTCATAACGGTGTGCAGCATGTGAGGTCGCGGCACACCTGTCTGCGGTAATCAACTCGAGGATATCGAAAGACAAGCGAGGCCAGATGCCCACTCGGTCGCGAGAGTCGATAACCAAGGCGAGAGATAAACACGCTAACCTCGATTGCCGGTTGCACCAATGACTATCGCAGCACATGGCGCGAAAGGTATCACCATTATCTATCACGCGTCTCTTGTCTCTTTTATCTTTCGGGCTTGGTGGCGAGACACGGAAGTTTTCCTCCGGTCTGAAGCTGGCTTAGTAGTAACTGTTATTTAGATAAGGGAATAAGTAGAAAAGAATGCCAGCCGCCACTACTATCTCATTCATAACGAGCGCCTGAATAACAGCCAGCGGAAAGAAAAATGGTAAGAAACAAATCACGAAGAGATAGGCAGGAAGAAAGACAGGAGGTAGGACAGTGACCAATACAACAGAGCTAGCAGTAGTACTAGTATCAAAAGTAGTATAGTAGTGATAGTATAGTGTAAGTAGTAATAGTGGTAGTAGTAACTACACACGCACACACACGCACGAAGACAATATGCGCGATGCTTATGTCGATGTGTGTGTTTTGCACTGGACAGACTCTATTATGCAGCAATAGATGCAAAATAAAAAAACGAAACTTCTCACCGAGGGTCAGCAATAGCATTGGCAACTGTATACAGGACAGAGGGATAGATGTTAAAGCGCAACTCAGGCGTTTCTTTACCTCCACGCATTTCACTGAAGCCTCCACTGCGAGTTCTCCGGAGCCTTCTGATCTCCTGAACCAAATTTCGAGGCGGGGGGGAGGGGGGGGGGGGGAGGGCTTGTTTCAGCGCAAATGAATTTGAAATTTTCCTGCTTCGTGGCCTATAGGCCACTGGGACGATTTCTATGGGCAAACTTGCTTGCATGACGTCATGAGCTACACGTCCGTCGATACCCGCTCTGCGTTTGCGGAAAGAAAAAAAAAACCGAGTGTCTTTTTGGTCACCTCTGTGAAATAATGATCCAAGTACTCATTTAGTCTCGAGTTAAGCCAATCAACACGCACACGAGAGGTTCACGACAGCATCCGTGACGTCGTACTTTAATCTATAATGGTGCCATGTTGATGTTGATGTTTAGTTGCCAAAATTTCGTTACATAGTAAAAACTCTGTCCGCACAAGCATTGATGCTTTTTTGCTGAACAGGGCAGCACTGCAAAGTGGCAAGAGCAGATATTCTACACATTTCAAATGAACACATCAGACACAGCACATCAGACAAATTGCTGAAGAAAAACAAACACACAACCAAAGAAGAAGTAAAACACACAGTCAACTTACAATAGATGTTGCAGACGTTTACACGTATCTTTCAGGAACTTGCAGGTGGCCGATAAGAATACCCAGATTTATTTAATATTTTTTTGCTTTGCTCGGAATCCATTCTCGGCTTCCTTCTTTTTGCTTCTCTATTTTGAACATCATTTAGAGAAACTATTTACCCCAACTAATAAGTGCACCTGGATAACATATCTACGAGGGACCATCATCATCATCACAGCAGCAGCGTCAGCCACAATTACATGCACTGCAGGGAAAAGACCCCTCGAATAGGTAGTCATTTTGCCCTGTCCCCCACCATCCGCGACCAGGATACTCGAGAAGATTCATCCGCCCACCTGACAGCCTGCCAGCCCCTGTTACGCTTGCCTTCTCTTGTAATCCTCTCCGTTATCCCGAGGCACCATCAGTTATATATTCTCCGCCATTACATGACTTTATTTTGAACATCATTTGGAGAAATCATTTTCCCCAACTTATCAGTGCGCCTGGATAACATATCTACGGAGGACCAGCATCATCATCACAGCTGCAGCGTCAGCCCTGGTTACATGCACTGCAGGGCAAATACCCCTCGAATAGATAGTCATTTTGCCCCGTTCTCCACCATCCGCGACCAGGGTACCACACAAGATCCATCCGCCCACCTGACAGCTTGCCAGCCCCTGTTACGCTTGCCTTCTCTTGTAATCCTCTCCGTTATCCCGAGGCATCCTCAGTTATATATTCTCTGCCAATACATGACTTGCTCACATTCATTTCCACCTGATTATTGCCGCCTTGATATCCCCGCGTAAAGGAAGAATGCAAAAGGGAGCCAGGAAGCACGAGCTCGTCGCGCTGAAGTGTCGCTTGTTGTCGCTCGTGCGGCTGCCGTAGGGACACCCACGGCGAAGACAAAGTGGCGAAGCAGACGAATGAAACGAAGGCCTTCGAAGGCAACCCCTGCACAAGCGAAAGACCCGTTGTCAGCCTCTGTCGCGTGATATCACCGATCGGCTTTGGCCCACCCATCGCTTTGCAACGATGCACGTTTGCAAGTGTTTCCCCTGTCAGAGGCAATCCGTCCCGTTTCTGTTTTTCTTTTCTTTCATTTTTGCACAGGGAGCCGTCGAAGGATCTCCTGAGCAGTATGGTGCAGTGAGTGAGTGACTCGAGGAGTGACCGCTTCTGCAGCCATGCAGCAGCGCGGCTTGCGGCAGTGTTGTAACGTTTGACGCGCCGGCTGCGGTGCCTACGTGAGTCCCGAGCGTAGGCTGCCTGCTTCCTAGCCCGCGGCCGCGCATTACGATGCGTTGGACGTCGAGGAAGGTGGGGTGGATGTACAGCGTGCCGACGCATTCTCAACGCGTCAGTGTGCGTCCGTGCTTTGCGTGTCAGGGACATTGTCATTGCTGCTCTGTGTCTCTTCGTGCTGTTGCTGCATTTGTGCGGCTCTCGTCTCGGCAGTGGAAAGTATTTTTCTCTTCCGTTTTCTGTCGCCTCGCCTTTTCAAGTCCGCTCACGCGTGTATTTTGAGGAATGGCGACACGAAGTACTCTTCAGCGTGTATACTTTCGCATTTACAGTGTGACCACTGTATGGGGTGTTATTCCGGGGTATGAGAGGGTGTCGCTGTTGGGGACGCGTATATGGCGTAAGAGAAAGCTCGATGATGTAATCACTTGAGACTCATGAGATCGCCTTGTGACCAGTGAGAATGGAGCATAAGCGCTACACTGACCATTGAAATTATGACATATGGGGTCACGTGGTCCAGGTGCTTAGCAAAAAGGCCTGGCAAGCAGGCCCCGGAAATCTCGACACACGCTTCTAGTTCGAAGATTTGGCACGAAACAGGGTGTTCTAAACACGGTCGCAAAGGTTACGGTAACCAGAATTACCAAGTTATCCAGAGTTCATTCAGCACAATTAGCAACAGCCGCGGTTACCCTAATAGCATGTCCAGCATTCTCGAACAAAAAATTTGAAATTGGAAAATTGTAAGATACTCTTATGTAAATATTTAAGGTAATGGTTCATTCTTCTGATATGTAGCAAAATCTTTATTCTAAAGTGCTTCCATCGTTCGCGCCGAGCAGTTAAAACTGCCATAGAAAACCAATGGGTTACGCTCTTGATGATGGCAAAAACGTGAATAGAAAAAAAAATGCAAGACGGCCGTCGGGTGATCTGCGGATATATTGGTTGTTGTAGTGAACTCTTACATTATATGAAAAAAATTGCATTCATAAACGGTTTACCGCTCAGAAATGCTTTTGTCAAGAATTGTTGGGTATGTAACACTTCCCCTGTGAAAAAGACAACGGTGCTAGTTAATCCCATTTTACCGATCATTTTTCTTTAATGAGAATCTCTTCACACAGACACGCAATCTGTCTTCTTTTGAGCCACGCGTGCATCACATCTCTTCACGAACCTCGCTGTCGAGGCGCTTGAAACCCGGCCGCGGAAGTCGATTTTCGATGGAGGCGAAATTCTAGAGGCCCGTGTACTGTGCGATGTCAGTGCACGTTAAAGAACCCAGGTGGTCGAAATTTCCGGAGCCTTTCACTACGGCGTCTCTCACATCCTGATTTTGCATATTAATGAAATGGCAGGGCCCAATAAAACATAGACAGAAAGAAGGGGACATGCTGAGCCGATTTGGAACATTAAACCCTCATAAACCAGACCAAAACCATCTTCATTGTGACTAAGGCTCCCCGTGTAAAAGAGATAGCGGTGCTAGTTTAGTCCCGTTATACCCATCTTTTTTAATTAATGAGGGAGCCTCTTCACTCTTCTTATGAGCCACGCTTGCATCACATCTGCTCACGAACCTCTCTGTTAAGGCGCTTCAAACCGTTCTCAGCGTATCACGCTCAGTTCATTCGCTTCCGACTGTTTTCGTTTTTCTATTTCCTTTCATCCTTCTCACGCCGTCCATTCATGCATTGCGAGGGGAGCGGCTGAGCGAAGCGGGGCAGCGGCAGCGGCAGCAACAACAACTACAGCGCAGACCGAGCCGAGCCCGCAGTTTCACACGGCATCGTGACGCAACAAAAGACGTGGCTCGTTCTCCGCTGCTCTGCCCCTATTGAGCCGGCCATCTCACGCATCGAGAGAGAGAGGGAGAGAGAGCCCGATTTGCATTCGAGATTGCCCGCTTTCACGGGACGCAATCTTCAATCTCCGATTCCCCTTTGTTGCTTCAGCGAAGCCGAGCCACTGTAACCGCGCCGCACCAGCCGCGGCCGGGGATATCGGGCCGTTAAGAGAGACAGACCTGTGAATGAACCTTCCCAGACAATGCAAAGACGTCCTGAGTATAACCTCAGGATGTCCGCGTCAGGATGTCTAATACCGTCTAATATATATGTAGCCCTGTTTGAATTGGATTTGCGATACTGCCGTGTAGCATGGGGCTACACCGCCCTGTGACAACACCGGACAGCACCGCCCTGTTTGGCGGTTTTGCTCCTCACGATGTAGTATGGGGAAATGGCACCTTGAAGGCAATGTATAACACAATAATAATGCAAAAAAGCCCTACGAGGGATTTCAAGTCAGCCTTATGATGCCCACACATCTTCATTGCTCACAAAACTCAATATCGTGAAATTACAGAAGTTGTATGACTTTAAGGTACTGTCAACGCTTAAATATGAAGTACGTAAAGGCACACATACTTTGAAAACATTGGCAAATCTGAAAAGTAACACATTTTTACGCTCAATGAGGCACACAGCTAGAACTCTGCCATGTTCCAAGATCTCGCACAAATTATGGATTTCGAACGGTTCAGTCTAGCATTCCACAGGTTTTAAGCAAATACCACTTCACCAATAGAGAATTTGCGCGCACTGTCTAAACTTGAGTTGTATTCGCTTTTTGTATAATGCTTGCTAAATTTAACTGTTTATTCCAATTTGCGGTGTAACAGGGTTGTTTGCATTTTTGTCTCTTGTTTACAAACTAGCATTGTAGCTGCAATATTTGTTGTGTGTCTGTGCTACTCACCTCTGTCAAAGCATCCGCTGTTAGTTATTGGGGGGGGGGGGGGGGCTAGTGAAGCTACTTATGTGTAGCTTTTTTCCAACCTTCCCTACCACATCTCATGTGTCATTTTGCTTTGTGGTAAAATAAACTTCAAACTTCAAGGACGTTCAGACGTCGTCAGGTTGTCTCTGACTGGTCCTAATGTAGTCCAATTGGGATCCATTTGTCCATCCGTTGTGCATACTCAGGGTGTCTTGAGGATCATGTTTGAGGACGTTTTCAGTACTACTTCAGGATTTGTATAAAGACCGCAGTACTGTTCTGCGATGAGACGATTGTAGGACATTTGAAGAATTTTCATCCTGTAGCCGTCCAGCAAAGTACAAGCTGAGGACATTCTCATCAGGACATTTAGCCGTCGATGCACTCGAAAGGTACTCAGAATATCCTGTTCGGGATGAAGACGCTCTGATCATTTGAGGACGTCGTTAGGACATTCGTTGTTGTCTGGGTTCGTGTCTCACTCTGGCAGCATTACCCGTGCGCAATTATGCGTTCTTCAGCATGTTATAACCTTATTATTTTCACGCTGTGCCATTGTTTTTCGGCAAGAAGGGCGAGTTGTTCAACTCCCGATTCAACGGCTAAAAGAGTTTCGTGAAATTAGTCCCGCTTTAGCTTATCTCAACTCTTCCCCAAGCTGGGCTGTGCAGCTTATGCAGTGATGGAGTGTCGACTTTTATGCCTTAAATGTCCTTCAGTGTGCTAACAAGCACTCCGCTGGAGAGCCCTATACGGAGCCCTACGGAATGTCATGGGGCACCATAGAGTGCTGTATGCCTATACTGGTTAATAAATTTATGCTTGTAGAAGGGGCAACATGAACTGCGGAAAAGAACGTTTGGTAGGGGGCTCAGAATTAATTTAAGCCACGTAGGTATTCTTACCATGTAGTGTTGACTCAACGTAGGGGCACGTTTTTGCATTTCATCTCCATAGCAATACAGCCACCGCCTCAGGGATCGAACCCGCGACCTAGTGACCTGCACTAGCCGAAAACGAATACCACTGAGCTGCCGCGGCAGGCAAAAACATAAAATATGTGAGCGTACAGCGCAAGCTCTGCCGTTGTGTGTGCCAAAAAAAAATATTACTGCGTTAGCATTAGAGCTGTCTTTTGAGGCGGAAATGGCGACTGCCGTCATGCATGACACAGTGCGAACCTTGTGACGTCATCAAAACCTGCCCATCGCATTGTGAGCGAGATGCCCTCATTAGCAGTTAGCATTTTAATTAATCATTGCGCTTGAGAAGAGCAACCTAGATCGCACAATTCTCACCGGTGGCTGTTTTTGGAACAGCCACCAGCCGGGACGTAGTGGCGCATCCCTTAACCGCTGCACCACTGCGCCACGAGTGGACTCCCAGCGATCTGCGAGCGTAAAATAGAGAGTGGCCAATTCCGCATATATTTGAATTAGCCCTATTAAGACTGTCGCGTCATACCCTTAAGGCGCAGCTACAACAGAATCAGCAGCGACAGTTTAAATGCTAACGCATTCAGACGATCCTCTAGATCCTCTAGACGATGTATAGTTTCGAAGTCAGGCTAGATTGTCTTCTGTTAGGTAATTTCTGCGGATCAATGGCAATGTTTGCCTCGTCTTTCAACTGACTCCAGGGATTGCCCAATTCGTATTCGTTGCTTGCAGCCTCCCAATATTAAAAACGGCGAACGCAGAACTATAGTTGCTATATGGTTAATAATAATAATAATAATAAACACCTTTATTATCAGGCAGCACATTTACAATTCTTAGTACAAGTCTGCCCAAGCCATAAAGGCTTGCCAAGCCATAAAGGTTGCAGCAGATGTTCTTCCTCTTGTTTAAATAAAAAAATGGTAGTTTCTGAAATCGGCGCTTTGATAAGCGCGCAGTTTCAGTGAGCCAGCTCGTCGAACAAGATTGGATTCATTATACCACATTAGTTTTATTCTTTCCTAAGGTGCTTCATTAAACTGGTTGCTTCTCTAGTGAGCGATTCTATAGACTAAAAAAAACATTTCACAGAAGTCTGTCTGGTTGGGAAATTTAATTTAGTAGAAAGATGACTGACACCAACCAGGTTAATTTTTGAAAAAAACACGACGTTTCGGGACCGGCTCTGTCCCTGCTTCATGGCGTGAATGGTAATTAAACTTTCTTGATTAATCTCCTCATTGTCAGCCCCTGCGTCACCCACAGGGGTAATGACCTAACCAATGTGGTTTAAGTTTTCTTGTTGGGCTTCAGAACGAGAGTGGTCTTGTTTTTAACGAAAAATAAGAAAAAATATTGAGAAACGCTCTTTACAAACACTGCGCCAGCTGAAGTGTTTTTCCTGGGCTCCAGGCGAAGGCGTGGACGACCACGTGGTTATTTATCTCCGGTTTGCGGCTCGTTAATCTCATCGCGGCAGTTTCGGAAAGCTCGTGGTGCCCCGCCGCGGTGGCTCAGTGGTCAGGGCGCTCGACTACTGATCCGGAGTTCCCGGGTTCGAACCCGACCGCGGCGGCTGCGTTTTTATAGAGGAAAAACGCTAAGGCGCCCGTGTGCTGTGCGATGTCAGTGCACGTTAAAGATCCCCAGGTGGTCGAAATTATTCCGGAGCCCTCCACTACGGCACCTCTCTCTTCCTTTCTTCTTTCACTCCCTCTCTTATCCCTTCCCTTACGGCGTGGTTCAGGTGTCCAACGATATATGAGACAGATACTGCGCCATTTCCTTTCCCCCAAAAAACCAATTATTATTATTATTATTAAGCTCGTGGTTGTTTACTACCCACGCCTCGCTGGGCTGGCTATCATCATCAGTCGAAGGAGGCGCCAGGCTCCAGGAAATCACGTGACAACAGACACGGTTTGGCTGCTGCCGATTTGCTGCAGAACCTCTTTCGCCGAACGGAAAAGCCCTCTGCTTTTCTCACGACACTCGAGAGGAGTTGAACGAACTGATGGTTCAGGAAAAGAGCAGAGTGCCATCTTTACAGGGTGTTTCACCTAACACGTTTAATAATAATAATAATAATAATAATAATAATAATAATAATAATAATAATAATAATAATAATAATAATAATAATAATAATAATAATAATAATAATAATAATAATTGGTTTTTGGGGAAAAGAAATGGCGCAGTATCTGTCTCATATATCGTTGGACACCTGAACCGCGCCGTAAGGGAAGGGGTAAAGGAGGGAGTGAAAGAAGAAAGGAACAGAGAGGTGCCGTAGTGGAGGCCTCCGGAATAATTTGGACCACCTGGGGTTCTTTAACGTGCACTGACATCGCACAGCACACGGGCGCCTTAGCGTTAACACGTTTACGCAGTTTTTAAAAATTGGCTTTTTTGAGTTAGAAGAGCTCTTAATAATTGTTTTTTTTGGGAAAGGAAATGGCACAGTATCTGTCTCATATATCGGCGGACACCTGAACCGCGCCGTAAGGGAAGGGATAAAGGAGGGAGTGAAAGAAGGAAGAGAGAGGTGCCGTAGTGGAGGGCTCCGGAATAATTTCGACCACCTGGGGATCTTTAACGTGCACTGACATCGCACAGCCCACGGGCGCCTTAGCGTTTTGCCTCCATAAAAACGCAGCCGCCGCGGTCGGGTTCGAACCCGGGAACTCCGGATCAGTAGTCGAGCGCCCTAACCACTGAGCCACCGCGGCGGGCAGAAGAGCTTTTTTTTTTTTTCGACACAGCATTCTCCCTGGTGTAACACGTCAGAATACAGCTATGATGTGCTAACTAGCAGGCTGGGTAACTAATATTGTGTAGTTAACTTCTTAACTATTACTGTTAAGTTGATTAATTATTGAGAGGCATATAGCTCACCGTAAGTAATGTTCACATCAGCTGATAGAATTTCGAAAATGCGGTTACCCTCAGCGCTGGGTACCAACAAATTTTTGCTATTTCGACGAGTTACGTGCACAGAAGAGGCTGCTTTGCTGGGAAGCTTCTCGAAAGCGCATGAATTTTGGCGCGATGTATCCGAAATTTGTTGGGTCACAGCGCCGAGGGTAACCGCGTTTTCGGATTTCTAAAAACTGAAATGGATATTAATTATGGTAGGCTACACACCCCTCAATAACTAAGGAGCCTAACAGTATTAGTTAAAAAGTTAACTATTCAATATTAGTTAACCAGGCTGCTAGTTAGCACATCTTAGCTGAATTCTGACGTACTGAATTCTGACGTACGTAAAAATTGTGTAAAGTCTTAGGTGAGACATCACGTATACTGATTACCTCAATTCGCTGTGGCTTGTGCACGGTGCAACTGTTTTTCAGGAATGAAAAAAATAGAGAAAAGGAAAGGCAAAAATAAAATCTGCTACCATTTCAGAGAAGGTTCGACTGTCGGATAATAATCTTAACAAATACAACTTACTGTCGTCTAATGAGGATGAACAAAAAAGACTTTTGTTAGTGAGGGTAGGTTATAGTTATTCATACATTTTGAGCTGCAGAAAACAAAAGGATGTTTTGTAAGGTTGGATTTCTACTTATTTCCCCTAATTCTTCGTGGCAGTGGCTATGTGCGTAGGTGCTTGTTCGTCGCATTAAGAAAAAAAAAACAGTGACGTGTCGATAAGCTGCTTTAGCATTAAACGGGTAAACCACCGAAGCGTTGTGTTGTCATTCTGTAACCGTTGCGTTCGCGACAAAGAAAACAATGATCAAACAGCAAGCAAAGCATCAACAACAACAAAGTGTGTTCTGCATAACGTGGGAATGAAAAAAAAAAGCAATTTAAATACTTCGGTTGCGAAAGCCTTCGCCTCCGTTTCTCAGACTACAGATTCAACGAAAAAGAATGTACCGTCAGCCTGAAATGGAACATGAAGAAGATAAGTGAACCGCTGACTCGAAAACACCTCAGTTGCTGGAAAGGAAGTATTGGCGTGGTGCACTGTCGCTTACAAAAAGCAGTCTTCGGGTCTTGGGAGTGCAAATTCAGCCTTTTTTAACTATCATGTTCTAGTTTTAATGTTCACCTTTCATTTCTCTCGTTCATGCTTCATTCCACGCGGATTGTACACATAGACTAATGATTCCTGTCCTCTCACGATTGCACGCAACTTAATTTTTGAGGATACTGTAGAGTATCCTCAAAACGACCGGCAACCTTTATTACGTCCCTCCAAACACTTCCGCCTTCCACATCCATAGCATACTAACGTCGCAAACTTCTGTTAGGCGGAGACTGGAAATTTCCAGATGATGCAGTAGTATAACATGCATGGATCACAACGAAAACCCCGAAAACCGGTTTTAACTTCATCTGCGACTTCAACACAACTCAGAGTTTCGGGCCGCACGGCTGACAACCGCAACCGTCGCAGCCTAAGCTCAATTGTTTCGTCACGTCGCGACACACACACACACACATCTACAAAAAGAAACGAGCAGACCCTGAACCCCCCAGCATTCATCGATGCGACACCAACAACGACAGTCGTCGCAGCGAATCGCCCAAGTCTCTTTTGTCCGAAGTCACGCCCATCAGATGAACTCTCTGCGCGTCCTTGAAACAAGCCACTCGCACGCGATCCGCCCATGAAAATGATGGGGTCCACTCAGCAGTCTTCATCGGGGTCCTCGCATCTGCATCAGACGAGACAGGGTCTGAAGACCCGACACTTCTCACCCTCCATCCCACACCGCCTCGGGTTCTTTGCTGGTGCCTTCGCACAAGTGTATACCAGCCACAGTTCCGAGAGAGCGATTGCAGAGAGGCCACCACTGTTTCTTGCTTGCGCCTGCAGTCGCCGCGGCGGCAACAGCAGCTCGTTTGAACTCATCCGGCCTTCAACGACCCCGCAGCAGCTACCATTCCGTCACCCAGTCTGCTCCTCGAAGAATAAGACTGTGAGTGTTCCCACCGGGAACCCGTAATAATAAAGCTCTCTGGCGCAGCTCTCAGACACGCTGGATTACTTCGTGCAGTCGCGTCGCGGTGGGATTATGAGCGCCGTTCTTATAGAGACGACCAGTGCCTGGCGTATAATGCCGTCATGCCTCGACGACGCTGGAGGGGCTGTACACGCATATCCTGACTCACACGCGGCGCCAGCAGCGTACAGAAGACCACGTCATGGCACTCTGCTTCCGCACAAACAGCGAGTGCTGATCTTATCGCCCGCGCTGCTCAAGATGACGAAGCTGGGAGCCGCCAGTGAGTTCATAGGTTCACGCTACAATTAGCGCTCGCGCCCATTTCAGTGTCTCTTCCTAGTGCTGTGCAGTCGGCGTCACGCTTGTGTGGAGCGCTCGAGAGGCGCACTTATCTGCACAGAAACCGACACCTTGTAGCAGTTTTGTGTTATTTAGAGGCAACGCTTACGCGTAAGTATAGAGCCCCGTGGACTTGCAAGCAAGGTGACCACGACCACTTTGCTCGGAGCACCGTGAGTGCTGGACAGTACTGTGTACAGTAAGGTGCACACTTAAAGGGAACACTTTAATTTTTATTTTATGCGACTGAAAGTGGACCACATTTATAATTATTTATTGAATTTAGAAAGAAGCAAGCATGGCTCACAAGATGGGTATATATTAAAAAAAAAGAAACATTGATGGACAGGGAGTCGTATGTAATACCCCAGCCGTACTAATTTTGTAACTGTTCCCTGTAAGTGTGGAGCGTACTGTACGACTGCGGCGAATTCCTCTTCGGCGTTTTAAACAGCCCAGTCGGGGCCCTTTCCGACAACGCATACGCGTGTCGACAAATACAGATCGATTAAAAACACCGTCGCTCGCGAAAGTGCACTGCCGAGTGTCCACTGCACGCATGTCTATCTCTGTCTTGCAGCGTGCTTGAGAAAACTGTAAACAGCTGAGCCACTCGGCACGGCACAGAACGGACGGACGGTAAACAACACTGGGGGTAAAAGACAGAAAGAACGACGAGAGGAAGAAAGAAAAAAATGTGAAAGAAAGCCAAACAGAGGAAAGCGGAACACTTGGCTCACGTATATGCGGGCACGGCGGACATAAAAACGTCTTTTTTTTTTCTTCTTCTTCTTCGGTCGTTTCGCTCAGGCACCACGCGAAAGGGAGACGCGAAGAAGGAGAAATAAATAGATAAAAATGAAGCCCAGAAAGCAAGCAAGGCGAGCGTTCGCGTCCCTCACGTAACGCGTTTACGAAACGACAGTCCAAGGCTGGACCCCGCCGCTGGCTTTGAGAGAAATGGCCGCACGATTGCTACGCGAAAAAGAGAACAAAAGGGGGGGGGGGGGGGGGTGCTGTCGCTGCCGGCCTGTGTCGGCGGCGGTGGCGGTCATTGTGTCACGGTCGATCACGATACGCGTCGCGAGCAGTCGGCCGCCGCGGCGTCGTCATGTATGCGGCGTTGTGATAGACCCTCACAGCACGCGCCCGCTGCGTGCGCTCTTTTCCGCTCCGTTCCATACCTCTCCCTTTCCCTCCCGCCGCGTGGTTGGCGATGACGTCACGGCGCAGTCCACCCACCACTGTACACCCCACGCCTGCCTACTGCGGGCTGCTTGCATTGCAGAGTAAGATGAGATACCTACTGCCCTCGGGCAACACACTGCGGGCGACGAGATTTCAGGTCGAAGGAATCGGGCGGGTCACTAGGTGTCCAGGACCCCTCTAGGGAGTGGAAAGATTCCTCCAGATAGTGAGGAATGTATTCACTCCGCACAAATCGTGGTCGTTGCTTTCTAGAAATAATAGACATAGGCACCCCTCCTGTGACGTAACCGCACCTTGCCCGGTTGTCCATACCACAGCCAAAACCTTAACCATTAACCGGGCAAGGTCTTGGTGGCATGGTCAACCGGACAAGATATTGGCGGCCGGCGTTTCTAGAGCATTGTGGTCTATATTGATGGTAGGGTATGGTCAACTGGGCGAGGTGGTGTGACGTCACAGAAGGAGTGCAGAGGAGGAGGAGCGCAGGAGGAGGCAAGGTCTTGGTGGCATGGTCAACCGGGCAAGATATTGGCGGCCGGCGTTTCTACAGCCTAGTGGTCTATATTCATGGTAGGGTATGGTCAACCGGGCGAGGTTTTGTGACGTCACAGGAGGAGTGCAGATCGCTCTTATTTCTATATAGCACAGGCTTGGCTCGCTGCTTCCTTATCCCGGGTCCGCCTTGTTTGGGTGCAACGAGCGAAGCAGTGGCAAAGTGCACCTATCATTCGCAACCATGGTGTCACGCAGTGAATGAGATCCGAAACTAGTCGGTCGCCAACGGCTGGCCGTATTCGTGGATACTATGAAAATGATCCCTGACTTGTCCTCTCTTATTGTGGCAGGATGAAGTTGTGCAGCTGTAAAACCGGCGAAGAAATGGTATGCTCGACGTTCTCTAGCATTCAATAAATGTAGAATGGAATGACAATATGGGGGGGGGGGGGGGGGGGGCGCTGGCGTCATCCCAACAAACCACGCGCATTCAGGCGCGGACGATTGCGTATCACGTGGAGTAAGCGACAGAGCTGAAACTATTGTTTGGCTGTGGAAGGCGAAAATGCGGCCGCAGCTCTGTTTGTTAAGCCGATGGACAGAAAAGTCCGAGGCCTCACGTACGTGAGATGAGCGCTTAATCAGTATTGTTTCCTGGTCTGTAACTTTGTTATATTAAATTATGGAATTGAAAGGCCGTGCTCTCGGATTAAAGTCTAGAGCATCCTCTTCTGCAGGAGCTCATAAGTTTTCAGAGCAATCCTCATCAACGGCAATACATGCATGTGCTTTTGCCACCAGACCACTACTCTCTGCGTGCCATCGGAGAGTTAAGAAGTGCTCTACCTCGCCCATGTTACAGCCCGGACTTGGGGCCATCGGCCTTCTTTCTAACTGCTTCCGAAGATGGAGGACTATGCGACGTGTACGCGCCTCTTATAGGACGAGCAGACCACCAGTTGAGATTGCATTAGGTCTGCACTCTCAACACTCAACATACACCTTATTCTTAGTCGATGACATGCAGAAGCTAGATCACCGGTGCCTGAAGTACAGCCGTGCTCAAAAGTCTTCAGGCCGCATGGGTTGCCTATGAGTCGTACAGTGCAGCGGTTATGGTACACACCACAGAAGACTGAAAAGTTTTGAAAGCTGAGGGTAACGGTTCTCCTTCAAGGGTTTCAGGGTTGCCACTAATGCTACGGCACACAGTCGGAACGCAAATTATATGTGGTGAATGCTTTGGACAACAGATGTAGTGGCCCTGGTGCCCATGACGCTCTTTCAAGAAGTAATGTGCTCATGGGAAAGAGGACATTCCAATTAGGTTTTCAGTTCAGTGTTCCGTCTTTGAATTCCAATGCTTTATAAAAAGGTGGAGCCCCGGTGGCAAAAACACTGCACGCCCCGTAGAACCTCTACTACTTTGCCGAACGTCATTTTCGAGAGGTGAGTACCAGAACTTAAGATGATATAGCGCTGTCTTCAGAAAGGCACCATCATCCAAATGTCCAAGCCCAGCCTTGAAGACAGTGTAGAACTCTATGCTGCCAGGGATGCGAGTCACTAGCCATGATGGCGTTTTTTTTTTACTCTCTAGAACTTTTGATCAGGAAGAAAGAAAAGCAGAGTTGCTGCCTGATTCCTTAATAATCCTTAGCCAAATACCTCGCATTTGGCTTACTATTTTTGTTTATGATGTCCCCTACGGGCATGCCTCTATGGTCTTCCGACAAGTCTGGCAAAAAAAAAAAACTTCAGAGTCGATACGGCTTGAGAAACTGCCCTAATAACAAACGCAAGGTCTGCAGAAAGGTCAAAACAAGTCGATGGCCCAAGAAAACAGAGGTGTATCTAAATGAACCAATCTAAAAACCACAAAAAGCGAGTTTTTTTTCTTAATTTATAACATATCTGGGCATTTAATGACATTTGCTAACAAGAATTCTTTAAATATCTAAAGTAGAGGGCATATTGAATACCATGAAACGCTTCTATACCGAGCAAACTTGCGTACGAAAGGTCTCCTAACATGGCTAATTATTTCACAGCTGGATGTTCGCGAAAAAAAGAACATGAACTAAAGGCAGTCATTTTTTCGAGTGCGCTTCGCAGAATCGCTGCACATAGTTCTCGCGAAGTCGCATGTCGCAGCGTTCAGGCACCTGATGATCCTCTTCTAGCGAACAGTCCTGCGTACCACATGTGAGATTATTCGCTGCAAAGCACGTCATCGTCAAGCCTGACAAGACAGAGTTGTATCGCGGCATGTACCGCGAGTTAGTCGACTGTGTTCCACGAAGTGTTCTTCAAAAACAGATCGTCTGTACAAGCGCCTGCTCATACTGACGTCTGAAGGTACATATTTATCGTTCTGACTCATAGCACCGTAAGTGACCTGCCTGTTAACTGGCGCGATGCAGTCGAAAGTAGGCCCTGCGCTTCGCTCAAATAAAGGACCAAGTACAGCCCATATTTCCAGGGAATCCGACTGAAGAGGGGACGTCGGCATACAGCATCGCAATTCTGACGTCTGTGCTCGCGTATTCATAGCGCTGACTCATCGCAGCATCGCTGGCTGCCAGCCACCTGTCTACTCAAACGTCCTTCAGTCAAAACCGCAACACAATTGGCCCAAATTGCACCCCGATTTCCAGCGGAGCAAGCTAAGGGCTGACGTAGAAGATCGTTTCGCTGTTTTCGGTTACTGCGTATTCCGTGGTGACTCATCGAGGGATTGGCGGCTGCACTAGTGACTCAGCTGTATGCACGCATTTGTTGTCCAGCATTTTGCACGTGGCTAAGCCTTCACTGCGCACATCGAGAAAGCGGGGTGCGCGGATGGAAACAGTCGATTGTGTTGGGTTCCTCGCTGGCTATCAAGCTGAGAGGAACTTTGTGGCCTAAGCTATTTCAAGAACCTTAACGTGCGTACATTTGCACTTAAGGACGATGAGCAGCTAGAGCTCTGTATGCCACTACGAGACACACCGCAGCGATTAATGACGTCATTATTTGAATACCATATAACGGCACCTGCATCACAGCATCCTATCCAATTAAAAGTATTGCAGGGTGGCTCTAGGTGCTTTTTAGTGCCCCGCATTTCAGGCATATATGTCTGGAATACATGATACATGACACATATAGAAATATGTTAGCTATATATGAGACATATGCTTAACATATATGTAAGACATATGTGTCTGAAATGCACTGAAAGTGTCACAACACGATTTCCTTTAGTGACGGCCCAAAAAAGGGTGCTGGCATGAGGGTTCACCTCCTGTCTCTAATTGTCCACTCTTTGCCTTATTGCGGTTGATGAGGGGTGTCCTCCAGTCAAAACCAGTTGGTTCTAAATCCGTTATACGGTATAGCCACTATAAAGTCCGCTGAAAGGTCGAGAACGGCGCTCAGTTTCATGTTTGATAGCGCGTGTTTGTATTCTGTGCCTCTGACACACCCTGTCTCTGCTCGCCGCCATGCATACTCGACTCTGAGAATCCATTCAAGTCTGAGAACGCCATGGCGAGCGTAAATAATACAGCTGCCTAATGTGATTCAGACCTCAGTTATGCAGCTCAGTGGTTGTGGCGTTCTGCTGACATCACGGTCCAGAGAACGAGCACGTTCAGCCCACTTACGCGTTACCTTAGAAGGCGCACGGTGGTGTGCACCTGTGCTGCTTCATCAACTTCCCACCCTCTCTGCGATGTGGTGGCGGTGAAAACTTTTATTTGGTGGAATAGAGTTTGGGAGCCACAGAGTGGCCCCGCTACATGGTCGGCGTCCCTAGTCCGGGACACCGCATGACGAGGCCCCATCTCGCGCCCGTTTCACCAGAGTCCTTTGGGACTCAATCGAGGAGCAGTTGAGGAGGACACCAGGAAATGCACGTTGATGGACTCTCCTTCCGAGCCCAGAGTTCAATGCGAGCCGAGGAAGTGGCGATAGCGCTTGCTGCCGCCCACGCCAATTCGAGAATCGTCATCACGGACTCCCGAACAACATGCGATCATTACTTGCCAAGGGATATCTCCCCCTTAGCCGCTTGTATTCTAATACCGACTGCGACTGATCCAACACCGAAAAGAATCATTTGGGCTCCTGGCCACCGGGGCTTACGAGGTAATGAAACCGCTGAAGCGGCTGCCCGAGCGCTTACTCACCGGGCTCCTCATCCAAGCTCTTCTGGCTCGGAGACAAACCAGCCGCTGCTGCGGCTCAGGGAAATCTCTGCGGTGTTCAGCTGCCCTGTCAGAGTGAGACGCTTAGCGCGCCTTTCCTTTCCTTGCAGCCAAAACTTAACTGCTAAGCTCGATTAATAATAATAATAATAATAATAATAATAATAATAATAATAATAATAATAATAATAATAATAATAATAATAATAATAATAATAATAATTGGTTTTGGGGGGAAAGGAAATGGCGCAGTATCTGTCTCATATATCGTTGGACACCTGAACCACGCCGTAAGGGAAGGGTAAAGGAGGGAGTGAAAGAACAAGGAAGAAAAAGGTACCCGTAGTGGAGGGCTCCGGAATAATTTCGACCACCTGGGGATCTTTAACGTGCACTGACATCGCACAGCACACGGGCGCCTTAGCGTTTTTCCTCCATAAAAACGCAGCCGCCGCGGTCGGGTTCGAACCCGGGTACTCCGGATCAGTAGTCGAGTGCCCTAACCACTGAGCCACCGCGGCGGGTTGACTAACAACTGCGGTTTATCAGAATGAACTACACTCTGTTATTTATACCCGCTGATATTTACATTTAGTATGTACCTACGAGCTCAATTCGCCGTCTTACTTAAGAAATCCCAGGAAGCTGGAATTTATCCGGAACCCTCCAGTACGCACTGTCTCATAATCCAGATTGCTGCTTTAGTATTTAGAAAGCTAGTAAATAATAATTAGTGAATTTTCAAATGACGAAGCTTCGTGAGACACGACGAAGTGGAAGGCACCGGATGAGTACTGACTATCTGGGATTGTTTACCGTGCACTGACAAAGGACAGCACACGGCCGCCTTTTGTGCTTCGTCCCCATCGAAACGAGGCAGCCGCGGTCACGGTTTCCACCGGCGAACTTTCGCTAAGCAGTTGAACGCCATTTCTTATATAAGTACAGAGTGCGCCGAAAGTTCTCAGGCCAGAGGGTCTCCTTTTCAAACGTTCAGTGGGGCACTTGACCCCCGAACGTCATAGTATCGCAGCCCATAGGAGAAATACAATCGCTAATCGAGCACATGACCCCGACCCGTTTCAAGGCCGAGGCCTGCAAGTGACCTCGCCATCGCTACCGAAGCGGAGCAGTGATGGAGCGGTACATCCTGAGCCCATTGCTGACAAGCATAAAATCCGTTCCATGTCCAAAACGAGCGCTTTAATAGCAATACTGAAGAATCTTGACGAACACCATGCTGGCCTGCACCTGGCCTGTTACACGCCTGCAGCACGAAATGCGCTGCAGGTTCTGGACGCGCTCACCACGATCCCTGCATCCCTTCAAAAGCGGACGCAATAGGTCCTCCGGTTTCATCGTTTTATCCCTGGCCTCAGAGATTCGCGCATTGTCTCATCATTGCGTCGGTTTTCTTTGGGAAACCACCGGTGGTGGCGGCACCTGCATTTTATTTTATTTTTTAACTTTTGAACCTTATGAGAGCTTCATTTTAAGTGAAAGTAACCTCTTGCATGTTAGTACGCGAAAGATAATGATACAAGCCAGCTTCACTTTTCCATCAGTGTCCCTTTAAGCTGAAGTAAAAATATTTCGCGTAAGAACTCATCTTCACATGCCTGTCGCTATGTGCTAGTTGGTCTGACTCATCGCGTCGTTGGCGGCTGTCTTGCCCAGCAACTGGAGGGCCTCGACTCCTGAAACGGGTTGCAATAAAAACGAGAGTGCAATGCCCGCATGTTGCAGCGGGATTGCCAATGCAGTAAGCTAAAACGCTACATAAAAGCTAATTTTGTTGATTCGCTACATACATTCATTAGTGTGACTCAACGGGTCGTTGACGGCTGCTTTGCAGAGTGGCTTGAAGAACTTGTTGGGGCAACGCGTTTGCGCCATAATCACATCTCATTGAATGTAAATCACTGCAGTGCTGCTAAGGACTGCTAAAAAAATTAAGAAAACAAAGGGAGATGTCGGAATAACTTTCAGTTATGATGCCCACGGTAATTTATTCGACACTGCGACTCATCGCGTTATTGAAATAACTGTCCTGTCCCAAGACTTCAGGACTTTGACTCCTGAAATGCCCTTCGATCAGAGTCGGATTATAATATGTTGAAATTGTTCCCCTATTTGCAGCGAATATCAATGCCGCATGAACAGCTTGTTTAGCAATTTATTAGTATGCATCCCTGACAGCAGCTCATTTCGCATTCTGCGCCGGCTGCAACTCTGGCAGAATCGAATAATCCCGCTTAGTGAAATGCTCTTCAGTAGAAAGCAGAGCCGAAACAAGAGGTTCAAACTGTCCCGGTCGAAGAGCAGTGGCCGGGTCACCTTAAGTTTCATATCGAATACACTGTGCATTTGCATTCGCCAATGTGACTCATCGGCGAGAGAACGCAAGCTTAGCAGCGGGCGGCAGAAAGTTTGGTGCGCTGATGAGATTAGGAAGCTGGCTCAGAACAGGATAACTAGAGAGATATTGGAGAAGCCTTTTCCCTGCAGTGGGCGTAGTCAGTATTGTGATGAGAATAATGATGCTGACGATGGTGGTGATGGCAATATGGCTCAAAGCATCGGTGATTGTTTGTCGCGGACGAAGAGTCATCAGCTTCAAATGCGCATCAAGGCAATCGTGAACGGGTCGTACGAAAAAAGGGCCAGCGTTGTTGGAGCATGACGACCACGGAGGCTCGTGGAGAAAGACGTCACTGTTGACGTAGACATTCATGACTAAGCCATTTGTTGCCCTGATACACATTGCATTACAAGAGGACGGCGCTATACTTGGATGATGAATTGTGCGGAAGTCTAATACCGAAAGCGCACTCCTGTCAAAACAACGTCTCATGATGCACAGATTATAGCGTCAGTCAGTGCGTAAGAACATGTTGTCAAAATAGCGGATGTAAAAGAAGCCCTATATATAGCTTATAAGCTCTGACACAAATTGCGAAAAAAAATTTGCTCAAAAAAAAAATATCGCCTCATGCAGTATCGTACAGCTGTATGCAGCAGCCTGGTGGTACAGGATTTGTTGCGCATATTTGTTACGCTGCCTGGTTGAATAACTCCAAAAAAGGAACGTTCTGAAATACAGTTGAAATTAGTTATTCTCTGAGCTTCAGTGGAAAACGCTGGGACGTGAACTTACGATACGCCTTTTTATGTTGTGTACTGGCCGAAGTTTCGTGATAATACGGTTACAAAATGGAAATGCCACGCCGACACTAATAGCAAGGTGTATCGGAGATGGGAGATTTATTCGGAGTCATGAGAAATAAGGATTTTATTTCAGACTTCGCTGCTCGCAGTCCGCAGTCCGCAGGATATACGGCAAAATAAATTTATCTACCACTTCCTGCCCCTGGCAGCCAATAGTTATGGGGTGCAAAAAGTTACAACAGCATGTAACTACTCCAATGAAGAAAGCGCGAAGGCAGTGTTGGTACTAAAAATATGAGTGTACTTGGCTTACAATCTCAAGTTTTGAGAGTAGCTTATCAATTTCCTCGGAAAAAAATTATCTAGTAGATATATCATTCCAATGTTCATTTATGAGACCATAGGTTGATAGCGAAAAGAAGAAATTTTTCAAACGAAAAGCAAAGCAATGCTGCGAGATCGTAAAATAAAATGGAGGGGATGTAATTAAATGAGTACTGGCAATTAATGCACATTAATATAGACGGATCATCATGCGAAATTCTTCTACACCCAGTAAAAATTTTGCACTTGAATTTCATCTTACATACTAGCCGCCGCGGTGGCTGAGTGGTTATGGCGCTCGACTGCTGGCCCGAAAGACGCGGGTTCGATCCCGGCCGCGGTGGTCGAATTTCGATAGAATTCTCAAATTCCAAAATTCTAGAGGCGGAATTCTAGAGGCCGTGTACTGTGCGATGTCAGTGCACGTTAAAGAACCCCAGGTGGTCGAAATTTCCGGGGCCCTTCACTACGGCGTCCCTCATAGCCTGAGTCGCTTTGAGACGTTAAGCCCCATAAAGCATAAAACATCATATTTCATACTGCTTGGGATTGGTACAAGAGCCAAATCATGTATATGACGCAAACACTGACTTCAGATCCACAAGCCATTAAAAAGTGTGGTATTAATGAGCAAGCGGCTAAAATGCTGCAGTTTTTTGGTGTATAGCGTGACCTGAAGTCAACTTTGAGGTCGTTGCTACCGTTAGACGATTGAAACAGAAAGAATATGATTGAATAAATTCAATTATAAATTATATATCTTCCAAGGGTGAAGTTCGCGTGGTGATTTATGTTAATGAATTTCTTGCGCATCATCGCAAAATATAGAACAGGAATTTGGCATGATATGCCCTTTTTGACAGCCAAACAGAAAAACAGTGAGCTAAAGGCCAAACGTGAGTAGGTGATATGCAGCGCAAAAAGGAGAAAATGAACACGATCAGGGCATGCTATTTCAGGATGCTAATCTCTGGTTCATTAGAGCGACACAGCGGCTACCGAATTTCTATGAGGTAAACCTGCATTGAAGGGCGACACAGGCTCAAGCCGGAGTGAAGCTTCGACGTTAGGTGTGCCTTTTAATCGTTACAAAATTAGGCTTCAAAATTTTTTCATGAGGTTAGGAGTAAGCCTTCAGTTGAGGTAGTTGCTTCATAATCTAAGTCAGCAATGCGCAATAATTGTTTGGGACACCTTTCCATCCTCCTTTCCTCTTTATGCTGTGCCCTCTTAGGCTATGAGGTGGGGAAGTTTAATGGGATAGGGCGACCGGCGACTAAAACAGCCCTATAGTGGCATGCGAAGGCCATTGGGAAAGGTTCCTGTGCTCACTATGCTTGACTCCGCTGATTATAATTACCATGATGGCGTCCAAATCCTACACTTAGAGAGGGTATACGGTTCCGCAGCTGGCGTACGGCTTGGTTCCACAATCGCATGATATCTTTAGTCAATCCCGAAGAAGGGGTGCACTTAATTCTTGCATTTAAAATAATCGAAATGAGGTCACCGCAGCCAAGGCATCGAAATGAGTTCGTGCTCAGCAAGAGGCCTTAGTCGCTGATCCACCAAGGCGATAAAAAAATATTCTGTGGATTAACTTAACTGACGAATTTTTAAAGCTGAAATTTGGGCGAGTTGGTAAGCATTCATGGTGGGTGAACAGCGCAACAAAGACGGGACAAAGGCAAGACAAGCCTTGCCTTTGTCCCGCCTTTGTTGCGCTGTTCACCCACCATGAAGAATTTTTGCCGGCCAATTAAAACAATTTTATGGGTGCTTCGACTAGGTGCAAAACCAAATTATTGCAGGGATACGATGAAATGCTGCTCAAGGAAAGGTACCATAAGCAGGTGTTTCTTGAGGATTTGCCTGATGACTATTAAAGTAGAAGTACGTACGGTTTTTCAGGCCATTTTTTGCGTATACTTGTGAAAAAAGAAACCTAAGATTGGAAATCTATCGAATAAAAAGAATGTCTCCCGAGTCGGTAAAACTCTGACTTTAAAAGAAAATGCAAAGATAATAATAATTGGTTTTGGGGGGAAAGGAAATGGCGCAGTATCTGTCTCATATATCGTTGGACACCTGAACCGCGCCGTAAGGGAAGGGTAAAGGAGGGAGTGAAAGAAGAAAGGAAGAGAGAGGTACCGTAGTGGAGGGCTCCTGAATAATTTCGACCACCTGGGGATCTTTTACGTGCACTGACATCGCATAGCACACGGGCGCCTTAGCGTTTTTCCTCCATAAAAACGCCACCGCCGCGGTCGGGTTCGAACCCGGGAACTCCGGATCAGTAGTCGAGCGCCCTAACCACTGAGCCACCGCGGCGGGGCAAAAAATTCAAAGTCAGGAAATAGATTCCCAAGTTTCCGTTCATGCTTCCTTTAATTAAGATAGAAGAAATGATGAAAAGAGGGGCAGTAAAGGTCGCTGCCATTTACCAAACAAACCATCTCTACGCCGTATACTGTACGGTTCCGTATTAATTTCGGTCATTTGCAGCTTTTTAATGTGCCTAGTAATCTCAATGTACGTGGTTGTGTCAGCATTTAAACTGAGCTGTCTCAGCCGGAGTCGAACCCACCACCTGAGCTCTGCACCTGAACGCCATTAAATATGAATCACCGCGGCGGGTTAAAATTACTGCTGAACTCCATACAGAACTCCACGCAGGAGAGTTAAAAGAAATAGCTGCAGCCATCGCTTGATTGCCCAAATGCATTTAGAGGACGAACGTAACTCAGAAGTGCATTTTTTTGTTTGTAAACGGCGTCTGTATTATGTGGACGTCAACCGCACAGCTGCAAGCGTAGTATATGTTTCGTGGAAACCTATACAACAGTACCGAACATGCCCATAGGGAGCCTCTATTTTTAGGAATTGTCCACACACCGTTCGACCGTCCGCGATGCTCGTTCCAGGAATAATTACACGCAGCTAATTGGCTCAATTGAAACGCCAAAGCTGGCATCTGCTCTGAGCACTCAAAACGCTGATCTGTCGAAACATAAAACGACCGCGACACCGCGTTCCGCTTAATATATCTTTTCTTTTTTATTGTCATCGCCCGGAAGGTGTGTTCGCAGAAAAGTAATTCTGAATTTCTAGCGAAGTCGACACAGATTGCCGTTTCCGTTGAACGAAGCGAAAGGCTCTTCTTGCCTTTGAGGCAAATGATGGGGAACCTGTTCAATTTGCTGCTTGTATCGCACTATCATAATAATAATAATAATAATAATAATAATAATAATAATAATAATAATAATAATAATAATAATAATAATAATTGGTTTTGGGGGGAAAGGAAATGGCGCAGTATCTGTCTCATATATCGTTGGACACCTGAACCGCGCCGTAAGGGAAGGGATGAAGGAGGGAGTGAAAGAAGAAAGGAAGAGAGAGGTGCCGTGTAGTGGAGGACCCCGCAATAATTTCGACCACCCGGGGATCTTTAACGTGCACTGACATAGCACAGCACACGGGTGCCTTAGCGCTTCCTCACAATCAATTTTCTCGTTCTTGAACCGAAAGCGTTCTGCGTATTTTCTCCTTCAGGGGTGCCTGCTAAGCGATTGAAGTTTACAACCACGCGCTCCTCCTTCAGCCCAGTGTCGCCGCTGCAAGGTTTGCCATTTGCTAAGGGGGGCGCGCGAAATTTTTAAGTGGAATTTGTATCAAACTGCTGCCTTTTCGCTTGTTCTACCACACCTCGTGGAAGTGGCGGCATATGGTGTTTTGGGGTTGAAACGTTTCAGAAAGCATTTTGGTAAGGCCAGTATTCAATTATAATTTTTCAGTTCAGACCTAGCACCGATGGTAATGTTTAATTATGCAGCTCAGCCTGTACCACGTGCGCCGACGGTGGAGCGTGCGAGCAGACGTCGCGGCCAGACGACGCTGTTGGCGCAGAAAATTTCAGTATACAGTGGCCGATAGGAAGCGTCGGCGAAGAGGAAAACAGACGAAGCATCCCAAGGTGGCATATTTTAAAGAAATATGCATTCGCGTTGCAATCACGCAGCCACCGGCTGGCGAGCCGTGCGCCTTTTAACTATGAGAAAATTAAAGGTTTGTCAATATTTTTGAAGCGAAAAGCTTCACTACGCCAGCTTTTGGAGCCGTCAGCGGGGCCGCAAGTTTGACCTTGGATGTAGCTAGAGGTCACGGTGGCCGCGAGTTTCACCTTGAATGTCGGTAGAGGTCAAACGATGAGCATAACTGGGTAGTCAGGTTCGACACATGACGTGAGCTACAGCAGCGGCACCACCGGCTGTTACACCCATCTCGGCTTTGACCTTGATATTTCTTTGACCTTGACCGGTTAAGGGTGAAAGCGTCTGCCGGTACCGCATGCGCAGGCCATGAAAGTGGGTTCTGCATAAAACGCCGGAGCACTTTGATGCATTCAGCAGAACGCTAGGTGAGATCGATGCGACGCCTGCCATGGAAACCGACACCCGAAACGCTTCCGTAAGGGAAAGAAAATGAAAATTGGTTTTAAGGAAAGCAAATTACGCCTGTCTCACATATTTCTGTGGACACCTGACCCGCGCCCTTAAGAAACCGAAAATGAAATAAAGTTGATTTTAAGGAAAGGAAATGACGCCTGTCTCCCATATCTCGGCGGACACCCGAAAACAATTACTACTGTGTCTTCGTCAGTATGGTTATCTATGGAAACCGCCAGTCGCTCGACCTCAAACATAGCCAGGGAGATGCAGCTTTTAACGCGACAGCGTTAAAGAGCTCGTGTCGCAGAAAAGCCGGTGTCGTCGGCGTCGGCCGTGAGCGAAAAATCCCTCCTCCTCCTCGCAATGTACGCCACTGCCCCAACAGATGGCGCGCGACTGCAGCTGAAGGAAAGGAAGGGACGCCTGTCACATATTTCGGTGGACAACCCGGACCGCGCCGAAAGGGAAGAAAAATGAAATAAAATTGGTTTTAAAGAAAGGAAGTGAGGTCTGTCTCACATATCTCTGTGGACACCCGAACCGCATCGTAAGGAAAATGGAATGAAAATTGATTTTAAAGAAATAATAATAATAATAATAATAATAATTGGTTTTTCGGGAAAGGAAATGGCGCAGTATCGGTCTCATATATATTTGGACACATGAACCGCACCGTAAGGGAAGGGATAAAGGAGGGGGTGAAAGAAGAAAGGAAGAAGAGGCCGTAGTGGAGGGCTCCGGAATAATTTCGACCACATGGGGATCTTTAACGTGCACTGACATCGCACAGCACAGGGGAGCCTTAGCGTTTTTCTTCCATAAAAGCGCAGCCGCCGCGGTCGGGTTCGAACCCGGGAACTCCGGATCAGTTGCCGAGCGCCCTAACCACTGAGCCACCACGGCGGGTTTTAAGGAAAGGAAGTGACGCGTCTGACATATCTCCGGATCGGGCGCAGTGGGGCCGTGCGGGCACGCAGGAATCACGCGGTGAGCGGCGAACAGCGCAGCGCACATCCAAAGCGCGTTCACCACTAAGCTTGCGGCTTGCTGCCCGTTCGTTCGGCGCGGAAGCTATGCTGGCGTTCGTGGCATCAGGTTAGTCGGGAACGATGTGCCGATGAACTACGACTGCGACTTGAGTCGCGCGAGTTTCGGCAAGGCGCCTGGCAGCGCTTCTACGTGGTTTGCCGCTCCGCGCGTCCGTTTCTCCGTACGTATAGCCGAGCGATTTGTCTAACGGGCAAGGCGTCGCGCAGAACGGGCGATGGCGTTCCGTGGACTCCCTGGCAGTGCTGCAACACGCTGTCGCGTTCCACTCTTAAAGGCGAAGCTTAAGCGTCCTTCACTTTTTTGCCCGCCGTGGTGGCTCAGTGTAACTTAGGGCGCTCGGCTATTGATCCGGAGTTCCCGGGTTCGAACCCGACCGCGGCGGCTGCGTTTTTATGGAGGAAAAACGCTGAGGCGCCCGTGTGCTGTGCGATGTCAGTGCACGTTAAAGATCCCCAGGTGGTCTAACTATCCCGGAGCCCTCCACTACGGCACCTCTTTCTTCCTTTATTCTTTCACTCCCTCCTTAATGCCTTCCTTTACGGTGCAGTTCAGGTGTCCGCCGATATGTGAGGCAGCTACTGCGCCATTTCCTTTACCCAGAAAATAATTTCTTTTTTAGGGTTTTCCCTTTCGACCAGGGTTAGCCAGAGCTAAACCGCCAGCATTTTTTAAGTCTTGCATTAGATCATGCAGCGGACGACAGATGTTGTTCATCCGGCATGGCTGCACATTATAATATCGTTCTTTTTGTCAACGTGTGCACGGGTTAAATGATATCAAGAAAGCGACAATGTATGAAGCTGAGATTGGATTGAGAATCGCCTGCTTATGTTTTCGGAAGTTGCTCTCGCTGAAGTTCTAAAGCGTAAGCATCAAAATCGGCAAGCATAATGCAGTGCTGTAATGTCTGATGTACCTGCAGCTCCACAATCAGTTTTTCACGAGCATGCTCGTGGATCCCGCGTTTTCCACCGTTTCTATGAACGCCTGTGACAAGCGCTGTCGTGCGCGCTGTTGCTGAAGAGATGGTTGCTAATTGTACAAATTTCCGACTGCGTCGTTGGCGTCAGCCGTTCGTAAGAATGGCCTCCGAGATATTTGAGAGTCTCGGAGGCCACGGTGAGCAGAGGGCAGAAAGAACAACGGCATTCTGCGAGTGTTTCGCGCGTTCGAATGAGGTGCAAGGGGACGTGCCACTCGTGTAGTATTTGACGTCACTTCCTGCGCAACGGCACGAACGCAGTGCGGCTGAGCCGAAGAAACCATAAGTTACCGCCGAGGTTGCGTACAAAGGTGGCGCAAATGGCGCATTGCGCTACTGATTTGGACTTCCCGGGTTCGAACCCGACCGGGGCGGCCGCGTTTTTATGGAGGAAAAACGCTAAGGCGCCCGTGTGCTGTGCGATGTCAGTGCACGTTAAAGATCCCCAGGTGGTCGAAATTATTCCGGAGCCCTCCACTACGGCGCCCCTTTCTTCCTTTCTTCTTTCACTCCCTCCCTTATCCCTTCCCTTACGGCGCGGTTCAGGTGTCCAACGATATATGAGACAGATACTGCGCCATTTCCTTTCCCAAAATCCAATTATTATTATTATTATTATTATTATTAAATTTTTTTGGCGGTGCGATGTCAGTGCACGTTATAGATACCGAAGTGGTAGAAATTATTCCGGAGCCCTCCACTGCGGCATCTCTTTCTTCCTTTCTTTTCTTTTTCCCTTCTTTCTCTCTTCCCTTACGGCCCGGTTCGGATGTCCACCGAGATGTGAGACGCATACTGCGCTATTTCCTTTCCTAAGAAAAATTTTCAATTCAGTTATCTAAACAGCTTGCAGCAATTTACGCACCGTGGCGTATTTTCTCCTTCAGAGGTGTTGCTAAGCGAGTAAAGTTTACAACCACTCGCTCCTCCTCCAGCCCAGCGTCGCCGTCGCACGGATTTGCCATTTGCTAACGGGGATGCGCGAAATTTTTAGGCGAAATTTGGATCCATCCGATGCTTTTTCGCTTGTTCTACCAGACCTCATGTAAGTGTCATCATAAGGTGTTTTGGGTTTTGACAACATTTTCCCACATGGGCTTTGTGCACGCATGTCACTGCGTTTTTACCGCGCTCTGTGAACTGGCTACGTGCTAGCTAATGTTAAATTGTGCAGCTCTGCCTGTACAACGCAGCAGTAATCTGCTCGGCGCCAGTCGACAAGTGGGAGCTTTCCTCTTCATCATAGAGCGAAACCATCTGTACGAGAGGCTCTCTGCGGGAGTCAGCATGACGCCATCACCTCTGTAACAGTGTCTTTATCGACGGCAGCCCTAAGTCACCGCCGAGCTTGCATTCAGAGTTCGCGAAAATGGCGCACTGCCCGACCTGCCGCGGTGGCCTAGTGGTTAGCGCGCTCGGCTACTGAGCCAGACTTCCCGGATTCGAACCCGGCCGCGGTGCCAGCGTTTCGATGGAGGCGAAACGCAAAGGCGCCGGTGCGCTGTGCGATGTCAGTGCACGTTAAAGATCCTCAGCTGGTCGAAATTATTCCGGAGCTCTCCACTAAGGCAACTCTTTCTTCGTTTATTCTCTTAATCCATCCTTAATCCCTTCCCTTACGGCGCGGTTCAGGTGTCCGCCGGCCGAAATGTGAAACAGATGCTGTTCATTCCCTTTCCCAGAAACCAATTTTTATTTGTTTTTCTTAGTTTAATAAACAACCGAAGTGCTTTTACGTAGATAACTTGTGCACCTATTCCATCCTGTTCTCATGATGGTAATTTTTTAATGGTGCAAGGGCAGCTTTTGGTCATGACACAAGGTGGGTCCAACATTCATTTCCAAGCATTTCACCCCATATAAACCGAGCACCAGATCAGGGGAAAGCTCCCACCCATTGTGTCACCGGTGAGTACCAGGCACAGTGTAAGAATAACATACTGAATAACATAATAGAATAACATACAGTATTCTTGCACCGTGGTACCAGGCGGCACTGGGGATCGAACCACTCACCACCCTCGTACGAGACAATCCATTAGCCGCCGCGGTTGCTCAGTTTTCATGGCACTCGGCTGCTGACACGAAAGACGCGGGTTCGATCCCTGCCACGGCGGTGGAATTTCGATGGAGGCGAAATTCTAGAGGCCCGTGTACTGTGCGCTTTGGGATGTTCACCCTCAATAAACCAAACCATTGTGTCCCGTAGTATCCGGTGGTGTCCGTCGTAGTTCAAGGGGAATAGGCGTTTTTAGCATACCGGAGAATTTCCCAGCGAAAGTGAGGCTGTTGCTGCCCCTCTCATATCCTCATAACCAAATTTACTTCTTCCATCCCTTGACTGAACCCGCCGCGGTGGCTCAGTGGTTAGGGCGCTCGACTACTGATTCGGAGTTCCCGGGTTCGAACCCGACCGCGGCGGCTGCGTTTTTATGGAGGCGAAACGCTAAGGCGCCCGTGTGCTGTGCGATGTCAGTGCACGTTGAACATCCCCAGGTGGTCGAAATTATTCCGGAGCCCTCCACTACGGCACCCCTTTCTTCCTTTCTTCTTTCACTCCCTGCTTTGTCCCTTCCCTTACGGCGCAGTTCAGGTGTCCAACGATATATGAGACAGATACTGCGCCATTTCCTTTCCCTCAGAAACCAATTATAATTATATATATCCCTTGACTGAAGCCCTGCCACTTTTACTGCCTTTGCTCGGCGCAGCGTTCGCGTAGTCTTCCATCACATACGTCCACGCATCCAAGATGCAAAGTTCGCTCTCTACAGATAGACACGTGCAAAGTCGATCGAAGTGAGAAACGTGAGAGCATCTTCGGGACAGCGGTGAAATTGAATCCTGCATTTCACGCACACGGTCTCGCCCAGGCATCCGGTGCTTTATACATGAGTCTGCTCTGAGGCGCCCTCTTCGCGGCGGCGATGGGATGGCGCCTCTATACAGCGCCCATTGCAGATTCCCGGTGTCCCCGCTCGCTCGTTAGTGCTAAAAAGAAAACTGAAAAAAAATTCTAGCTCCAGATCTGAACGGCCAGAGATTCACAATATAATGTTCTTCTACCATGGCCGTAGTGACGTGCGGCAACACGTTGGCGTTATAGACTCGCTGCCCCAAGGGTCACGTGGCCGCACGCACTTCCGACAGCGCGTGTGCAGCAAGCACTTGTCCGGTCTTTCTTACATCCACGGGTATGCTGCAGCCAAATGGCTATCTGGCTGTCTATCTGTCTACCTACCAGGATTAGCCTGTCTGGCTACTACTGGCTAAGTAAACCACTATGCATAGTGTCGACATCACTACTGCTGACCGCAACCGGCTGTCACCATTGCTCTCGTCATCACCTGTGGCCCATGTTGGGTCTCGCAAAGAGAGGATCGTTCGATTATTAGTGTGGGGTAAATATTTTAATAACTACTTGTTTGCAATAGTAGGCGCAGCGCAACAGCAGGCCTGCTGCATGTCCTCCTTAAAAATGAGGGTACGATGGCGGAAGCCTCCAACCGATCCCAAGTTCACATTTCACGGGCACAAATGTTGTCAAATGGGGCGCAATAAGGCAAAATTCACAAAACTGTTGGCAGGTGTTAGCACGTAGGAATGTCTCTCGACTGGGCAGGTCGAGTGCGTTCAGTTGAGAGCATTAGAAAGATTAAGCATCGCGAATGCCGTGGGCCTATACCGGGCCAGCTGTGGGCCTTCCATGCATGCGCAGTGTCCAGGGGTGCGTATCATCACCTGTACGCTGCCCATGCGCCGCAGACACCCAGCTGGTGCAGTATGCATCCGCGCTCATACTAGTCCCGTGCGCTAAAAAAAATTCAATATTCTACACTAGAAGCAACTGAGGCGATACCGAGCTAAGCAAGTATTGGCTCTTGTACTGGCTAATCATGCCAGTGGGCCAGAGGACATAAAAAGTATTTAACAGAGTATACTGAGGGGCCAGTTGGTCAGACATATTATAAATAAAAACGTAGCATATAGACGGGACGAAGAAGGTAGTCGAGCGCCCTAACCACTGAGCCACCGTGGCGGGTCATTCAATCTTTCGCCTCTTTTCTATAGGAGAACCCGTGCTTTGATAGCGGAGCCGATTGGTGACACTACTTCCTAGTTATTGGTCTTGATATTACAGGCAACAGCTACCATGCAATGATAAAAAAGGAAAAAAAGAAATGAATAGGGCAAGGAATTTGTACAAATACTCCCTCAGGGCAGAAAAGATACGAACGCCCCAGCATAATAATAATAATAATAATAATTGTAATGGGACCGACAGGCGCAGCGCAGCGAAGAAGCGGACGAGTTCAAGCGGGACAACGAAGAAGCAGACGAAGTGCAGCTGGGTTTTTCGCACGACGCCTGTGAGTGTGCCCGTCGTGTCGCCGGACAACCAAGACCAACCGACCTGTGCCTCAAATAAACGCCTTGACACTTGGTGGAGGTGCCTCGGTTCCCGTCCCGGTCCTCATCCTGGAACTTCGAAGTGGAACGCTCCTCGTCTCCGCCACCATGCCGGAAGGTCCGAGTGAACCATCGCAGCCCCTCCCTGCCACCGTACTCTGTCACGGGGTGCAGCGCCAGCGTGACCCTTCTCCTTTTAGTGGCACCGATGACCAAGACGTCGACGATTGGCTGGCCTCCTATGAGCGCATCAGCACATACAATCGGTGGGACGATTCCGTCAAACTTAGCAACGTCCTATTCTATCTAACGGACGTTGCCAACCTATGGTTTCGCAACCATGAGGCCGACCTTCCCACCTGGTCGTCCTTTAAAACAAGCTTCGCCGACGTTTTCGGCCGCCCCGCCGTCCGGAAGCTTCGCGCCGAGCAACGTCTTCGTGCTCGATCTCAGCTCCCTTCCGAGACGTTCACCAGCTACACCGAGGACATCGTTGACCTGTGCAAGCGTGTCAACCCCTCCATGTCCGAAGGGGATAAGGTCAACCACATACTTAAAGGCATAGCCGATGACGCTTTCCAGATGCTGCTGGCGAAGAACCCCACCTCCGTCGCCACCGTCATCCAGCTGTGCCAAAGCTTCGACGAACTCCGCAAGCAGCGCGCATCTACGCGGCAGTCCGGCGCGCCTGCGGGGGGTCTTGCTGGCTTGGCCCTTGGTGGCTCGTCTGCTGAGCAGTCCCTGTTCATGCAGCAGGTTAAAGACTTCATCCGCGAAGAGGTCGCTCGCCAGCTTTCTCTGCTGCATCACCTTCCCGACCCCGTTTGCCCTCCGCACGACCTGGCGCCATCTCTCACGCCCACAATCCGTCGTGTTATTCAGGAGCAGGTCGCTGCAGTTCTGCCATCAGGTCCCCCACCTCCTCCTGTGGCAGCGCCGCTCACCTATGCTGAAGCAGTCACCGGTACACGGCGCTCGCCCACCTCTGCCGCCTACCCTAGCAGCCCGGCCTTTTATGCTCCACCGCCGTCTATACCCCCGCCGCAGGTCCCGGTTCGTCGACCCCGCCGAAACCCTACGAACCCTTGGCGTACCGAGGACAATCGACCGATATGCTATTCCTGCGGTCTTCCGGGCCATGTAGCACGCTTTTGCCGTCAGCGATCTCCTCGTTCTGGCGATTTCATGCGCAATTTCCGGTACGATTCCGGGCCGCCCTTGCCTAATGTCTCTTCTGCCTCCTCTACACATCGCTCCCAGTACCCTACTCGTCGCTCGCCTTCCCCTCGTCGACGTTCCATTTCTCCGATGCTCCGCCGCCCGGACCCTCTCCCAGAGGAAAACTGACTGCCGCAGTTCAGGAGGCAAGAACTGCGTGTTTTGCCAACTTTTTAAGTCCTCCGTGTTCTCCTGCTAACGTGATTGAGGTGTCTGTTGAAGGCGTCCCCGTTCTCGCGCTCGTCGACACGGGTGCTGCAGTGTCAGTAATTAGTGATGCTCTTCGCCGCAAACTTCGTAAGGTGACAACGCCGCTGTCTGACTTTTCACTACGTACGGCCACCTCTCAGCGCATCCACCCCATCGCAGCCTGCACGGTCCGCGTTACTATCAACGACGTCGCCTATACCATCGAGTTTGTTGTGCTGACCGCCTGCTCTCACGATGTCATCCTCGGCTGCGATTTCCTCTCGACCCACCGTGCAGTGATTGATTGTGCCCGTGCGGAACTTGAGCTTTCTCCCCTGTGTGATGTTTCGTTGTGTGACCTACCTGTGCGCTCCGCTAAGCTTCTTGTAGCTGCTGACACCGACATACCTCCCTCCTCTTCAGCCCTCGTTCCGCTCCGCCCCGACTCTTTCCTCAGCGGCCCTGTTCTTTTCACACCTACCGCAGCACCCACTCGCCATCAGCGCCTCCTCATTCCATTCGCCGTTGTCTCGATTTCCGATGGCCACTGCGCCATCTATGTCACCAACCCATTTTCTTACCCGTCGTTTGTTCTTCGCGGCGAATGCCTCGGCTCTATTGAAGAACTGGACCCTGCTCTTGCTTCCGAGTTCTCCGATACCCGTGCCTGCTCCCCAGTTACTGCCTTAGCCTGTTGTGCGACAGCGCCCGATCCGATTTCCATCGACGTCTTTCGTCGTAACATCGCTCCCGACCTTCCGTCCGCTTACCGTGACCAACTCTTGGAACTTCTCTGCCGCTTCCGCAACTCTTTCGACCTTTCCCAGCCCTCCTTGGGGCGCGCATTGGCCGTCTCTCACACAATTGACACTGGTACCCACGCTCCCTTGCGTCAGCGACCGTACCGAGTCTCGCCGAGCGAGCGCCGCGTCATCCGTGACAATGTTGACGACATGCTTCGGCGCGGCATAATACAGCCTTCTCACAGCCCTTGGGCCTCTCCTGTTGTCTTGGTGACGAAAAAAGATGGCTCCATCAGGTTCTGTGTGGACTACCGCCGTCTCAACAAGATCACACGCAAGGATGTTTATCCTCTACCCCGAATCGACGACGCACTGGATTGCTTGCAGGGAGCGGAGTATTTTTCATCCCTCGACTTACGCTCCGGCTACTGGCAGGTCCCGATGGCGGCGAACGACAGGCCGAAAACCGCTTTCGTCACCCCAGACGGCTTGTATGAGTTCAATGTGATGCCATTCGGCCTCTGCAATGCTCCAGCCACATTCGAAAGGATGATGGACACTATTCTCAGTGGCCTCAAATGGGAAACTTGTCTGTGTTACTTAGATGACATTGTCGTTTTTTCCAAAGATTTTCCTTCCCATCTGCACCGCCTTCAGCGCGTACTCACTAGCCTTACTGACGCCGGCCTCCAACTAAACTTGAAAAAATGTTACTTCGGTGCAACGCAGCTCACAATATTAGGCCATGTCATCTCCAAAGACGGCGTTCTTCCTGACCCTGCCAAACTTCGCGCCGTCGCTGACTTCCCCAAACCAACCACCTTAAAAGAACTTCGCAGTTTTATAGGCTTATGCTCATATTTTCGCCGCTTCATCCGAAATTTCGCCAGTATCATCGCCCCTTTAACGCAGCTTCTTGCCGGCAGCCCGAACCTTTCGTCTTGGTCCCCCGCCTGCGATACCGCGTTCAGCACTTTACGTCGCCTGCTGGTCTCTCCCCCCATCCTTCGCCATTTTGATCCCGCCTGTCCAACAGAAGTTCACACTGACGCGAGCGGTGTGGGCTTGGGCGCAGTTCTTGCCCAGCGAAAGCCTGGGTATCCGGAATACGTCGTCGCTTACGCCAGCCGCGCCCTCACCAAGGCGGAATCAAACTATTCTGTTACAGAAAAAGAATGTCTCGCCATCATTTGGGCAATTGCCAAGTTCCGCCCTTACATTTACGGCCGGCCCTTCTATGTCGTCACAGACCACCACGCCCTATGCTGGCTATCCTCCCTCAAAGATCCTTCTGGCCGACTCGCCCGCTGGGCTTTACGTCTCCAGGAGTTTGATATACACGTCATTTATCGCTCCGGCCGCAAGCACTCAGACGCCGACGCCCTTTCTCGTTCACCACTCCCATGCGAGTCAACCTCTGCCCTCGTCTGTGCCTACGAATTCTCTTCGTTCAACATCCCTGATATGCTCTCCGAACAACTGAAGGATCCTTGGATCACCTCGCTGCTAAACTTCCTGAACACTCCCTCGCCGCATCCTTCGACCCGGACCCTTCGCCGCCAAGCCCACCACTTCGCCGTTCGTGATGGCCTCTTATACCGCCGTAATTACCTCCCCGACGGCCGGAAGTGGCTGTTGGTCATCCCTCGACACCTCCGTGCTACAATCTGTGCCTCTTTTCACTCCGCTCCACAATGCGGCCACGCCGGTGTACTGAAAACATATGCTCGCCTTCGTCAGCGATTCTACTGGCGAGGTATGTACCGCTACATACGTCAGTACATTCGGTCATGCATCGCCTGCCAACGTCGCAAGAAACCTCCCCACCCCGCCGCCGCTCCTTTGCAGCCGTTACCTTGCCCTGGCCGTCCCTTTGACCGCGTCGGCATTGATCTTTATGGCCCGCTTCCAACTACTTCGGCTAATAATCGGTGGATCATCGTTGCCGTTGACCATCTCACCCGTTACGTCGAAACGTCGGCTCTCAAATCTGCTACCGCAAACGATGTCGCCCACTTCATTCTACACAGTCTTGTTCTTCGTCACGGCGCCCCGAAAGAACTTCTGAGTGACCGCGGCCGTGTTTTTCTCTCGGACGCCGTCGAGGCCCTGCTCAAGCAATGCCAAATCGTTCATCGCTACACCAGCGCCTATCACCCCCAGACCAACGGCATGACTGAGCGGTTCAACCGCACTCTGAGTGACATGCTCGCCATGTACGTTGACACCGCCCACTCCAACTGGGATCAAGTGCTCCCGTTCGTCACGTACGCGTATAACACAGCTACTCAGACAACAACGGGGTTTTCTCCTTTCTTCCTCTTATATGGCCGGGAGCCTACATCCACCATGGACACCATCCTTCCTTATCACCCTGACCCTTCCGAGACCACCTTACTCTCCGAAGCTCACCTGTATGCCGAAGAATGCCGGCAACTTGCCCGCTCTTTCACCACACAGCAACAATGGGATCAGAAGCACCGTCGGGATTCCCCGGACCCTCCAGCGTCATACCCATCTGGCGCCCTCGTTTGGCTCTGGGTGCCTTCCTCTACTCCCGGCCTCGCCACGAAACTACTGTCTCGCTTTCACGGGCCTTACCGGGTTGTCCACCAAACTTCTCCGGTGACTTATATCGTTGAGCCGCTCGTTCCCTCTTCGGACCACCGTCGCCGGGGGCGCGAAACTGTGCACGTTGAGCGCCTCAAGCCTTACTATGACCCGCCCATCCTCTCCTCTCCGTAAGTCGCCAGGATGGCTCCTTTTTCGGAGGGAGAGTAATTGTAATGGGACCGACAGGCGCAGCGCAGCGAAGAAGCGGACGAGTTCAAGCGGGACAACGAAGAAGCAGACGAAGTGCAGCTGGGTTTTTCGCACGACGCCTGTGAGTGTGCCCGTCGTGTCGCCGGACAACCAAGACCAACCGACCTGTGCCTCAAATAAACGCCTTGACATAATAATTGGTTTTTTGGGGGAAAGGAAATGGCGCAGTATCGGTCTCATATATCGTTGGACACCTGAACCGCGCCGTATGGGAAGGGATAAGGGAGGGAGTGAAAGAAGAAAGGAAGAAATAGGTGCCGTAGTGGAGGGCTCCGGATTAATTTCGACCACCTGGGGATCTTTAACGTGCACTGACATCGCACAGCACACGGGCGCCATAGCGTTTTTCCTCCATAAAAACGCAGCCGCCGCGGTCGGGTTCGAAACGCCCCAGCAGCTCCGTCCGGATGTTCAAAGGGTGGTCGCTCATAGACAGGGTTGAGACAGGATGACAGGGGTAGACAGGATGACGCGACGCACGTGGGGAGGGGAGAGGAGGGGGAGACGGGCGCGCTGTGTCTATCATCGCGCGCAGGACGGAAATACAAATACATCAACAAAACAACGGGAGAGCAAAGAAAGATCGCGTTACGCTGTTCCCGCTAGCGGGAACAGATGTGCGACGCGACAGCCGGGCGCTGTTTAACGTTGCCAGCCCGGTTTTACTCACGGGTGCGCATACCAGAGGCACACTATACCGCCGCCGGCGCTGTCGTTCTGTGACTCATGTGACCCCCCGTGCAACCCCCGCCAACCGCCCGCCACGTCCCTGTCTCTTGCTTTTCCGTTTTTCCTCTGTGCAGACGCACAGCGCGCTCTCCACGCCACGTGGAGCTTGGAGGTTGCCGTTCAGGTTGCCGTTCAGGTGGCCGCCGACGTCGAATAACGGGTAGTTCCGGATCGCACTAGCGGTGGACGAGCAACTGTTAGTGGCATGAAGTTTTCTAAAAGCGTACAAGGACACACGTGCGCCAACATCTACGCATTGCAAGGAAAGATTACTGACGCTTCGCTCTTGCAGAAGATACACGTGCCTTGGTTTGAATAGCCTTTCTTACAGGTACATCGTTCGTGGTGGAGTGAGTTTCGAGGTCGTGAGTTTTAGCAGCCACTCGGCAATGAGCAGATCGCGTCGTGATTGGTGTATAACAGAATAAAGAATAGTGGAGGTCGTGGAGGTTGTGCGACCGGCGTCAGACTGCCGCACAAGGAAAGGGCGGCTCGCAGCTGCATAGTGATATTCGCACTGCCACCGACGTTCACATTGACTACGATGTTCACAATGCCGCCGATGTTCATACGGACACTGATGATCGTTCTGGTCACACGGGGTTCACACTGTCATAATTGTTCACACTGGCACTGACGTACGCACTGAGCCCGATGCGTTCACATGCTTTCACTCATGCTTACTCAGAGTCAGGTCACACGATGTTCACACTGCCATGAACGTTCACACTTGATGTGCGCGCTTACTGCACTGTTCGCAATGTTTGTGTGTTCGTGCCGGCATTGATGCTCATTTTGTTCACACGATGTTCACACTGCCAGAAAGATTCCCAGTGGCACTGATGTGTGCACTGACTGCGATGTTCACACTGCAGATCCTACCGGCGCTGATGCTCGCTATTCACAGAACGTTCACTCTGGCACTGATTCTCGCACTGGCACTGCTTTTGGCTCGGCTCAAGCGATGCTCACATTGTTACCGGTGTTTGCACTGGAACCGAATACTCACTGTTCACACGAGGTTCACACGGCCTTTGGTGTTCACGCTGGAACCAATGCTCATACTGGCCCCGATTTTCAGATTGTTCTTATTATGTTCCCACTACCACCAACGTTCACACTGTTTAACACTATGTTCACAACTGACATGCGTGGAACCACGTGTGGCCCCATTCTACATGCTACCAGATGTATATTGGAATGGGGCTACGTGCCTACATGTCGCCACATGCCACACGTTACCCTATGTGAGTCCGATAATGCTAATTCTCGCCAACGACCACTCCACAATCTACATGTCCTTGTTAACACTGTGTAATTCTGTCTCCATATTCCGCCAATCTGCTGTTTGTGACCATTTACTGTAATTTTGAATTGCACTATTGTTCTTGATGCTATGCATATCATTTGTTGTTGATCAAATTTTCCCACCCTTCTTGGACCGTATAAGGCCTGCAATATCGTGTGAATAAATAAATAAATATCGCTTGCCGTTCAGGACCACCAGGAACCGCAGGGGATCGGTGGACTTTTATCGCACTCTAGGACATCGACGCCATTTCCCTTACGGCCTACTAAAGGGTGGTTTCCCAACTGTTGTTAAGGCTGTTTCGGATACGGCGTATTACGGCCAAACACCGGCACCGTTTGCACCCACCTCTGCAAAAGGAAACGCCGGCCTAATAGGAGGAAACGCTCAGTTTACCGCAAACGCCAAAGCCCGCTTCGTTGTCGCCTAGCACTGCGGAACGTGTCACGCGCTTTTTACTAGAGCTGGGGAGAGAGATCGCGTGGCAGCGTCGCGTGACTGCGTACATACTAACTGCGCACCCAGTGTGACTCGAAGGCCCCGCTATAACTCCGTCCGTGTTTACAAACACCGCAAAGTGCGGAGGCTCGGTTCTTTGAGGTGTTTTCATTTTTTTTTTTGGTGCAGTGAACTTCCAACTGCCCGCGCGTGCAGAGTCAGTCAGTCGCGTGACAGCCGCTGATTGCTCTGCGCTGTCTCGCTTCCTCGGCGACGCATTGTAAACACGGAGCCAGCAGTGTTGACGACGTCTCGCGCTCTCTGCCATTTGAGGCCTGTAGAAGAAAGGAAATCTGTCGGAGTGCCGAGCTAGTTTCACATTCGGTTCCCTGCGCAGTGCATTCGGTTTCACATTTCCTGACACGCAGCTACGCATGTCGCTTGGCAGCAAATTAGCAGTTCACTGCGCAAAAAAGCTCAGTGGTGTGAATATCCTTTTTCTTTTCCGGATTTAGCTGTATGAAGCACTTTCTTCATGGTAAATGGTATCTGTTGATGGCAGAGATTGTCCTAAACTAAAATACCCACTTTCACTGGTGTGTGAATGTTACTGAGGTGGACATGGGTTGTGTGTGCCTTAGCGTACCCAGATATTCTGCACAAGCCCAATTTTCAACTCGAAATAGTTTATAAACGCAATTTTTTCATATACCGCAAGATTTCAGCTATTGCAATCAATATATCCGCACATCTCCCCTCGGAAGACTAGAAAGTTATGGCTAGTAAGGCTCTTGTTATCGTCAAAAACTTTCAGCTTTGGTTTTCTATTGCACTCTTACTACTTGATGCGAGCGATGGAGAAACTTTAAAAGAAAGATTTTTCTAAGTATCGGAACAGTGGACCATTACCTTCAATATTTCCATAACCGTACCGTACAATATTCCACATTTGCCTCACTCAAAATTCACGTCCAAGAATCTTGAGAACATTGCATCCTTATTCAAATAAAACACTCTCGAAGGTCTGAATGTGCCTGCACTCAAGGGGATAGGGCAAGCAGATGCGGTACTTGCAGAGAAAGCGGAAAGTCTCAAGTGTTCTCAATTTTTTTAACGTGTTACTGTACTCTATATTTATATTCGTTTCATTGTTCTTTGCTCTTTCACTCCTCTGAGTGCACGACTACATAAGCGTAGCATGCGGCTTTTAGAATGCTTTCTGTTACTGACGTGCTCTATGCAAATGCAGTATGCACTGCACTTATCGGGATGGTTTTACATCAGTCAGTCAGTCAGTCAGTCAGTCAGTCAGTCAGTCAGTCAGTCAGTCAGTCAGTCAGTCAGTCAGTCAGTCAGTCAGTCAGTCAGTCAGTCAGTCAGTCAGTCACAGTCAGTCAGTCAGTCAGTCAGTCAGTCAGTCAGTCAGTCGGGGTTGCTTTAAGGGGCTCCTGTGGCAGCAGAAGCAGCTAGTTGGGAACAAGACGGCGCCGTATAAAGAACGCTGTCCGCGCCGGTAAAGTGTCACGCAAAGAGGACCTCAAGTCTCTGAAGGGACCCATTAATGCTATCGCGTCATACCTTTGGGGCGGAGCTTAAGCGTCCTCCGAAATTTTTATTTCCGCTTTCCGAAACTTAAAGCACTGGTATGGGACGTTATTCAAAATCACAGCCTCGGTGGCGCCGAAGTCCAGTTTGGAGGCCAGCTGGATAAATCTCGAGTATACCTGTTTATTCACGTGATTGTAGATGAGTTTGTCATCTCTCGTTTCGATCCTCGCAATTCCCGTTCAGTTCAACTTGGCTAGTTCCCAGGCATTTTTGTTTGGAGGTAGCATTGCATCAGAGTGGACAGTCTCGAGAGTTTACCAGCATACACCGAGCACCCTTACTCCCCACCCCTCAGAAACAGGCTCATAGACCTGTTGTTGTACCCGCCGCGGTGGCTCAGTGCTTAGGGCGCTCGACTACTGATCCGGAGTTCCCGGGTTCGAACCCGACCGCGGCGGCTGCGTTTTTATGGAGGAAAAACGCAAAGGCGCCCGTGTGCTGTGCGATGTCAGTGCACGTTAAAGATCCCCAGGTGGTCGAAATTATTCCGGAGCCCTCCACTACGGCACCTCTTTCTCCCTTTCTTCTTTCACTCCCTCCTTTATCCCTTCCCTTACGGCGCGGTTCAGGTGTCCAACGATGTATGAGACAGATACTGCGCCATTTCCTTCCTTTCCCCAAAAACCAATTATTATTAACTGTTGTTGCATTGGTTGGTTCGTTGGTTGGGAGAGGTGCAAAGGAGACATATTAGAGCGAAACGGCTCGATACACCGAGAGTGGAAAAGAAAAGGCACTTGTTGCTACTTGTTTCAGTCTCCGGCTGTAGTTGCTGCTGCAGCAAATTTCCCTCGATGTCCAGAAATGGTAACCCTCTCCGCAGTCGACCATGGTTCACATCACTGGTGACGTGCACCCTCTTGGGAGGGCTTGCCCGTTCTTCCCCCGTGCTACGTCTGCGCTCTGCATCGCCCAGACGACCCAACGCGGTCGATGGTAATTATGGTAATCATCAGGAGGTTTCATGTGACGGTCGGTCGTCCCCGGTTCCAGCTTGCAGAACGGGGTGCAATTTCCTGGTAATATAATCTGTTCTTCTTAACTTACGTGCCCTCGAGGGGCGCCACACTAGACAGCGGCGTAGTTCCTATAGCTGTGGGGTTTTGGATCGATGTGACGTCACGAGCCACCTCTGGGTGCTGAAGAGGTGGCTAGGTAGTGCTTCTTCACGAGTGGTTAACCAGCACGTTTCCCGATTCGGCAGCGTTGGCGTAGCACGAAGGAATGTGAGGAGGAAAGGTAGGCGGGGGGGGAGGCGAAGCAGATAATAATAATAATAATTGGTTTTTGGGGAAAGGAAATGGCGCAGTATCTGTCTCATATATCGTTGGACACCTGAACCGCGCCGTAAGGGATGGGATAAAGGAGGGAATGAAAGAAGAAAGGAAGAAGAGGTGCCGTAGTGGAGGGCTCCGGAATAATTTCGACCACCTGGGGATCTTTAACGTGCACTGACATCGCACAGCACACGGGCGCCTTAGCGTTTTTCCTCCATAAAAACGCAGCCGCCGCGGTCGGGTTCGAACCCGGGAACTCCGGATCAGTAGTCGAGCGCCCTAACCACTGAGCCACCGTGGCGGGTGCGAAGCAGATGCACTGCGCAACACTGATTGGTTAGCATTATAGTGACGCCACACATGACGTCACTGCAGCGCGCTATGGCTACTCGTCACGCTGAGTGGTAGTGATATCACTAGTGGCAGCACTGCGGCGTCGCTGAATCTCGCGGTGCACAGTGGTAACTGTCATGCGAGTTTTTTCTTAGGTCGATGAGAAGACGTGAGGCGCCCACTGTTGGGCTTGTTGCATGCATGCACAAGCCGGGCCACAATACCTGGCGCATATGGACCTCCTTCACCCCGCGACGTCACGAAGATGCGGTGGCGCTGATGTTAGCAGCGACTTTCGCATGGTAGGCAAAACAGGTTCCGCTTGCCCGTGCCTACCGCAGCTGCCGCAGTTACCGGCGGCTGCTTCAAGCCTGTGCACTGCAGAAGCAGCATATATTGACCAGCTGCGTCACTGCTGGATCCGCGTAGTAGCATAAAAAATATTAAATTAGCCTCGGTAGGTTTCTCGCGCATAAATGCCGCATTCGGAAACTGGCTAACAGGTATTGGGCCACGGTAGTAAAGCGCGAAGTCTGGGAGTCGATAGGCACTGCCACTCAATGCACTTAATAGCATGCAAGTTACTGCGTTCATTCACCTGAACTTCAGGATAGTAGGCTGATAATTGCTCAAGGAAAAAAAAAGACATATGTAGCTGCACACGTACTTATCACCTTGAGCCGGAGTGCACGGGGCGCCGACAGGTTCACTCGCCCCCAAGGAATGCGTTTTTTGTTAATAGCACACCATGTTTTAATGGCGCGTTTTGTGACATTTAATATTTACTTGAAACTGTTTCTTGATATGACGACGTAATTATTTCATTCGAGTAGAAAAAAGTCTGGTAAGTTGTGTCAATCTTGCGCGGTCGCGTTGGTGTCGTGCTTAGAATAGCGTACCTTAGCATGTGCTAAACGCCATATGCTTTTTCATTGCATCATGCATGTGTCATGTTTCATGAGGTAATACATGATCGCGAAGCTTGTTTGGAAAGAAGCAGCCGCAGGCGTGCTACTAACAGACACGTGGCGAGATTGAGAGGGGACGCGGCATGAAAAGTGTTTTCGTTATTCATGCATGCGATATGTAACTAAACTTGGTGCAAATATGAAATTCCTACGCTAGTTTCAGTCATTCCTTTTATTTATAGCTATACCTGGTGCAGTTCTGTGTAATTATAATTATCACCGTCGTCAAGTCCCCCCAAGGTCTCAATTAATTGAGTAGATAGTGTGCAGTTTTTTTTATGCCAGCATGTACATAAAGCCCTGTTCTGTATGATGACGCGATTATTTCTTTTTCTATATGATCAGTACTTATGCATGCATATATGAAAACGTTTCTTACAAAAAATAACTAACACAATACTGCACGTGTAGGGAAAAAAATCGAGATTTATTACGCTCCTCAACGTCTCAGGAATAGTTTGCGACAAATGGAATCATTTGATTTTCATGCGAATTACGAAGGTGAGTGATCCAGTCGCAGAAAATGTGAGAGGTCAGAAAACGAGCCTGAAAGATATTATTCCCTCGTTTATGGCATCTTCGTTTTCGCTTTGGTCAAAGAAATGCGGCACTGAAATCAAAGAAATTACCTCACAATTTTCGACGACCACACTTCTAAAAAGCGTAATTTATAAATTTGTACTCAATATTTTGCTATAATTTTTCGTCACGAAACTAGACTTCAGGGCTAGAGAAAGAAAATAATTCTAGAAATCAAAAATTTTCACCAAATCGACCAGCTTAACAAGAGGACAAGTCGGCCTGGCTGGTGCGTGGTCATGCGGCTAAAAACAGCGCTAAGCGAGACAGGAGATCCGGGACACGACGCTGTCCCCACTTCTCGCGCAGCGCGACACGTACGTATGTCAGCAGACGATGAGCGCATGTCTGCTCCGACGAAACAACGCCAGCACTTCCCCTCACTACTGTCCCGAAGTAAAATCATTCCGGCTAGTGCAGAGTGTCAAAACTTGTTTTATTCAATGCCTAGCGCATAAATAAACGGCAGGAACGCTTTCTACATGTTTACTACTAACCATATATACAATACACAGTGGCAAACTATTTCTCTTTATAGGCCGCACGTAGACAACGCGAGCTCGTGTACTTCGAAAAATTACTAAGTTGGAAGCATCGACCATTGCTATGATTCGCAGAAACTGGAAACGCGCCTACAAGCCTTAATAATAATAATTGGTTTTTGGTGGAAAGGAAATGGCGCAGTATCTGTCTCATATATCGTTGGACACCTGAACCGCGCCGTAAGGGAAGGGATAAAGGAGGGAGTGAAAGAAGAGAGGAACAAATAGGTGCCGTAGTGGAGGGCTCCGGAATAATTTCGACCACCTGGGGATCTTTAACGTGCACTGACATCGCACAGCACACGGGCGCCTTAGCGTTTTTCCTCCATAAAAACGCAGCCGCCGCGGTCGGGTTCGAACCCGGGAACTCCGGATCAGTAGTCGAGCGCCCTAACCACTGAGCCACCGCGGCGGGGGAACCCGGGAACTCCGGATCAGTAGTCGAGCGCCCTAACCACTGAGCCACCGTGGTGGGTGCGAAGCAGATGCACTGCGCAACACTGATTGGTTAGCATTATAGTGACGCCACACATGACGTCACTGCAGTGCGCTATGGCTACTCGTCACGCTGAGTGGTAGTGATATCACTAGTGGCAGCACTGCGGCGTCGCTGAATCTCGCGTTGCACAGTGGTAACTGTCATGCGAATTTTTGTCTTAGGTCGATGAGAAGACGTGAGGCGCCCACTGTTGGGCTTGTTGCATGCATGCACAAGCCGTGCCACAATACCTGGCGCATATACAGTCCAACTAACCTCGTTATAACGAGACGCTTTACAACGAAATAATGGATATAACGAAGGAACGACGGTGCCCCTTGGAAGCTCGGTCAACACGGGCTATAACGAAGCTACGGCTATAACGAAGTAATCGCAGGGCCCCTTCATCTCCGTTATAACGAGGTTCTGCTCTACATAGATGGGCTCACAACAAATACGCCGGGTGACCCGTGGGTTTATAAGGAACCGCTTACATCAAGCCTTGAACCTTATGTCGCTTTCCTGAGATGGCCGATTACCAGCTGCCGACTGACAGGGGGGCAGTTTTTTGCTAAACGTTTTCGCCAGCTGACAACGAATTCTCAGGGTTTTCGACAGACTTGCAGCCTGGGGGGATATGAAGGTGATCGACCGCACCGTCGGCCGGACAAGACGCATCGGCCTTTCTTGCCAGCTTGTTGAATGGTTATTCTCAGAAGCATCTGTTTACGCAAGCTAAGAAGAAGTCTGAAGAGAGAGAGAGAGAGAGAGAGAGAGAGAGAGAGAGAGAGAGAGAGAGAGAGAGAGGAGAGAGAGAGAGAGAGTGAGAGAGAGAGAGAGAGAGAGAGAGAGAGAGAGAGAGAGGAGAGAGTTCGCGTAGCGCTCCTACCACCCGCCGCGGAAGCTCTGTGCATGGCTTTTGTGTTGTGCCAAGGTCATGGGTTCGAATACTGACCGCAGCGGCAGCCATCCTCTGTGCGCTGAGGTTGCGACGCGAACATCACCCCCTCCCTCCTGTTTTTTTCCGGATTCATTAAAAAAAATAAACCATTAATTACAAATCTGCGGCACGCCTCATCGCTCGGGTGTAACTATCAAACAGAAAGCATCCCATTTTGATTTTTCTCACCTCTTTAAATCATCTTCAGCAACGCATTCAAAAGCTTGATATGAGAGCTATGCATTGACAGTTTTTCTTTCCAGGTGGTTAGCCGCAAGGTAAAAATCAATAAATCAAAATACGCTTAAACTAGAACGGAATTATTATCACAGCCTAGTCACAGCGTATAGTAAGTAACAGCGTATAGTCACAGCGTGTACATTCTAGCGCGGTCTTTCCTAAATTATTAATTGAATCTATGCTTTCTCTTTCTCCGCACCATAAATGAATGGAACATATACCGAGTGTTTCACCTTACATGTTCTGCAATTCCTAAAATAGGCTATTTGAGTTAGAACAGCACTTTTTTTTTGGCATAGCACTGTCAGCGGTGTAGCGCATCAGAATACGGCTAAGGTGTGCTAACTAGTAGGCTGGTTAACTAATATTGAGCAGTTTTTTACCATTACTGTGCGTTTCCTGGTTTACTGAGAGGCGTTGTAGCCTACCGTGAGTAATATCCATATCAGTTTATAGAATTTCGAGAGCGCAGTTACACCCGGTGCTGTGGCCCAACAAATCTTGTCCATTTCTACTAGTTGCGTGCACTGGAGAGGTCGTTTCGCCTGGGAGCTTCTCGAAAGCGCACATATTTTGGCGCGATGTAGTCCAAAATTTGTTACGCCACAACGCCGAGAGTATCTGCCTTTCTGAAATTCCAAGAACTGGTATGGATATTACTTGTGGTAGGCTACACGCCTCTCAGCAAATCAGGACACCTACAGTAATGGTAAAAAATTTAAGTGCTCAGTATTAGTTAACCAGAGTATTAGTCAGCATGCTTTAGCTGTATTCCGATTCCCTGCACCACTGACAATGCTGTGCCTCAAAAAGCGCTTTTATAAGTAAAAAAAAACTTATTTTTAAAACTTTGCAGATCATCTCAGGTGAAGCAGCCGGTATGTAGAGGACTCATTGTTGCATCATACTTACTGACGGAATTTCTAGACAAACTGCTGTGATGACCCCCATAATGCGCAGGTCCACACGGGACGGAGAGGCAAAGAGACACCGTATGGCTCAGTTTAAACAAACAGGTATATTCAATAATTACACATGATGAAGATTGTACATCAGAGGCTGGGGCGTCCGAGCTTACGTGCCGACGACTTCATGGGGGCGATGGAGTGGCTCCGGAGTTGGGCTCGAGCGGTTGCTGGCAGAAGCTGCACGCCGTCGGGGCTTCGGCGCTTGAGGGCCCTCTTGGCGAATGATGCCGTCCTGAGCGTGTATGCAGTAGAATTTCAATAGTCGTCCGTTTCTTCGAGGATGGTTCCCAAACCCTTCCTCTAGTGTCGTTCGGCTTGGAAGATGTACAGGAGGCGAGCTTGTAGATGATGACAGCAGAGCATAATTTTACAACAGAACAAACTTTGCACTACTTTACTCATCGACCGGGCAGGTTAGTGCCTAAGTAGCATCACATTTCATGCTAAGCATGGAGCCCCAGCTCAGACTGAACTGCATCCGTTTACATGCGCTTTTAAGCACTTGATTAACAAAGGACTAAGGGCGGTCATTTCCAGTGGCCCGCCCAAAGCATCAATTCTCCAATCCAAAATAACATGCGAGATGGGGACCACCCCTTGGGCTGGGCTTAGCCTCGACCCCAGAGTCTGTTAACAATACAAACTAAATAAACAACAAAAACGCCACCACTCTCTCTCAAGTGAGAGTATACACAGGCTCTCTCTTCGGAGCTAATTCACTAGCGCCTGTCTTTCCACATTCTTGGCGAGTACTGCCTGTCCGCCATGACAGGTGTCCGTCACGGCCCTTCTGGGAAGCTGTGGGTGCCTTCCCGGCGATAGCCCACGACAAAGGGGGGGGGAGGGAAAGAATGTTGTCCCAGTGGCCCGGAAATTGGGGAGGATAAAGCCTGTTTCCCCGGGGCGGCGGCGGGTCCGGTTTTTCTGGTCGTCACTCAAAGAGCATGGCTGGGTAATTGATGATGCCGCTGTCACGGGTCTCCGTCTACGCCGCGCCGTCGAACGTGGATCCTCGTAGCATACACGGAATGTCACACTGCATAATGATTCATGTTCTAATCGAGTTCCACCTCAGTCGTATATTCTGCTCAAGAGTCAAACTCTTTGGTTGTATAGATTTCTGCGTTGTTGCGATGTTGTTTTGTTTTTTATTGCTCTTCTACAGCAATTTCCGGCCACCAGCTTTGAAGTCGGCTTCAATTACACATGGCAGTATTAATAATAATAATCATCCTCGTCGTCATCATCATCATGAGAAGCAGCAGCAGAAGCCTTAGTATGTCCACTGCAGGCCAAAGGCCTCTCCCAGTATCTCTCCAATTAACCCTGTCCTTTCCCAGCTGCGGCCATCTTATCCCAGCGAACTTCGTAATCTCATTCTACCCCCCCCCCCCCCAACATTCTGCCGTCCCCTGCTGCGCTTGCCTTCTAATACTGTCCCTTATCTTAGTCAACTATCGCTTATCTTGCCTTCACATTACATGCCCTGCCCAAGACCATTTATTCGCCATGATTTCGACTAGGATGTCATTAACCCACATTTGTTCCCCGACTCACTCTGCCCTCTTCCGGTCTCTTAACGTTAAACCTATCATTTTCCTTTCCACAGCTGGCTGCGTTGCCGTCAATTTAAGTTCAACCCTCTTCATTAGCCTCCATGTTTCTGCCCCATAGGTTAGTGCCGGTGGATGCAGCTTAATAAATGAAATGAAACAGAGTAAAAAGCACAAACGCACTCGATCTCTTCCGTCCCACGTACGAATAACGGCATAACCGGCTTGTTTTAAAATAGGCGCACTGCACGTGGCTGCTTGCTTTCCACGATGACGCCCGCACCTTAACGAGTGTTTCTTTTATTTATTTATTGCTTGTTTCAGTCGCCACGTGTGAGCGTCATGGTTGGCGGAAGTGCCGGCGCTAAAACAGCGATCCCATTTCTTTTTATGCTAACCCGCCACTCGGTCTGGGAACACATAACCTCCAAATTGCGGCGATAATAGTAATAGTAATTAAATAGGAGTCTGTTCTCAGGACATCATCATCATCGTTTATTTATTTACCTTAAAGGCCCTTGGGTAAGGGCATTACATGACGGCGGGGGAAGCAGCCGAGACATAATACATTGGTCAGCAATAACAAGCAGAAATACAAGGTACCGGGATCATGTTACAACTGCCCTACAAACATAAAATATTAACTTAAAACATCAACATAAAAGACAGCGGCTCAAGCACAACCTGGGAAAAAATAGCAAAATACAGACACACACTCAGAAACGCGAAAAAATAACCCATGCGCTGTTGATAACTGCCTGAATTTATTTGGTTCCCTTACAGTGACAATGGGCTATGGGTTGGGTTATGGGGCTTAACGTCCCAAAGCGACTCAGGAAATGAGGGACGCCGTAGTGAAGGGCTGCGGAAATTTCGACCACCTGGGGATCTTCAACGTGCACTGACATCGCACAGCACACGGGCCTATAGAATTTTGCCTCCATCGAAATTCAGCCGCCACGGTCGGGATCGAACCCGCGTCTTTCGGGTCAGCAGCCGAGCGCCATAACCACTGAGCCACCGCGGCGGGTTGCAGTGACAATGAAATCAGTAAGTTCATTCCAACCCGCCGCGGTGGCTCAGTGGTTAGGGCGCTCGGCTACTGATCCGGAGTTCCCGGGTTCGAACCCGACCGCGGCGGCTGCGTTTTTATGCATGCAGGCAAAACGCTAAGGCGCCCGTGTGCTGTGCGATGTCAGTGCACGTTGAAGATCCCCATGCGGTCTAAAGTATTCCGGGGCCCTCCACTACGGCACCTATAATTCTTCCTTTCTTCTTTCACTCCTTCCTTTATCCCTTCCCTTACGGCGCGGTTCAGGTGTCCGCCGATATATGAGACAGATACTGCGCCATTTCCTTTCCCCAAATACCAATTATTATTATTAAGTTCATTCCATAATGCAATGGTGCCGGGCAGGAAAGATTTACTGAACGAGTGTGTGGAGCTACGTGTATGCGTTGTAAATTGATAGATTTAAAAAGTCGGCGTGAAGTGCGAACAGGCAGGTGGAGGACGGAGTTTCTTAGCTCTTGACAACTAATAACAATAATAATTGGTTTTTGGGGAAATGAAATGGCGCAGTATCTGTCTCGTATATCGGCGGACCCCTGAACCGCACCGTAAGGGAAGGGACAAAGGAGGGAGTGAACGAAGAAAGGAAGAGAGAGGTGACGTAGTGGAGGGCTCCGGAATAATTTCGACCATCTGGGGATCTTTAACGTGCACTGACATCGCACAGCACACGGGCGCCTTAGCGTTTTTCCTCCATAAAAATACAGCCACCGCGGTCAGGTTCGAACCCGGGAACTCCGGATCAGTAGCCGAGCGCTCTAACCACTGAGACACCGCGGCGGGTCTGTGGACAGTTGCAATACTCGGAATAGACACTCCGAAGGAATTCTATACAGTCCCGACAGCCTGCATCACGATGGTCACGTGTCCAGCTGGCCAATCCGAAGCCGTTATCATGCGATAACGCCTTTGTGCATTCGGCTTTCTGAAATGGACGACACCTCCCTGAACGGTACGCAGGACTTCAAGAACGACTGAGCTGGAGATGCCATTTATGCCACATTTTTGAAATTTTGGTACAGCTCTCTTTTCCGCCTAGGTTTTCCATGTCAGTTTCCGCGTGTTGTGATACAGAAGGCCGGTGGGCTCAAACGACACCACTCATGCCCACAACAACGACGAATTGCGAGCGCTAGTGACTTTCTACCATTTTGTGTATCTTCCTATAAAAACGTTGCTTGCTCTGACGTTTCAGTCTGCGGAAAGAGAAACCGAAACTAGAGGAATTGAATACAGGTGCTGAATAATAATAATAATAATAATAAAAATAATAATAATAATAATAATAATAATAATATAAAATAATAATAATTGGTTTTTTGGGAAAGGAAATGGCGCAGTATCTGTCTCATATATCGTTGGACACCTGAACCGCGCCGTAAGGGAAGGGATAAAGGAGGGAGTGAAAGAAGAAAGGAAGAAAGAGGAGCCGTAGTGGAGGGCTCCGGAATAATTTCGACCACCCGGGGATCTTTAACGTAATAATAATAATAATATAAAATAATAATAATTGGTTTTTTGGGAAAGGAAATGGCGCAGTATCTGTCTCATATATCGTTGGACACCTGAACCGCGCCGTAAGGGAAGGGATAAAGGAGGGAGTGAAAGAAGAAAGGAAGAAAGAGGAGCCGTAGTGGAGGGCTCCGGAATAATTTCGACCACCCGGGGATCTTTAACGTGCACTGACATCGCACAGCACACGGGCGCCTATGCGTTTCGCCTCCAGCACACCGAGGTGCATATTCTGCAGTTCTGCCGTTTCTGATGCGGTATCGTTATAACCAAGAACAGAACACGTAATTCACAGGGACACTCAATTACACTGCGGGTTGGCAAAGCATTAGCAGCTGTCGAAGCCTCTACCGGGTGCGCCGTCACCTCCGGACTGATGATGTCGCTTTCCTTCAGTTAGTGCGAACTATCCGCTCTGGCGATGTCACTTCTGGAACTCCAGACAATGGCTGAATTTTATGACAGACGACAAATGTTCCGAATGAGGATTTTAAAAACATTCTGCGAAAACTCTGTGCCCCTACTGTTTTAACGGGTTACAAGTGCAATCCGGTAGCAGAAATTAGTTTGCCCCTTGAACACGAACTGCTTCCTTTAAAGTTTCTCGCGTCTGTAAGGGACAACGTTTAGAAGAGCTTTTTGTTGGGCTAATTGGTGCATGGTTGTTCTCAAGTTGGGCACACATAAAGGACAGACACAGGAAGAACACAAAAAGAAGGAAATAGTGCAAAACTATTGACAGTTGATAGTTAGCGCTCTTTCCGTCTTCCTGTGTCTGTCTTTTTTGTGTGCGCAACTTGTCTTTTAAGAACAAAGGGACAGAGAGGAAACAAAAAGGACAAAGAAAGGCCCGGCTCACTAGGCTGTACACACCGCTTCCTAACAGGTATACTACTAACTATACTGCGGCCGAACCAGCTAGAGCTCGCATGCCTTCTCCACTGCCGCGCTCTAGCGGCCTGCCTACTGCCGGACGATATGTATTCAGAGCTCGACATTGTCGCGGCGCAACTTTCCCCGGTCACTCCCTCGGGGCCGTCCGCTGTAGTACACGGGCCAGGTACAGGATGCGTGTCTTTCGAAAGGACTTCCGGGTAATGCCGACACGCATCTTAAAAACGCGTGGCCGCGTGCGCTGCTGCTGCTGCTGCTGTAACAGCCGCAGCCCTAAAAAATCTTGTATGCTTGGTCATGGCTGGCACGTCCTACGTACACGCACCACATGCGAACCGACTCCCATGCCGGGCACGTATCCTGCTTTTAGTTTCTCGTTGGTTTCGCTCTGATCTGGATGCGAACAAAAAGAACAAAGCAATAAAAAAAGAGAAGGTATTAAGGAAGCAGGAAACAAATTGAAAAAGAAGAGAAGACAGAAAAAAGCAGCAGGTGTTCACCCGAACGAAGGGTTTTTTTTTTTTTTCGCGGCATTGCGTAAGTAGTGTATATACCTCTAGCTCGCCATAACCCTTTATAGTCTTTCCGCGCACCTCCGAGTTGCGGAACGCATTCAAAGCAGGTGTGAATTCGACAGGTGGTGTTTACTGAATATCCGCTTATACCGCCTTTCCAGCTGATAGCGAGAAATATGAATTGAAGGGACTATAAGCGCGGCGCTCGCTCAACCCTTACAAAAATCTCTTTAGACACTCTAAAGACTGTCCATAGATTTCTGTCTATACAGTCTATAGACTCTCTCTAGACAAACCCTAGAGAACAGTATATAGGCTATACAAGTCCTATAGATAGTCTATAGACAATCTATAGAATTATGACCATACACCTTTAGTAGACTTTTTCTATAGACAGTCTATATAATATGAATAAACGAAAAGAAATATATATAGGAAAGCAAGAGAGTATATAAGAAATCTATAGACTGTCTACAGACCATTTTTATAAGAGAAGATTGCGAGTTCTGATGAAAGTCTTAGTCCCCACGCACGCAAGGTTCGTGCTGTTTCATGTACAATTTGCACATTACTCGTGCTGCACATTCAGGTTCATGCGTAGAAAATATGTCACCAGGGCCATGCAGGTGAACTAGAACTTTGCGTTTATGCCGCTATAGCCAAAACAAGCGCAGGTTAGCGCTGTCGAAGGCGGCGTTGACGTACGCTTACACATACGTACGCCCTCGCGAAGGTCGAAGGAAGGACAACCACCGGTGCATACGTCGGAGAACTCCCTGTGCACAGGTCGCGGGTTCGGTTTCCACCGGCAGACCTGCCTCTTCTCTCCTCTTTTTCCGACTTTATGTACAATTAAAACGGAAATAACCATAAAGACCTTTGCTTTCATTTAAAAGAGGACGAAGTCCCTTATGCTTTATTTGGTCATGGTGACAGTTCATGGAAATCTGATTAGCTTCCTGGCTTCCTTCCTATCTTCTATTCATCCTTGCTTTACTACTTAATTTCTCTCTTTCTCTTTTCCATCATTCCTTCCTTCCTTCGTTCCTTTCTTTCTTCCTTCCTTCGTTCCTTCCTTCCTTCCTTCGTTCCTTCCTTCCTTCGTTCCTTCCTTCTTTCCTTCCTTCCGTCCTTCCTTCCTTCCTTTCCTTCCTTCCTTCCTTCCTTCCTTTCCTTCTCTTCCTTCCTTCCTTCCTGCCTGCCTACCTTCTTTCTTTCTTTCCTTCCTTCTTTCTTTCGTTCGTTCTTTCCTTTCTTTCTTTCAACAAATGCGCTCGTCGCTGGCCCAGAATCGCAAGGCCAACCGCAGAGACACGTACAAGCCATCCTCAGATCCCCAGGGGGGTGTCGTAGGAACGGTAGGCAAGCAGTTACCTGCGCCAGGTGCTCACGAAACGATTCTGCCGATAATCTTTACAAGCGCGCGCATAATGCATCGACGGTGACGCCAGCTCACTCGCATTGCAGCGACCACGAATGCAAGCCGCATATGTATCGACCTAATCGAACACCTTGCGCAGCACGATCTCTACGTACAGTCGGGTACAAAAGTCTCTGTACCGCGCGTTCACTAAAGGAAGCCCACAGCTGTATTGTTAGCCGCCATCTGGAGGCCACACTTGTGGAGATGAAAGTCAAAATCCTGACAAGAAGGCAGAAGGATGCACAGCCACTGGTGCACACGTCGGAGGACAGCACTCCCAGTGCAGAGGTCGAGAGGTCGTGGGTTCGGTACCCAACGGCAGGGCAACTGCGCGTGTGCAGCCGACGTCCGATAAACCAGTATACGTCTACGCTGATACATATCCGGTGTGCTAAAAACGTCTAACATCAAATGGAACTCTTAGTTCGGGATCACAGTCTAAATTTACGTCTGCAACTGCATCCCAGTGAAAAAGGCACTGAAGATTGGTTTTTGGGGAAAGGAAATGGCGCAATATCTGCCTCATATATCGTTGGACACCTGAACCGCGCCGTAAGGGAAGAGATAAAGGAGGGAGTGAAAGTGAATGGAGAAAGGAAGAGAGAGGTACCGTAGTTGCCCGTTTTGCTGTGCGATGTCAGTGCACGTTAAAGATTCCCAGGTGGTCGAAATTATTCCGGAGCCCTCCACTACGGCACCTTTCTTCCTTCACTCCCTCATTTATCCCTTCCCTTACGGCGCGGCTCAGGTGTCCAACGATATATGAGACAGATACTGCGCCATTTCCTTTCCCGAAAACCAATTAATAATAAGATGCAGTATCTTTACCTTGATGAGAGCTACTTACAAGAGAAGAATCACGCTTAGGTGGTAGTAGTAATATCGTAGAGACAAATGGGTATTTCACCATATTCGTGCAGAGCAAACACATTAGTTTTGGCGGTTGCTAGCCCAAGTTTACCGTACGACAAATAAAATCGTCATCATCATCATCAGTGGCAGTAGTAAGCGTTGAAACCACAACCTCAACAATAAGCAACAGGGACTAAGGCCCTAATAAGGAACACGCAAGGAGAAATCGGAAGAAATCACTTTGCTACCCTCAACATAAATTCCACTGATAACAAAATTTCCAGTGCAGTAAAGAACTAGGCGGGTTGCAAAAGTGCATGCTTATCACTCGCACCCTGGGAAGTAAAAGTCGGTCGCGCACTCATAAAGCGTTTCCTTTAATGTTGGCTCGCGCTGTACTTTTTCCAAAAGCGTGAATGCGCACGCCGTATACTCGGAGAGTAGTTCCAGAATAGACACATTTAGTCGGACGTACGCAGTGAGCTTGCGCACGAAACGACACTGCGGGTAACAAATACGCATGCGCAGAACGCAACTCTTGCCGCGCGTTGCGGACGCCCGCCCGCTATAAAGCATAGCGTAGCGTACGCAACGTGGGACGCCACGTGCTGCGTAGAGAACATGGCGGCGACCATCTCGCCCGCTTCGGAATAAATACGTGTCGCCGCTCGATTCTCTTACACAATAGCGCGCTCAAATGGTCGCGGTTCGCTTTTATTTCGCCTACTATCGCCCACACGTACCGGCATAAGCGATAACTAGCCCCTGTTTTTCAGATAATTTGGCGATTTTCAAGCTCCTAGGCCTAACTAAATGCGGTGTGTTTTCCTCGCAGCAACGACACTAATAATAATAATAATTGGTTTTGGGGAAAGGAAATGGCGCAGTATCTGTCTCATATATCGTTGGACACCTGAACCACGCCGTAAGGGAAGGGGTAAAGGAGGGAGTGGAAGAAGAAAGGAAGAAATAGGTGCCGTAGTGGAGGGCTCCGGAATAATTTCGACCACCTGGGCATCTTTAACGTGCACTGACATCGCACAGCACACGGGCGCCTTAGCGTTTTTCCTCCATAAAAACGCAGCCGCCGCGGTCGGGTTCGAACCCGGGGCAACGACACCTGACGAAGCAGTTTTCTAGCTTTTAGTCAGTTCTCACATTTTCTTCGGTTTGCATACTTTTTATTCTCGGAACAAAAAAGGCTCGCAATTCACTCACCCTAGTTATCAGTTATCACGTATGAAAATTTCTTCAACTGAGCGTTGATGTGCTTCGACGTCTTGTCACTAGATGGCGCTACGGTTTACGCGTTCGCATGAGGGACGCTACGGCACGGCCAACTTAAAGTGTCGTGTTTACGCTATTCACAGCGTACGCAACGCAGCAAGAGATGTGCACGCAAGCTTACTGCGTACGCCCCCTCTAAAAGTGTCTAATGCGTGCGCCGTTGTAACCAGCGTGGCTGGGTGAAACTCGTGTCACGTGCGCAGCCACTAATAACGCGCGGTGACCGCGGCGTGCGTACTAATTCCGGCAGAGGAAAAAGGAAGTGTACTGCCGCCGCACAGTATACAGCTATACAGGAGGCAGGAGCTTCCGAAGCGTTGCCGCAACCGCAGCATCACGAACCCCTGGCGCTTGCAGTAATACCTGCGCAGGTGTGGCAAGGCGGAGTGGTCGTACCTGTAGCCAGTTATAGGACATACAGGGAAGTGAGCGGTGAATCATAACGAGGGATATTTCGTCCGGCCTTCCGCGTACACGCTGCGAGTTGATTGGACACGTGCATTAGGCAATCCCCCCCACCACTACTTTTTTTTTTACCCCATCGCAATTAATGTTTGCGGGTACTGCTGCTTGGCAGGTGTGGCTTTCGCCACCGATGATTTATTGGTTAATCAATCAACCAACTATACTGCGCTTTTTGTGCGTCCTCGAATCTACAATGTGTGGCGCTGCAATGGCCGGCTCCAGCTGACTGACATCGTCTGCTAGCAATATTTCTTTAATAGTCCCGAAATACCACTGAACTGGCGCTCTTTTTTATGCATTTCATGTTGTCTATTTCATTCTTCCTCTTGCTTTCATTTTTTTTTATTTTCTACTTGATTTCTTTTCTCGCCATCTGCGCAGCAGCCAGCATCGATCCTGGCGTGTTCTCCTCAGCAGCAGGGTGCCACGTGTAGACGCGGACACTATGTGTGCACTGTTGTGGCTCAGTGATTATAGAATTCGGCTGCTGATCATAAGGTCGTCGGTTCGAACCTTTTCTCGGCGGCGCATTTCGATGGCGGTGAAATATCAAAACAAGTGAGGTTTAGGTGTGCTTTGAAGAGCTCCATGGTGGTCAAAACCAGTCCGCAGATCTTTCCACCACGGCTTAAATTGTTCACTGGTCTGCTTTCACACCTAAAACGAAATCAGTCAATGAATGAATGAATGAATGAATGAATGAATGAATGAATGAATGAATGAATGAATGAATGAATGAATGATTCGGTTTCGGTTTATGTCCCAAAGCGACTCAGGCTATGAGGGACGCCGTAGTGGAGGGCTCCGGAAATTTCGACCACCTGGGGTTCTTTAACAGTCGCACGCCACGGGCCTCTAGAATTTCGCCTCCATCGAAATTCGACCGCCGCGGCCGGGATCGAACCCGCGTCTTTCGGGTCAGCAGCTGAGCGTCATAACCACTGAGCCACCGCGGCGCTCAGTAGAATTAATTAATTTATTTATTTATTTTGTGCCAAGCATGACCTTATATGGAGCTCGGATGCACCGGTCCCTGGACAGGAATCTTCAAGCACTTGAGTAACTGTGCAAGGCTTAAAAACAGGATAATTCAGAGTAGATGTCCACGGTACAAACGATGTTTCATGCATTTCCAGCGGTCTTGCGTGAGCTAACATTGGGGAAGGATGTCTCTGGGCTTTCCCAGGTAGGTACAAGGGGTCCCAAGCGGAAATAGAGCAGAATCAAATGCTGCTTCAGGATGTCGTTAGTTAGGCAAGGACCAGTGTTGGCGGTAACGCGTTACAAGTAACGGCGTTACTGGTAATGCGTTCCTTTTTTGGGTAACTTAATAACGTACTCGTTACCATTTGGGAATTGTAACGGGTAACGTACTTACGTTAACATTTTTCGGTAACGTGAGGTGTCACGTTACTAGTTAATTTTTGTTCGAGTTGTCCCCAACCCCGCCCCCTTTTTTAAGAAAAAAACGCAGAGAACCTAAATTGATGTTGCAAATAAACAAAGAGGTGCTGTCGACGACCTTTGTTGCGGCTCGCATGCATGCCAGAAAACACCTGCTCTTGACGACACACCCAACTAAAGAAAAAAAGACAGAATACCCATAAAGCGCGTAACACGCACACGAACACGCATTCACACATTTGCCTTCACCTACCTCCCCTTCCCGAACCACTCACGCTTACAACTCTCTACAGAACGGAAGCATGCGGAGCATTTTTGAACATGCCATTTTTGAGAATTACTGCAAATTTGTTGAGAGTTCAGCGATGTTTTCTTAGTGAAGTTAGAATTGATTATTAAGTGTCATTTTGTGTTTAATGTCACATTCAGAAAATGGCTTCACCATGCGCCACAAATTTAGAATCCATCACATATAACTCTACAGACAACTATAGGCCACTATAACATTGCTAAGCTACTGCACATTTATGCAACGTGTTCTCGTTAAATCAGGATTTCGCGTAAAATTGTTGTTTTGGGCTAGAAGTTTTATGAAAAATACGAGCTTCATGAAATTGTTATCGTGAGTTCTTAAGGCGTAGACGCACTAAAATTTGTGGCCTTGAAGTAAAGACAAAGTAACGTGCGGTACTTTCTTTCGGTAACGGTAACGCGTTACTTTTTTTTCGTAGGTAACGTAGGGGATTAGCGCGTTTCTTTTTTCTTAGCGTAACGAGTAACGTATTTATTTACTTTTTTTCGGTGACGCCTACAGCACTGGCAAGAACCCACAAAGGCGGCTCAGTAGCTTTGGCGTTCAGTTCGGCTTTTGATCCTAAGGTAACGGGTTTGATCCCGCCCGCGACGGCCGTATTTCGATAGTCATTCACTCCCACTTTGCTGCCTTCCCTTACGGCTCGGTTCGGGTGTGCTCCGAGAGGTTTCACAATTACTACGCCATTTCCTTTCCTCAAAACCCAATTTTCAGTTTTCAAATACAAAAATACCCGTGTGCTGTGTGATGTCAGGCCTCGTTAACGAACTTAAGGTGATCTAAATCAATACCGAGCCATCCACTCCAGTGCTCCTCATTGCTAATACGCAGCTTATAGACGTTAAATACCACATACCATACCATACCATACCATAACACGCCATACCATACAGCACGACACCACATCACTCCACACCATACCGTAGCATACCATAGCATACCATACCATACCACACCATACCATACCATGCCACACCACACCCTGCCACACTATACCATACCCTGCCAAATCATACAATCCCGCACCATAACATACCATGCCTCATATTGTCACGGTGTTGGTGACAAGAGAGGACCTGTTAGAAGGCAGGGCTCGGCAGCACGTCCTTCAGTTGGCGAGACGGCGAACTTCAACGTCTTTCAAAACGAGAACACCACGAGCGTCGTCTTCTTTCCGAGCGCCACGAACGCCACCTGGCATTCCTCCCCTCTTAAAAAAAAAAAAACACGCGCAGAAGAGCGCGCGAACACAAGCACACACACAAGCACACACAAGCACAATTAATCACACAAGAGAGGCACGAAGATTCTGGGTGGGTCCCCGTGCCAAATACGGCTTCAGGCGCAAAACATGGACGATCTCTGGACGGGGCTTTCGACGGGTTCTCTGCTGGGAAAGTTCAGCGTCCGGTTCTACCTCGTAATTAACGTCGCTGACGCGCCGCAAGACTTTGTAGGGACCGAAATAGCGGCAAATGAGTTTTTCGGACAAGCCGCGTCGTCGAACAGGTATCCATACCCAAACCTGGTCGCCGGGATGGTAGGAGACTTGTCTGTGCCGGAGGTTGTATCGCCGCGAGTCTTTGTCTTGTTGCTGGGTGATGTGAATACGGGCTAGCTGACGAGCCTGCTCGGCTTCGTGGGTAAACTCCTCAGCGTCAGCAGAAAGATGGTCATCGGTTGCGCAAGGGAGCATTGCGTCGAGCATCGTCTGAACCTCCCTGCCGTAGAGGAGGCGGAACGGTGTGAAACGGGTCGTCTCTTGAACTGCTGTGTTGTAGGCGAATGTCACGTACGGTATGATCGTATCCCAATTCCTGTGTTGTACATCGACGTACATCGCCAGCATGTCCGCCATAGTCTTATTAAGCCGCTCTGTCAGCCCATTTGCCTGCGGGTGGTAAGCAGTAGTTTTCCGGTGGGTCGTCCCGCTTAGCTGAAAAATTTCGGCCATCATCTGGGAAGTAAATGAGGTTCCTCGGTCGGTAATGACGTAGGTCGGGGCGCCGTGCCGAAGTACGATCTGATGCACGAAGAAATCCGCAACCTCGGACGCTGTGCCACGGGGTAAGGCTTTGGCCTCGGCGTATCGAGTGAGGTAGTCTATGGCAATGATGATGTACCGGTTGCCACCCGAGGACAAAGGGAACGGACCGAGAAGGTCAATGCCGACCTGATCGAATGGGGCGCGCGGTGGTGCCATAGGTTGGAGGAGTCCCGGAGGCTTGGCGGTCGGGGCCTTACGGCGCTGACATTGCCGACAGCTCTGCACATAGCGTTTGACAACAGTGGCGAGTTTGGGCCAGTAGAACAGCTGGCGGATTCTGGAAAGCGTGCGAGAGTATCCTAAATGGCCAGAGGTTGGTTCGTCATGGCACGCAGAAAGTATTTCCTCCTGAAGTGTTGTCGGCACGACGAGGAGATACGCGCGCGAACTGGAACCAGGGTTCTTCTTATAGAGCACGCCTCGTTGCAGGGAAAACGACGACAGGTGTCGAGAAAAACATTTAGGAACGGTGGCTGGCTGGCCTTCCAAATAATCGATGAGGGGTCGTAGCACTGGATCGGCGCGTTGTTGGGTTGAGAAATCAGAAGAATTGATAGCCCCAAGGAAACTGATGTCGTCGTCCGTGTCGGGGGTTGCGAGTTCGACAGGCGCACGAGAGAGGGTGTCGGCGTCTTCATGCTTATGTCCGGACTTATAAACAATGGTGAGGTCAAACTCCTGCAGGCGAAGGCTCCATCGCGCCAGGCGTCCAGACGGGTCACGCAGGTTGGTCAACCAACACAAGGAGTGGTGGTCAGTGACCACTTTGAAAGGGCGTCCATAAAGATAGGGGCGAAATTTCGCAGCAGCCCAAATAATGGCGAGGCATTCTTTTTCTGTCGTCGAATAGTTCATCTCTGCGCGTGACAGAGCGCGGCTTGCATAAGCGATGACTCGTTCAACGCCATCCCGGCGTTGCACGAGAACCGCGCCGAGGCCGATGTTGCTGGCATCGGTGTGTATCTCAGTGTCACCTCGCTCATCAAAATGGGCAAGAACGGGCGGCGTTTGAAGTCGCAGGCGGAGCTCGGCGAAAGCCATTTCTTGCTCGTGGGACCAAACAAAAGGTGTGGTGTCACGGGTGAGGCGAGTCAGCGGTTCTGCGAGGTCAGCGAAATTTTCGATAAAACGCCGATAGTAACTGCAGAGCCCTAGGAAGCGCCGAACAGCTTTCTTGTCACGTGGCAGTGGAAATTCCGCAACCGCGGCCAGCTTGTCGGGGTCGGGCTTCACGCCGGCGGCGCTGACGACATGGCCGAGAAATTTCAGCTCCTGGTAACCGAAGTGGCATTTTTGGGGCTTCAATGTCAGGTTAGCTGAACGAAGGGCTTCGAGGACCGTCCGCAGGCGATCAAGGTGTTGACTAAATGAGTCGGCGAAAACCACCACGTCGTCGAGATAGACTAGGCAACACTGCCATTTAAGACCAGAAAGGACAGTGTCCATCATCCGCTGAAATGTGGCAGGCGCAGAACAAAGACCGAAAGGTAGAACTTTAAATTCATAAAGGCCGTCGGGAGTGACAAAGGCCGTCTTCTCACGATCCCGCTCATCGACCTCAATTTGCCAGTAGCCACTTTTTAGGTCGATGGACGAAAAATAACGAGCGCGCCGAAGGCGGTCGAGAGAGTCGTCAATACGTGGCAATGGGTAAACGTCCTTCTTCGTGACTGCATTCAGCTTCCGGTAATCGACGCAGAAACGGAGGGTGCCGTCTTTCTTTTTAACGAGGACGACCGGCGAGGACCATGGGCTGTTGGAAGGCTGAATAACGTCATCTTCGAGCATCTCCTTAACTTGGGACTTAATGACTTCGCGCTCTGTAGATGATACCCGATAGGGGTGTTGACGGATCGGGTGTACGTCATCGTACGTCACGATGTGGTGCTTGGCTATGGTAGTTTGACGCACTTTCGACGAGGAGGCGAAACACTGTCTGAATTCGAGCAATAGTGCACACAGCTGCTCCCGTTGGCTGGTTGACAGCGCGGAGTTGACATCGAGGCTCTCGAGGGGAAAAGGAGGCTGCACTGGTTCTGAGGAGAAGCACTCGGAAACATCGGAGATGCGTTCGATAAAGGCTACGGAAGTGCCGCGAAAAAGATGCCGATGCTCGTGCGAAAAATTGGTAGCAAGTACCTGTGACTGGCCACTGTGAAGATGGATCAGACTGCGGGCCACGCACACGCCTTGCGTCAACAGTAATGACAGGTTGGTTTCGGCGATGGCGTCACCGTCTTGAAATGATTCGCACTCAACCGTAATGAAGGCGCTGGTTCGAGGCGGCAGGGTGACTGTGTTCGTAGAAACTCGAAGTGTCTGGCTTGGTCGCGGCGCGTTGGGGAGGGCGACAGCACTCTCAGTTGAAAACGTGACCTTGTTATCGCGTAGGTCAATAATCGCCCCATATTCACGCAGAAAGTCGACACCTAAGATGAGGTCGCGCGAACAGTTATTCAGAACAAGACAGCAGACGACAAATGTGGACTCCCGGATTTGAACTCGGGCGGTGCACATGCCGAGAGGTGCAATCAAATGACCGCCCGCAGTGCGAACGTGTGTGCCAGCCCATGGCGTGAGAACCTTTTTGAGGACGGCGGCGAGCTGGCTGCTTAAAATCGAATAATCAGCACCAGTATCTAATAACGCTCGAACGTGGCGACCATCCAGCATCACAGGTATGTCTAAGGAAAGCCGCTCACGAGATGCAGGCTCCGGAGAGGATGATCGGGCACAGGCGTCGTTGTCTGCAGGCTGTGCCACCGGTAGTTCGTCGGCGTGGCGTGTGCTTTCTAATGGGGTCAGTGCGTCGGAAGTATCGGAGAATGCGGGCGTCTGAAGCGGTGAGGCGCCGTCATGTGTCAGTGTCGATGTGTCGAAGCGAACGGGTACTGCGGACCTCGGAACCGTCGAAGCGTCGTTATGTCGAGGGAGTGTCGCTGTGTCGGAGTGAATGGTGACCGCGGACTTCGGAACCCGCGAGGCGTCGGCATGTCGTGCCCGCGGCGATGGGGGGTCCCCCTCAGAACGACGTCCAGCGAGCCCACCCCCTAAGGTCGCTGGTTGCAGTTTTCCCGCCGTGGGCTGGGCGACCGGCCTTGCGCCGCCCGGGAAAAACTCGCGGTAGAAGGTGAAGGACGACTCCCGGGCGATGGGGATCGAGCCCGCTGGCGACGAGACTGTCGCCAACGTTGGTCTTCAAGAAAATCCGCGACGGCCCTGGGTCGTTCGCCATAGCGGGGTCGAGGAGAATCGGGGGGAAACCCTTCGAGGCCCAGACAGCGGTAGGGGCAGTGCCGATACAGGTGACCTGGTTCCCCGCAGTGAAAGCATAGGGGGCGTCTGTCGGATGTGCGCCACACGTCGGCTTTGCGCGCGGACGGTCGGGGAGCTTCCACGTACTGCAGCACGGGTGCAGGCGGCCCCGGCACTTCAGCAGGAGCCGGAACGAAGGACGCCGGTGCTGGAGCAGGGGACTGCAGGGCTTCGGCGTAGGTGAGACGACGGTCAGGCGCGAAAGGAGGAGGGGATGGACGAGCCTCACCGGCAGGTAAGGACGGCCGGAGCACTTGCTGCACCTCCTCGCGGACAAAGGTCGCCATGGAGCTTTGAGCTGTGGTAGGGGCCCCGTACAGCTGCCGGATTTCTTCGTGCACAATCGACCGTATGAGATCACGTATCCGGGAGGCATCGGTGCCGTGGAACGGTAACTCGCTGGAAACGGAGGCGGCGGATACGGGTCGATCGTACGCGGATGCTCTTTGCTGAAGAACCCTCTCGATCGTGGAAGACTCAGTGAGGAACTCGGCGACAGTCTTCGGAGGGCTGCGGACAAGGCCGGCAAAAAGTTGCTCCTTGACGCCACGCATGAGATGGCGCAGTTTTTTTTTCCTCGGGCATTGCAGGGTCCGCGCGTCTGAAAAGGCGCGTCATGTCCTCGACATACGCTGCAACATTTTCATTGGGCAGCTGAACGCGAGATTGCAGAGCGCGTTCTGCCCGTTCGCGACGATCCGAGCTGCCGTATGTGTCTAGGAGCCGACGCCGGAACTCACTCCAAGAGACCAGCTGATCTTCGCGGTTCTCGAACCAAATCCGAGCGCCGTCCTCCAGGCTAAAGTAGACGTTCCGGAGCTGGGCGGCGTCATCCCACTGGTTGAATGCGGCAACGCGCTCGTAGTGCTGCAACCAGTCTTCCACGTCTTCTAAGATGTCGCCGTGGAAGGACTTCGGGATGCGGGGGTTCTGGAGCGTGAAGTAGGGTGTCGACGCCCCAGTCATTGGGATGCTCAAGGCAGGTTGCTCCGTGGACATACCGGATGGAACAGGCTCGGGGGGTAAGCCTCGAATCCGGCGGCGAGTACGGTGAACAGGCGTCGTGACGGGAATTGGACTGGAGCTCCGACTAACGGTTGGGGTACGGGACATGAGATCGATCCGACCTCCACCAGATTTGTCACGGTGTTGGTGACAAGAGAGGACCTGTTAGAAGGCAGGGCTCGGCAGCACGTCCTTCAGTTGGCGAGACGGCGAACTTCAACGTCTTTCAAAACGAGAACACCACGAGCGTCGTCTTCTTTCCGAGCGCCACGAACGCCACCTGGCAATATAATACCGCACCATATCATACCACACCATGCAACTTATGCCAGGATGGTGCTTCGACGGCAAAGTTGTTTAAAACAGCATTGCCAGAGGCCTTCATCCGGGTGCAGACTGCGTTGAATTGTGATTATGAAGATCGTCACCCACATTCCCACGCACCATATATGACGGCAAAGTTGTTTAAAAAAGCATTGGCAGAGGCCTTCATCCGGGTGCAGACTGCGTTGAATTGTGATTATGAAGATCGTAACCCACATTCCCACGCACCATATATGACGGCAAAGTTGTTTAAAAAAGCATTGGCAGAGGCCTTCATCCGGGTGCAGACTGCGTTGAATTGTGATTATGAAGATCGTCACCCACATTCCCACGCACCATATATGACGGCAAAGTTGTTTAAAAAAGCATTGGCAGAGGCCTTCATCCGGGTGCAGACTGCGTTGAATTGTGATTATGAAGATTGTCACCCACATTCCCACGCACCATATATGACGGCAAAGTTGTTTAAAAAAGCATTGGCAGAGGCCTTCATCCGGGTGCAGACTGCGTTGAATTGTGATTATGAAGATCGTCACCCACATTCCCACGCACCATATATGACGGCAAAGTTGTTTAAAAAAGCATTGGCAGAGGCCTTCATCCGGGTGCAGACTGCGTTGAATTTTGATTATGAAGATCGTCACCCACATTCCCACGCACCATATATGACGGCAAAGTTGTTTAAAAAAGCATTGGCAGAGGCCTTCATCCGGGTGCAGACTGCGTTGAATTTTGATTATGAAGATCGTCACCCACATTCCCACGCACCATATATGACGGCAAAGTTGTTTAAAAAAGCATTGGCAGAGGCCTTCATCCGGGTGCAGACTGCGTTGAATTGTGATTATGAAGATCGTCACCCACATTCCCACGCACCATATATGACGGCAAAGTTGTTTAAAAAAGCATTGGCAGAGGCCTTCATCCGGGTGCAGACTGCGTTGAATTGTGATTATGAAGATCGTCACCCACATTCCCACGCACCATATATGACGAGACGCAGCGTCAGAGACTGCTAAGGAGAATCAGTGCTCCCTTGATTGCACCCAGTCCGGTGTGTGATACGCTGTGTCGCTCCTCGAGGAACAAGTTTATCGCATGCCGGAAAGCGCCGGAGAAATTGCCAGCGTTGAACCAGCCAGGCTAGTCGCGCCTCTGCATGCCAAGACGCTGAGTTTCAGTGCGTATGACTATGCTCACGCGATGAGGATGCTCGGTGAGGAGTGGTCAGACATACCTAAACTTGGCGAAGGTAAGAGCGCTCGGATGAGCTACATCAGTGGCAAACCGTAGCATTTGGAACTTTACAAGTCCGCTTGTAGCAAGCGGTCAAACGTGGGCGTCCTGACGTACTTCTCTGAACAATGCAGTTATGAGAAAAAATTTTGACGCGTATCACACGGACACTTGCAAAACCGATGTGTTTAGATTCCTTTCCTTTTTTTATTTTTACTACTTTTCATGGTTCCTTGGACTCCTTTTTTTTCTGTATTCTGTGCTACTCCACTCTTTAATGCCCTCCGGTAACGGGGGTACTTCTTAATGAATAAAAATAAATTCCGGTCTTTCACAGAGAACAAATAAAAGAGCATGCGACAACCTGTTCTGGCCTGCAGCCTTCTTCACAACCCTTAATATCATAATCCTAGTATTCAAGCGAGGTTGTTGATGTTTTCGGAAGTGCTGGATCGCGTCCTAATGAATTGTGGGTGACACGGCTGAACGTGAACTCCGAGTTCCCGCCATATACAGTCTCGTTGGCTTTGCCGAAACGCATCTGAGAACTCGCCGCGCACGCGCTATAATTAGTCGCTGGAGCAAGTCGTTGACAAATCTGCCCCCACCCTTCTCAAGAGGCTCGCCATTCCGGTCCGCTAGGCCTACGGGTGCGCAGGGGGTGGAAGGACGCCCGTATTGGCGCGAGAGAGAACCGCGCTTCGCAGACCACGTGCTGCTGCTCCCCCAGCGAGGCGGCGTGCCTGCCGCGTCGTCCCGCATTTCGTAAAAGAAAACCACGAGGCAGCCTGCAAGCGGCGTGGGGATTGCGCGCGCTTTTTCCAGCTGCGACAGCTGCCGCAATTTTCCGTTGGCGCTCGCGCGCTCGCGAGCGCGCCAAAACCCCAACGTCGGCGAGCGCAGCGCAGCCGTGTGGCGGGAAAGCCTACGCAACCTACGCGCTCGAGCCAAGAGAAAACCCCGGCGCCGGCGGCGCCGTAGCGACGACCAGCGAGCGGGGCTGACGACACGGCGCGATACGTCACCCGCGTGACGTCACGCCAGGGGCGCGGCCTTCGGCTAACGCGCGGTGGTCGCGAGATCTGCTGGCAGCTCCGGCAACGGGACGGCGTTCTAACGGAGCAGCTGCGCGGTTGTTTTTCGAGGCATTTCGCGGCTTGTAAAACTCGCTGCTGGAAATCTCCGCCGGACTTCCTGCGGCGAAACTTGATTCTGATTCTGCCTTGAAACTTCCCATTGACCGCCCCTTGGAAATATGGATTATTTACTCCAAATCGCCGTCTTAACAGCGAAAGAGCTCTCGAACTTTGCATCGATACACGTCAAATACGGGCCATTCCGGCGTTAAGAGGGGGAATAAATTTCGTTTCAGGGAATGCTCTCAGAGTGTGGTCTTCAGAACCAGAGCGCCTGTTCTGTAAGCCAGAATTAAAGAAACCGAAAACAAATGCTACTAAACTGAAAAGGTGTTTTATTTTTGGTTTGCTTTGATTTTAAATGGGTTACCTCTGTCCTTCACGTAAACCACAACATCTGTGTAACGTGTGGAAAAACCACGTTCTTTTGGTTTTCATTTTTCCTATCTCCCACATACGCGCTGCTTAAGTTTCAGTACTTTTTTTTTTCCCCTTGCTTTCAGCCTGTACCCGAAGATTCGCTCGATGCATGCAAACCCTGCGGTGGTGTCGACAATTCTTTAACGCTCCGCGCACCTGACGCTCAGACGGAATTCATTACAGACGCTCGTTGAATACCCCCACAACCGTTCACTCCCCGTTACATCATTTTCCCTAATTGCGCACTTTTTTTTCCCGCTCTTCATACTTTCCTGTTTTGTTTGTAGTTTTCCTCGTGCCTTGCCAGCTGATCTCGCTGGCGCTGGCCGGACCTGTTGACGACGAGAGGCGCTATAGGAGGACCATGCGAGGTGGTGTGCCACCTGCCAGCTGGACAAAAACAACGATAATGAACTAACAAAAAATGAAACGCGGCCTCGTCTTTTTTTGACGCGACGCCTCTGTGTTTTTCGAAGCGGAGAGCCAAGTCTACGCGGCGGAGTTTCCCCGGAGATGTCGGCGTGCCAAAGTGAGGCTCCTAACAACCTTCGTCGCGGTGTGTTTTCGATGTATATACCTCTAGATATGCTCATTAGCGTGGACACGTGCTCTTTTATGTGCGTACTTATTTTGTTAGCAATCGGATGAGCAGCTGTCACTATTTCTAGCAAGCTTTGTTTCATTGCTGTGTAGTCTAGCCACATTGTTGGGGCGAATTCACATCGGACGATAGCGACTCAGAAGCTGGTCTTTATCCTCGCAAACGGATTAAGAGGATTTACTTCGCAAGTCCCTGCTTCAGAGTCCATGCAGCAACTAAACTTGATAACAATGCTACTTTTTGTTTTCGTCATTAGTTAATGCAGTGTTCTTGATGTTATTTTTTTCTGACGTACCTTACACGTCACACATAAGCCTTAGACCCTTTCCTACCGTTAATTAAGCATCAATATAACGTATTTGCATCTTTCGCTGAGATAACCCTACAAGACCAGACTTGCAAATTGCAAGAGATCACAACTTCAGTCAAGTAGCCACATGCAGCAAAGGCGGCATAAAGCAATATAGCACAGCACAGCTATAGCAGATGCCAATCTTACGCCCACATTCAAATCGATGCCGTAAACTTAAGCATACATAGCCAGTCATGAAGGGTGTCCTATGAGTGATAGTGGTGACTGCGTAATGAGCAGTTTTCTATGAAATTAGGGGGCTGTGCATACAATCTACGGCAGGCAGCATCTCAGAGATTTAAGTTCAAAATTCTGTTAGTTTAAGAACATCATTACTGCACGAACACGCGGAAAACTTCTGGGTCAAAACTCATCAGATAAAATGTTATCTACTTATGATTTAAACATTATAATACCGTTTGGCTGCATTCGCGTAATGTTCAGTTTTAACGTTAAATTAATGTTTATAGTAGAACATAAAAATTATTCGCAAATTTTTAATATCAGCATAATGAGCCCCGCCGCGATGGCTCAGTGGTTAGGGCGCTCGAATACTGATCCGGAGTTCCCGGGTTCGAACCCGACCGCGGCGGCTGCGTTTTTATGGAGGAAAAACGCTAAGGCGCCCGTGTGCTGTGCGATGTCAGTGCACGTTAAAGATCCCCAGGTGGTCGAAATTATTCCGGAGCCCTCCACTACGGACCTATTCGTTCCTATCTTCTTTCACTCCCTCCTTTATCCCTTCCCTTACGGCGCGGTTCAGGTGTCCAACGATATATGAGACAGATACTGCGCCATTTCCATTCCACCAAAAACCAAATATTATTATTATTATTATTAGCATAATGATCCGTTTATAACGAATAATGTTACTACAACTTAGGCAAGAATTTAGTAACAATTGACTGGTGTTCTGTGCTACCTGGGTGCAAGGA